>JAQHUG010000234.1:2312544-2341382 GCA_028555095.1 Dicrostonyx torquatus | reverse complement strand
CCGTATTGTTGTCTAAATTCTCTACGATTATGGTTTGTAGGCTGGCTTTCTTTGCTTTATGTTTAAAAACCACCTATGAGTGAGTACATGTGATAATTGTCTGTGTCTGGGTTACCTCACTCAAAATAATGTTTTCTAGTTCCATCCATTCTCCTGCAAAATTCAATCTGTCATTATTTTTTTCTGCTGTGTAAATGTACCACATTTTCTTTATCCACAGTAAAATATATTTTAATGATATATGATAGGCAAGATGGTTCAGGGTAAAGGCACTTGTTATACAAATCTGAGAACTGATTCCTGAAAATTGTCCCTAAGTTTGATCATCAGAATCTGCCGCAGATAGAGAACTGATTCCTGAAAATTGTCCCTAACAATGCATGCACACATGTACCCACACCCACACATACACATAATAAAATTTTAAAAAATGTTTTTAAATCCCTATCATGTTGGGGTAGTGGTGGTACACGTCTTTAATCCCAGCACTCTGGAGTTTGAGGCTAACCTACAAAGCAAGTTCCAGGACAGCCAGATTATTATATAGAGAACCTTGTATCTTAAAATTTGCCATTTAAGCATTTTAAATCAACAGTTTAGGGTGTTAAGAACATTTGCGTATGCAGCACTCATCTCCATCCAGGTTTTCACCAGATTAAAACTGCACACCCCTTAGGAGATGCCTCATTGTCCCTGCCCTCAACCCTCACAGCTATTCTACTTTCCAAGGCAGAACTCTTGAAGCTTATTTTCTTTGAATTACATTTTTTAAAATTTATTTGTGTATGTGTGTGTGCCAGCATGCACACACATGGAGGTTTGAGGGTCTCTATGTATGTGTGTGTATGTGGAGAAGACAGCTTGGGGAGTTGTTTTTTTTTTTTTTTTCAGGACCATGTGGGTCCTGAGCCCAAGTTGTTGGGCTCAATGGTAGGTGTGCTTACCCACTGAGCTATCTCATTGACTCAAGAGTGACTTGTTTTCTTTCTGACTGTGACTTACAGTTTAAAGTCTTTATCTACCCCAACCCCGCTAGTCAGAGACTTGCTTTAGAGGAAAAGAGGTGCTTAGGTAGTCAGGGACCATTATAAGCCTACCCTCAGCTCACTAGGCCTTCATTCCTTGCAAGGATAGGTGGAGATGACAGAAACAGCATGCATACCATGGGTTGTTGGGAGGCTCAGCCAGTCCTGTTCATAGGGAAATCCAGCTGACACAGGTTCTCCTGGGCACAGTGCTTACTGAATGGCAGCCATGAGAAGAGCAGTTCCCAAAGATGAGCCCTCCCAGTCTAGCAGGGCTGACATCATGAAGGCCTCAGTGGTGACCTTCCTTGACTGCCTACCTCCTTGCTCTGGTCCAATCTTGCTACTCAGTACAGTGCACTGACCAGGAATCAGAGTGATCTCTGAGTTAGAAAGACAGACCGGGGCTCTGTAGTTTACAAAGAGCCAGGGTAATGTCAGCTGTTCCATTTGGAAAACACTGTTCTAGGGGAGACCCCCTGACTTTCCCAAGCAGGCTCTCTGCCAAGTCTTTAATAGTCATCATCTCACAGAAACAGCCCTCTGTGGTAAGGACTCTGGAGTCATCTCTCTACCAATGAGGAAAGCGAGACCTTAGGAGTCTGGGTAACTTGGATAGGGTCACCACCTAATGAGTAGCTAAGTGAAAGGACAGATCCAGAGAATGGCTGCAAAAGGTGATGGGACAATTCTAAATGGCAATATTCCCAAACCTCCAACTGAATTTATAAGTATGGGCTTACTTGTTCCCAGCTTTTCTTTCAGCTATGGGAGGGATTTATTTTTCATCTTAGGGTGTGTGTGTGCAGTATGTGTGTGCAGTGTGCATGCACAGTGTGTGTGCAGTGTGCATGTGAAGTGTGTTCAGTATGTGTGCACAGTGTGCGTGTGCAGTGTGCATGTGCAGTGTGTGCATGTGCATGTGCAGTGTGTGCAGTGTGCATGCACAGTATGTGTGTGCAGTGTGCATGCACAGTATGTGTGCGCAGTGTGCACGCAGTGTGCGTGTGTAGTGTGCGTGCAGTGTGCATGTGCAGTGTGTGTGCAGAGTGCATGTGCAGTGTGCAGTGTGCATGTGCAGTGTGTTCAGTATGTGTGCGCAGTATGCGTGCACAGTGTGTGTGCAGTGTGCATGTGCAGTGTGTTCAGTATGTGTGAGCAGTGTGCGTGCAGTGTGTGTGCAGTGTGCATGTGCAGTGTTTGTGCAGTGTTCACATAGAGGTTATGCACAACTTTCCATCGTCCCTGCAGTCATGTCTCTTTTTCCAAACCCAGGACCTCATACACACTGGACCAGCAATATACCACTGAGCCATAACCCCAAATCCTCCAACTTTCTCTTAAATTAGGTTTTAGTTAAGAGACAGTTATCAATGTAGGAGTTTTTTTACTGAGGACATTCCTTTTTTTTTCCCTGAGGACATTCTTTAGGGAGACATTTCATCCTATAAACAGCAGTGCAGCCCCCAAAGGTCAGGCTCTATGGGTAGCCACGGGAACTTTCTCCATTCTCACAGTGCTGACCTAGTGGAGAGTGTGTTCTTAACATGACTCAGTTCTCAGCACCAGAGAAAAAACAAGAGAGCAATGGGGAGAGGAAGGAAAGAAGAAAAAAGGGGGATGAAAATGAAATTCCTGCCGGGTGGTGGTGGCGCATGCCTTTAATCCCAGCACTAGGGAGGCAGAGGCAGGCGGATCTTTGTGAGTTCCAGACCAGCCTGGTCTACAAGAGCTAGTTCCAGCGCAGGCTCCAAAGCCACAGAGAAACCCTCAAAAAACCAAAAAAAAGAGAAAGAAATTCCTGCCATTCATTCATATCCTTCACCAAACCCTGTCATTGAATGCAATGGGGCTTCCAAACAACCAAGGAAGGTTGCAGACCTCCAAGTCTGCTCTGAGTTAATGGTGTGTCTCATTATCCATTCCACAGAAAGCTTCTGGAAGGTGAAGAGTGCCGGATTGGCTTTGGTCCAAGTCCCTTCTCTCTTACTGAGGCACTCCCGAAAATCCCCTCCACATCAACTCACATAAAGGTCAAAAGTGAAGAAATGATAAAAGTGGTAGAAAAGTCAGAGAAGGAAACAGTGATTGTGGAGGAGCAGACAGAAGAGATCCAGGTGACTGAAGAAGTGACAGAAGAAGAGGAAAAAGAGGCCAAAGAAGAGGAAGAGGGTGAAGAAGAGACGGAAGGAGGAGAAGTAACATCTCCCCCTGCAGAAGAGGCTGCATCTCCAGAAAAGGAAACCAAGCCTCCTATGAAGGAAGAGGCCAAGTCACCAGCTGAGGCCAAGTCCCCAGCTGCAGCCAAGTCACCAGCTGAGGCCAAGTCACCAACTGAGGTAAAATCTCCGGCTGAGGCCAAGTCACCAACTGAGGTAAAATCTCCAGCTGAGGCCAAGTCACCAGCTGAGGTAAAATCTCCAGCTGAGGTAAAATCTCCAGCTGCAGCCAAGTCACCAACTGAGGTCAAGTCACCAGCTGAGGTCAAGTCACCAGCTGAGGTCAAGTCACCAGCTGAGGTAAAATCTCCGGCTGAGGCTAAGTCCCCAGCTGCAGCCAAGTCACCAGCTGAGGCCAAGTCACCAACTGAGATAAAATCTCCGGCTGAGGCCAAGTCACCAGCTGAGGTAAAATCTCCAGCTGAGGCCAAGTCACCAGCTGAGGTAAAATCTCCAGCTGAAGTAAAATCTCCAGAGAAGGCCAAGACCCCTGTGAAGGAAGGTTCAACATCCCCAGCTGAGGAGTCTAAGTCTCCTGTAAAGGAAGGAGTGAAGTCCCCAGCTGAAGTAAAATCTCCAGAGAAGGCCAAGTCCCCAGTCAAGGAAGAAGCAACATCTCCAGCTCAAGCCAAGTCCCCGGAGAAAGAAGAGGCAAAATCACCAGCAGTGGTCAAGTCTCCCAAGAAGGCCAAGTCTCCTGTGAAGGAAGAGGTCAAGCCTCCAGCTGAGGTGAAATCCCCTGAGAAGGCTAAGAGCCCAGTGAAGGAGGAATTGAAGTCTCCTGAGAAGGCCAAGACTCTTGATGTGAAATCTCCAGAAGCCAAGACAGGGAAGGAAGAAGTAAAGTACCCTGCAGACATCAAATCTCCCCAGCAGGCCAAAAGTCCTGCCAAGGAGGAGGTCAAGTCCCCAGAGAAAATCAAGTCCCCTGAGAAGGAAGATGTGAAGGCTCCTGAGAAGGAAGTTCCCAAGAAGGAAGAGGTGAAGTCTCCTGTGAAGGAGGAGGTGAAAGCCAAAGAATCCCCAAAGAAAGTGGAGGAAGAGAAGACCCCTGCTACACCAAAAATGGAGGAGAAGGCGATCAAGAAAGATGAACCACCCAAGAAGGAGGCCCCAAAGCCCAAGGTGGAGGAGAAGGCCGCTACAGTGGAAGCCAAGAAGGAAGAGTCTGGAGAGAAGAAAAAAGCAGCGGCCCCAGAAAAGGAGACTCCTGCCAAGACAGAGGTGAAGGAAGAGAAGACAGAGATGCCCAAGGCAGAAGCAGATGACACCAAGGCCAAAGAACCCAGCAAACCTGCAGAGAAGGAAAAGCCACAGAAAGAAGAGATGCCAGCAGCACCAGAGAAGAAAGACACCAAGGAAGAGAAGACCACAGAGTCCAAGAAGCCCGAGGAGAAGCCCAAGACAGAGATCAAGGCCAAGGAGGATGACAAGAGCCTTTCCAAAGAGCCTGGCAAACCCAAGACAGAAAAGGCAGAGAAATCCTCTAGCACAGACCAAAAAGATAGCCAGCCCCCAGAGAAGGCCACAGAGGACAAGGCTGCCAAGGGGGAGAAGTAGGCTGACACAGGAACACCAGAACAGCCAAAGAAACTCAGGAGGGTCTCGGTACTTAAGGGTCAGTGCAATCAGTTTTATTCTTCCTTTCCTCTCTGTAAGAAGAAGCAGTGTTTAGATGACGGGCCTGCCCTCACCAAACAGGAATTTCTATTAGGATTAAGTTAGCAAGAGAAGATACCCTGAGCCCTGACCCCCCACATCCCACCTCAGGTGATGGACAATTGTGATAGCTTATTGTAGCCGAATGTGATGTATGCTGAATGCTACATGAAAACCACTTGACTAAAAACTGCCCCCTCCTTTCCAAATAAGTGCATTTACTTCCTGTATGTACAATGACAGATGGCCGCAATAATGAATGAGCAGTTAGATATGCATTACGCTTGAAATGTAACCTATTCCCGAATGCCTTCTTGTTTTCCAAAGGAGTGGTCAGGCCCTTCCCCAGCACTCTCCTGGAAGAGCTGCAGCAGGTGAAGCAGGGCACTGGCCACGGAACCATGCCAGGGCGCACTTTCCACTGGAGTCCACTTTCAATTGCTTACATACAATAAAACCAAGTGCTTCTAAAATAAAATTGTGGCTGTTCTTATCTGTTGTTCTCTTCCCCTGGGAAGGCTAGGGACAGGGATGGGAGGTCTAGATGTCACACCAGATCTGTGCCGGTGGCCTGGGGCATCATTCCTGCATATCACCTTCATCAGCATCACCTGCAAGCCGCAGGCTCCTGACTGCACACTGTTGACATCACAATCTGAGAGGGAGGCATAGGGAAAGTACACACTTTGCCAAACCCCAGTTT
Source organism: Dicrostonyx torquatus (assembly GCA_028555095.1). Lineage (NCBI taxonomy): Eukaryota > Metazoa > Chordata > Mammalia > Rodentia > Cricetidae > Dicrostonyx > Dicrostonyx torquatus. The sequence goes on along the minus strand of JAQHUG010000234.1, from coordinate 2,335,776 downwards.
ACCCTATGTACACGGATGCTGGGATGCCTGGGAACAGTGAGCCTCAGGAGGATGCTGGTTTATGGACTCCGCATGTTAGATGAGAAGTACCTTATTTATATAAGAGGCCACACATAGCTACCTTGTCTGTGGTGAAGACTACAGCAATCACCTAATTTACATCCAATGTGCTTCTCTGGGCATGGATTTTACCTTTCCGTTCCCAACTCCCACCCCTTTTATAGTTTTATTTGCAACAGTGTCTTGCTTAAATGCCCAGGGTTATCTTGAACTTGTATTCCTGTCTCTCCCTCCCAAATGTCTGGGGTTGCCTGAATATACCACTACACCTGGCTCTGAAGGTAATTTTGAAAGCTACAGTCCTCCTGTAGGTTTCCATGGCACCCTCACTGTTAAATCCTTGGTGGGACTGGCATGACCCCTTATTCTGCTTGCTCAGGAGTTGCCTCTCTGTTCCTCACTTTCCCCCACCCCCACTAGATGGCTCTCGGCTATAATGTTTCCTACCTCTGGTCACTCAGAGGATTGACCCAGAATAACCAATGAATTTCTTTTCTGGGATTTTAAACTTGGTCGTGAGATGTGAGTAGGAGCTGTGGGCAGTCATGTTTCCAGACCTATGGTAAGGTAGTCTGAGAGAAGGTGAAATGAACAAGATACCAATGGTGGATTTCCTAATGATCCAACCCACAGCTTGTGGCCATTCCTTGAAGTGATAAATCCCCTTCTTTACCAAAGCTCTTTGGGCTAAAGACACTGCTTTACAAACAGAAGGACTCTGAATAACAGAGTGACGAAAGCAGTAGTCGCTATGATCACAAATGGTGATACTGCAGGGAAGTATCCCCTCACCATACCCCAGAGTTCTGGTTCACACTCCAGGCTAGGAGCCACACATCATCTCCATCACAAAGACTGAATTACTAAAAGAATGCCAAGAGCGATCACCTCTAGATAAAAATATTTTTTTTTGACAGAGTCTCATGTATCCCAGGGTTACTTTTAACTTGTTATGTTCCTGGATGACCCTGAATTTCTGCTTCCACCTTCTGAGGGCTAGGATTATAGGCATATACCTTGGTCCCTGGCAAATAAACACTTATCAGCATGGTCAAAGACTCTGAAAACTGAACATTAATTTTCTGAGCTGTCTGCTCTGGAGATATCAGACATCCATATTATGTACATATGTGCACATAGCCACATCTGCACATAAAGTGGAGATCTGAAAGGCAAGAAATAAAATCAGTACTTACAGTCCTTGCCTCAGCCTTCAGAATACCATTATTACAGGCATGTACCACCTCGCCCGGCTCTCCCCCATGTAGCTTGCCTAAAAATGTCAGTCATCTGAATACCCCAGAATTTCTTATGATGACAAATATGAAGAGTAGCTATGTGGTCTGTGTGGGCATCACTCTTTTGAGATAGGGTCTCGTGTAGTCCAGGCTAGCTTCTAATTCACTATGTAGAGAATGGCATTGAACTCCTGATCTTTCTTCCTTAACCTCCTTTTAACTTGTTATGTTCCTGGATGACCCTGAATTTCTGCTTCCACCTTCTGAGGGCTAGGATTATAGGCATATACCTTGGTCCCTGGCAAATAAACACTTATCAGCATGGTCAAAGACTCTGACCCATGAACAAGGGCTGGGGTGTTCTGTGTGTCCCACCACCCCTGGTTTATGTAGTGCCAAGGATCAAATTCAGAGTGTGTGCTCTCTACCAATGGAGCTATAGCCTCAGTCCCATTTGCAAGGTCAATAAATGATGAAGAAACAGTGAGGTGGGAGCCCAAAGCTATTTGGCTGGTTTGTGGATTAAAAGAATTAGTGATTAACTGTTGAGTCACCAATAATACATCAGTGCTGTATTAAGTAAGGATTAGAAAATGATTTTGCCTTGGGAAGAGGCCTGTAAGGAAGAAAGCTTGCTGTCTGCCCAGCCTAGACATACCCTGTTGACCTTGCCTGTGGCCCAGCCTAGACATACCCTGTTGACCTTGCTGTGGCCCAGCCTAGACATACCCTGTTGACCTTGCTGTGGCCCAGACCCTCATCTTCCAGGTATATCTTTCCAATTGTGTCCCTCATCACAGCTTCTTCTTCTCAGTTCTAGTTCTCTAGTCTCTGTCTTTGCACCCTTCTGATGGCATCAGCCCACCCAGATAACCCAGGATAATCTCCACATCTTGAGACTCTTTCCCTCATCCATGCAAAGTCCCTTGTGCCATGTAAAGGTTTGTCACTTGTACTGGTTTAATAAAATGCTGATTGACCAGTAGCCAGACAGGAAGTATAGGCGGGATGACCAGAACAGGAGAATTCTGGGAAGAGGACAGGCTCAGTCTGCAGTTGTCACCCAGACACAGAGGAAGCAAGATGAGACTGCCTCACCAACTTGCTTTGGTTATGTTGTTTCATCACAGCAAAGGAACCCTAAGACAGATGGGCTGAGGGGTGTGCTCAGTGCCTAGTAAGCATGACACTCTGTATTATTGGATCCCCGGCACTACAATAAATGAAAGGCAAGGAACATGAATGGGGTTCCCTGGTGCAAAGCAAGCTGGCAGGGGCTGCAGCTTGGGGTGTGCACCAGCTCAGAAACTGTAAAGACAATGGGCAGTTCTAGCAGAAGCAGCTGCGAGGTCCTTGCCCTATATAGATGGCTCCACTAAACATTCTGAAGAGGCTGAATGTCAAGTCTGTTTTGTTACCTTTCTTTGTAAGACCAAGAGATTCCTTTGCTCTGCTGGCTCTTTGGAAGAAAAAGAACCTCTTTTGCTAGGGACAAGATGTAACCAGCAAGCATAGCCCCTCCCAGCACTCTCAAACCAGTCCCTGCTTCTCAGGAGGTGAGCTTTTGTGCTGAGTCAGTTTGGCTGTCTTCCAGACAAGACCAAAGTGGTGGCTGCAATGCAGGGGCCATTAAAGGAACTAATTTTAGGCTGTTTTAATCTTATTCAGCAGACAGTGAGACACAGGCCTGAAAGAAGCCAAACCAAGATGGCAGCAGGGACAAAGTCCCAGGCAAATAGGTCAGAAAAAAAAAACACTCAGAAGCTCAGACTGCATAAGACAGCAGAGAAGGAGCTGCTTAGAAAAACTAGCTCTCCTGTGTTCTGTGTCACCAAGAAAAATGAGGGAAGAGAAGGGACAAAAGTACACCGCTTTCACAGAAAGGCTATACCACTTCGGGAGCTTGTTAAAATACATTTCCTTGGTCCATCTTAGGCCAGCTGAGTCTTTTGGAAATAAGTGCTTTTCAGATCAGCTTGCAGACAGTCTATGTAGCTGAGGGCTTCTGGCTGAAGAGTGCCTTCCTCTGGTGGTCAGAGAATGGGGGCAGGGTGGGGTGGTGAGGTGTTGATGCCGGACATTTAAGGCTACCCTAAGGGACCATTCTGCTCTTGCCAGAATGAAGAACTTGGCAGGTTTTGGAGTCTCTCAGCTTGTCTTAATTTTATGTTTTAATTTAAGTGTGTGTGGGGTGGTGGTGGTGTGCATCAGTGCTGCTGCCTGCGGAGGCAGACACACTGGATCCCTTGAAGCTCGAGTTACAGATGATTGTAAGCCATGCCACAAACTTGGGGGCCTCTACAAGAGCAGTATATGCTCTTAACTACTGAACCATCTTTCTAGCCCCAAGCTCCACAAAATCTTTTTCTTCTTCTCCCCACCCCCAATACATGGTTTCTCTGTGTAGCCCTGGCTGTCCTGGAACTATCTCCTTAGACAAGGTGGGCCTCAAACTCACCTGTCTCTGCCTCCCAAGTGCTAGGGTTAGAGGTGTGCCACCATTGCCTTGCACTCCCCAAAACCTTTATCTTTGAGATACTCAGCAGAAAGGGTGGAAAAAGCAGTTTCTATGTGGGGAGTTCATGCTGTCAAGGAAAATATACTAAGAGTAGACGTGTGTGCAAAGTGCTGGATTGATTGCACTGTTCTACAGAGATGAAAAGCTTGGGAAATCTTGCCTGGAACTATAATAAAAGGCACAATTAATTTGCCTTTGAGTTAGCAAACCAGATTATACTTCTAATAACAGAACGATTATTGTTGAAATAATGTGTTCGGTAGCCCAGCTGGCCTCAAACTTCCTATACAGCAGAAAGTAACCTTGAATTTGTGTCCCTCCTGATTCCAACTCATGCTGGGATTATAGACATTCACCACTACAGCTGGTTTATGTGTTGTTGGGGATTAAATCCAGGGCTTCATGAATTCTAAGCAAATACTCTTATCAACTAAGCTATGCGTGTAGCCTACAACCATAGAAAAATCCTTAATTTTTGGTTTTTTGTTTTGTTTTTGAGACAAGGTCTCTCTATATGACCTCCAACTGTCCTGGAATTCGAGTAGTAGTCCATGCTGGCTTTGAACCCACAGACCTGCCTGCCTTGGCCTCCTGAGTACTTAAAGGTGTGACCCTCAATAATTCTCAAATATTTTTCTATTTGTGTATCCTGGTTCTTTACTTTTTGGTGCTGAGGAATGACACAGCTTTGCTTGTGCTCTTCCACTGAACTACACTCTCAGTCCTGTATCCTACACTTTATGCCAGAAGACAGCATTAGATCTCACAATAGATGGTTGTGACCACTATTTAGTTGCTGGGATTTGAACCTGGGTCCTCTGGAGGAGCAGTCAGTTCTCTGAACCACTGAGCCATCTCTCCAGCCTCTGTATTCTACTTCTTAAAGTGAATTGTGAATTTAGTATTGATTGGGGCAGAGAGCAGAGTTCTTCAGACAAGTGTCTAAGAAAACTCAGGACAAGGAAGGCTGTTCTTCTTTTTGCATGCTGAGTACTGAACCCCAGGCCTTCAGTACACTAGGCAAGTGTTCTATGCTAAGCTTCACTTCCAGACCCAAGAACGGATAGTTTTGCAATTATTTTCCTAACCTTTAAGTCTAAGCATTTTAGTTTTTGAGACAGAATGGTGTTGTGCAGCTCTGTGGGTCTCCACCTCTGGTGAAGCCCTGAAGTCATAAGGATCCTCCAGTGTCACCTGTCTCGCTCTCCATCCAAAGTGCTGATTACACCTACCCTCGCTTAGCTTCTGAGCACGTCCAGGGCAGTGGCGAGCCTGGTCTCAGCCTTGCTATGACAGTGTACTGTCACTGGTTGTCATTCTGCACATGACTCTCCAGTACTGGCTCACTGACCATGAAAACTTGAAATATTTAGACTCTGTGATGCCTATCTGCTTTCTATTTAAGGTTGCTGCAATGTTAGGCATTTAAAATATCTACCTGCCAAGTGTTAGGTCATCAAGGAACAAAGACAGTCTAGCAGAAAGAATGAAGGCTGAAAGAAATATCTGGACTTTGGCTTCACCTGCAACTTCCTAGTAAGTAGAAATCTATGATAATGGCTGTCCTGGGACTCACTTTGTAGACCAGGCTGGCCTTGAACTCACAGAGATCCACCTGCCTCTGCTTCCTGAGTGCTGGGATTAAAGGCGTGTGATACCACTGCCTGGCTTCTCAGTCACCTTTAAAAAGCACATCCAGAGTTCCAAAACAGGCAACAAAGCTACAGAGAAATCCTGTCTCAAAACAAAACAAAGCAAAACAAAAAAAGCACATCCAAGTGGGAGGTTGGTGGTGGCATACACCTTTAATCCCAACACTTGGAAGGCAGAGGCAGAGGTAGACAGATCCTCTGAGTTCAAGGCCAGTCTGGTCTACAGAGCGAGTTCCAGGACAGCCAGGGCTACACAGAGAAATCTCTGTCTTAGGCCTTGCGCGCCCTACAAAAAAAAAAAAAAAAAGCACATCCAGAAATGGTCCTCATGCCATGGTCCCACCTGCTCTTCCAGACTGCCCAAATAGTTACAAACAAAGGCCATTTGGTAAGGTGACATTTTAATCAGCTGGTGTCTTTGGAAAATAACAAGAACTGTGGCCAGAGCAAAAAGCAGAGATGCAGGACCTAGGGTTGTGCTTTGGGGGAATGATAGGTTAGAGAGGGAAATCACCGGTGGCTGAAGAATCCTTGAGGATGGTTATATTTAAATGGCTTCATCCTACTTGGACCCCTGGAGAAACAAGAAAAGGGACAGTTAATAACACGCCTTCTGGACTGATAAAATCAATTACAGTTCACTTATAAGAGAACACCATGTAGCGGTCATGGGGGAAATGTTACAACTGCATGGTTTAGGCACAGGGCACAGTGAGAAAATCAGATCACACTGGTTAAGGTGTGACACCATTTTCATAAAAATGTCTCTATATGCTTACAAAAAGTGTAAGCCTGAAAAGATCCCTTAATGTGGCAGACATTTCGGGGACAGTACATGAACATTCTCATATTTTGGATCACTATTTATAACTTTATCAACCAACACTAGATTCCTATAGTTGAAAAAGCAAAGAGAACATTTAGAGCTGAAGACACAGGCAAAGGAAGCAAAATTTTGCACAATGGTATACAGCCAGGAAACAACAGATACAAAAACCGGAGGTCTGAAACCAAAATCTGTTCCAGGAAGGCTGAATCACGGCCAAGCAGAGCAAGACCCACGTTCAGACTTCCTCCCTGTGAACATCAGAGCAGGAAAATGGGTCCTCAACAAAACTCACAGAGGGACTTCTACACAAAGACAAACACCTACAAAAAGGACTTCTTCCTTCTCCGTGTTTGTCTATGACTGACATCCAACAACGGCTACAGAAGGTGACCTCCGGGACTTGGTCTAAGGGAAAGGATGTATACAGGACAGATTTTTGTCAACTTACACACATCAGAGTCAAATGAGAAGCAAGTGGAGTGAGCAAGTTGGTAAGTACCATCCCTCCATGGTCTCCTCTTCAGTTCCTGCCCCACCTTCTCTTCAGGACTACAGAAGTAAACCTTTTCCTACCAGGTTGCTTTTGGTCATGTGTTCATCATAATAGAAGAGTAACTGGGGGAAGTGTGAGTAAGACAGCAGGGTGGAAAGAGGTGAGGAAAGATTTATTCTTCACCAGGGCTGAAGGGAATTAAACCTTCTTCTCCTCAGTGGCTGAGGGCTTATCCAGCCTGTGTTGTGCTGGCACTGTGACATCCCCATCTCAAATTAATCTTTCCATTAACACATGGAGAATGTGCTGCTTGAAGGATTAAGTACAGAGATCCTTATCTCATAGGTGGGAGCTGGACCTGAAATCTCAGCCTGGATCATCCATGGCATTATAAGCCTCCAACCAGAGGGGTGCACCTAGGCAGAGTGGCGAAGTGCCAGTCCGAGCCGTACCTCAGGTCTACTACTGCTCACACCAGCACCCTGTACCCAGTAGTCGGCAGGACTCCAGGTCAAGAACCTTGCAGCCCCATCCATCAGCTATGATGCTATCACCTCCCAGAGCACTGACAGAGCTCAACACCACAGGAAAGAGAAAACAAGCACAGGCTGGGTGGGCTCCCATCCTGCAAATGTGCTAGAGCAGGTGGAGAGGTGGAAAGAGCTGAGATTTCACACAGACCCACTGGAGGGAACAAGCTTCAGAGTGGCATTAGTGGTCAGCTCTGCTTCCTTGCAGTCACTCAGGGCTGGAGCTGGCTATTATCAAACACCATAAACCAGGACAGTGGAGGTGCCAGACAGGAAGGAGGCTGGACACCTTCCCAGATGTCAGAACTTGCTATTCAAGACTAAGACTGAGAGCAAGGTGAGAATTCTTTTGTTTTATCTGTTCTGTAACCAAGGCTGAACCCATGGCAATCCTCCTGCCTCCAGCTTCCAAGTGCTAAGATTTTAGGCATGAGCCATGACACCAGGCCTGATAGATTATAACGAATTATAATCCAAACACCCTCACCTTCCTCACTCCCTTGCCCAAAAGAGAAGGGGGCCCTAGAAGTAATCTCCAGTTTTGAAAGAATGAAAACACATGTTAGGGGACAAACAGGAAAGAAGACCCCAATACCCAAGAAAACGGAAAACTAGCCTAAGGTACTGCAAGTCCAGACACTCTAAACACCACGTGCCAAGATCCGCTAACAGGTCTAAAGAGTCCCTAACTTGGAGAAGGAATCATCCAGGAACTTCACTCAAATGATCTCAGTCACCCTGAGCTCCTCTTCAGCCCTAGAGCCAGGGCTCAGTGCTAGGCAGGATGAACCGCTCTGCGTTAGTGTGCTGTGCTCACCTGCCTGCCTTCTGAAAGCGCTGTTTTGGTTTGGCTTTTCTCCATGCTGCCTGGTTGCCCACTGACTTGGTCTCACCGAGGGAAGAACACTTGAAGATGCCAGCAAACTCACTAAGATTGTGGGATGTACCACTTTAAGTGCTCACTTGGACATCAAAAGTAAACAGGCCCTATTGTTTCCCACAGAAAACACAGTTAGCCAAAGCTTCTTAGCACGGCCCAGTAGTTTCCTTGGATTGGTGACCTTCTCCAGGGGTGACCAAGAACAGGTGAGCCAGCTGCAGGGAAGTCTCAGGAAGGAGAAAACAAGTTCTTTCTGGAAATATGGCAGCAGAATTTTCTGTTATGAATACAGACAGATGTCCTCTGTGCCAGGCCCTGTCCAGAGACCTAGTCTTCAAGGGAGGCTCTGACCTCTGTCCATGTCCTCATGAGAAGTCACAAGAGCCCATCCCTCTACTCACCTAAAAAGCCTCAGGCACATCTTCTCCTGGGGAAATTCCTTGGGGCCCTCTACACTGTCATCATGGCTCTCGGTCTCCAGGTAGACGTCCAGAAGCACACACAGCCGCTGCAGCTGGTTGGTCAAGAGCTGGTGGCTGGGTCGAGGGCCACAGAGCTCCTTATAACACACATTGACCTCACTCTCCATAGCCTGTATGGGTGGGAAGCCAGCACCTCAGCATTTCCTTCCTAAGTATGGCTGGGCACACTGGCCAGGCTTTTACCCCAGAGCTGAGCTTAAGGGCACCACAAGAGCTACAGTTGGCCCCTGAGGGCATATGCATGCAGGCACGGGCATGTATGCACCCACAGGAGCTGTACACATAGAGCAGTGCCACAGCTTTGTCCAGAGACCCTTGATTATCACAATTTCCCCTAAGTGTCTACAGTAGAAACACAGGACTGTAGGGGAAGAATCTTAAACCCCAAGTCAGAAGGCATTAGGCTTTCTGCTCTATGGCCATAAGGCTACCAAATCCCACCAAGAGACTCGACCTTAGCAACAGCCTCAGCATCCTCACGGTCATTGAATCTGACCGTTTCCATAATGCTTCTGAGTTTATTTACCATCTCATAGAAGCCCAAGGTGGCGACAAGATTTTAAGAAAACTTTTTGATTTTTTTGGAGGCAGAGCCTCACTATGTAGCCCTGGCTGGCTTGGAATTTACTATGTAGACCAGCCTTGGCATGAATTCACAAAAATCTCCCTGCTTCTGCCTTCCCAGTGCTGGGATTAAAGGTGTGTAGCACCATGAGGAGGATATACCCTGAGTGCATGAAATCCAGAATGACATGTATAAAGTGCTGAGTGAATGTGTGTGGTTGACATGAGCTGGCCGTGGCAAGGACCCTAACCTCATATCCATGCAGGTATGGCAGAGCCTTCCCTTCCCCCACGAGGCTAAAAGGAATGGCATAGCCTTCCCTTCTGCTCCAAGTGGGAATGCTGACAGTGTATTCAGAAAATGTCAACCATTACTTTCAACCCCCCAGATATTTATGGCTGGAGACTGCTCTCTACAGAGCCTGCTCCTACTGGGATTAGCTAAACATCCTGACTCCGCCTCCATGTTCAACTCTATGTAATAAGAATGCTGGGTCTGGCCAGGCGGTGGTGGCACACGCCTTTAATCCCAGCACTTGGGAGGCAGAGGCAGACGGATCTTTGTGAGTTCGAGACCAGCCTGGTCTACAGAGCTAGTTCCAGCGCAGGCACCAAAGCCACAAAGAAACCCTGTCTTGAAAAACCAAAAAAAAAAAAAAAAAAAAAAAAAGAATGCTGGGTCTGGAGGTGGGCTAAGGTTTCTCTAGTCCAGAGTGCCTGATTCCAGGTTTCTGTGTGTCTGTCTTTTCTTCATTCCCTCACTGCCCTCAGTAGGTCCAAATCCCTGGAGTGGTGCAGGGATGCCGCTCCCAGCTAACAATGCGATCTGGTGAGTGGGAAAAGCTCTGGGCTCTGGGGAAATGGAGGGGTGAGCACATTCTATAAACCCTGTCAGGTCCTTCCTGGGACTGAAGCAGTGCCCATGGCCTCTGCAGATGCAGCCTTGGCCACTGCCCACCTTCCTAGAGGTTCTCCATGTTCCTCCTGACACACATGTGGGTCTTACCCGAATATTGTCATCATTGCTGTTGGTTTTCTCCCCTTTCCAGTTTAGACAGAGTCGGAAAATGGGTGGGATGGAGGAATAGCCAGGGTTCAACACCACAGCAGCCTGAAGTTTAGCTGGCAACAGGGGAAAGGGAGAAAAATCACTGATCACCCAGCTTCCCATGGTGGTCTATATACTGTACCCAAAGTCAACACAAATGTCTCCCGTTAACATAAGTGCTGCCAAGTATACGGGTACTAACTCAGAATCTAACAGAACTGTCAGGTTGCTGAGAGTAAGGCAAAGTAATTCTGGTTCTTCCCAAGATCTGCTTTACCTACCGGTATTCGTCAATGGATTAAATCTGCTCTCGAGAAATGTCATCACAATTTTTAAAACTGTGGGTGTGTTTTGTGTGTGGTTGGTTGTTTGCTCTACGCATCTCTGTATCTTTGCATCTTTGCACCAACATGTACACAGTGCCTTTGGAAGCCTGAAGAAGCAAATGCATTCTAGGATTGAAGTTACAGATGGTTTTGAGCTGCCATGTAGGTACTGGAGATTCAACTCAGGTCCTCAGGATGAGCAGCCAGGGCCTTTAACCTGGCTAGCCTCGAACTCAGAGATCTGCCTGCCTCTGCCTCCCGAGTGCTGGGATTAAAGTCATGAACCACCATGGCCGCCTTTTTTTTAAAAAAAAAAAAAAAAAAAGAATTTGTTGTTGAGAGTCTCACACAGCCCAGGCTAGCCTAAAATTCAATTTATAACCAAGAATGACTTTGAATCCTGGTCCCCTTGCTTTTGATTCCCAAGTAGGACTAGTGGCAAATGTTCCCAACCTCCCAAATCCAATTTACATGAGGGCATGAGGAAAGTGAGGCTTCCAGAAATTTCTCTATCATTAAACAGGTACAAAAGCACAAGACTGAGTATAATCAGCACTGCCTAGTACCAAATCTGCATTCATAATCACCAAACAAAATATCTTCATATATTAATTTCCCCCAATGATGCTTTTGACCCCTGCTGTTGTTAAGATGAACTTAGGTACTGTGTGCAGGAACGTGCCACAGAGTGCAACTGGGCAGAGGACTGTTTCTCAGGAGCCACTTCTCTTTTCCCACTTTGTTTTCAGGCAGGACTTTCCTTTCCACAGCTATGGTACTTATTGGAGCTTCCAGAATATTCTCCTATCTCTGGGATTACAAGTGCATACCACTCCATTCAGGTTTTTAATGTAGGTTCCTGGACTTGAGTTCAGGTCATTAGGCTTTAACCCACTGAGCCCTCTTCCTGGCTCTGGCTTTATACATATTGCCCAAAGGTTTTTATACTAGAAGCTGTTCCCATGCACTGCTGCAAAGTTCAAACTGTAAGAAGTGGGCTCTAGCACGAAGCAGTTAGGTTGGACAAGGAAGAATCATCTGAAAGGACCAAGGTATTTCTCATGGGACTCTGGTTAAAGGCTAAGCCCACAACCAAAAATAGAATAACCATGGCTCCTAAACCACTCTGGCTTCCTTTTCACCATGTGCTTTCTTCTAAACATCTTTATATTTTCCACTTGCCATGAAGCCCTTCATTAAAGAGTCATTAGGTCATCTTGGATTTCAAGTCTTTCAAATATTTGAGCTGCCCTAGGCATGGCCCATGTGTGCAAGAGCTCAGGATTCTGGAGCCTAAGAAGATCAGGAGTTCAAGATCAGTCTGGATTACATAGTTTCTGTTCAGCCTGAGCTGATTTCAAAAACAAAAATAAAAGAGCATGGTGGTAATCCCAGCACTTCAGAGGTAGACGAATCTGTGAGTTCCAGCCCAGCCAGGTCTACATAGTGAGTTCCAGACCAGCTCCAAAGTAAGACTCTTTCTCAAGAAGACAAAATATATAGCCAGTGAGGCAGCTCAGTAGTAGGGGTGGCTGCTCCTAAGCCTCATGACACGGGTTTGATGCCTAGAACCCATAAGATTGAAGGAAAGAACTGACTCCCCTCAAGTTGTCCTCTGAAATGTGTGTGTTGCTTAGACCTGAGTTCACACACACATACACTAAGTAAATGTAACAAAAACTGTAACAAACTCTCAAGATTAAGAGTAAATAAGCTCTCTTTTATAACGTTTCCAGCTTTGGGAATTTAATTCTGTTTTACTTATCTTATATCTCTTTTGTGGTATTGGGGAATAAATCTAAGGCCTCAGAAATGTTAAATAAGTGTTCTAACTGAATCATATGCCTAGTCCAGGAATTTTCTCTCTCTCAAATACTGACTAATGCAGGACCACAGGCAGCTTGCTCAGCTCAGGGGTCACAGCTGTGAGGCTGAGGGATAGAATGAATAGGCAGTGCCAGGCTGCTGAGGCTGGGATAGGAGAACAGCTAACAGCCCAAGCAGAACATCTGCATGGCTCCAGAGAGGGAGGGAGGGTGTTACCCAACCTTTACAATCAGAGTAACAGCGCTACCCTTCTGTTTGGAGCACAGATACAAGATCTGCCCATACAGTACTAAAACAAGAGATAAAACCAGGCTGAGGTGAGCCCAAGCTTGAGAGTCGGCTATGATTGACGCAGCTCTAAAATGGATGAGCCCACCACCCCAGTGACCACATGAGGATTCACTGACACGACACGTGTGTGGCTGTGTTATAAAACAAGTCCTCACTGAAAGAGTGGTTCCTGATCACCAGTGTTGGAAATCTCTATGGAGGATTCTAGGGCCTTTTTGCTTCTTCCGGGCAACCTCCAGGTGCGTGTGCTATTTGAGAGCTTCCCTTGATTAGAGAGAGAGCCCTGTGGTTAGTAGAGCGATCACCTACCTGTTCCCCTTTCAATAAGCGCCAGGTAGTAGAGATTGGTGTCCCCAGCCAGTCCTGCCTCTACTATGTCCTTAGTGAAATGCAGTTCCTAGAACAAGAACCAGGGTGAACTGATACTCCCTTAAAGGCTCTGCGCTGATGGCGGGGGTGGGGGTGGGGAGGACAGGAGCTGAGGGGTGACATGGTCACAGATGTTGAAGTTCTACCTACCATGTAATCTTCATGGGCAATTATCACCCACTTTACCAGGCGAGAAACAACCTTGGCAGGAAAGAGGTACTGGCAATCACTGGTAACTGGCACAATGCCATGTTCTAAAAGACAGCAAGGCAGGAGGCATTACAGGTAGAAATCAGGTAGCACAGCTGTGGCTTGCTGGAGGGCTATGGTGGCCTTGACACTTGTCCAGTACACCTGATTACTCAAGAAGTACCCGCTCACTACATGCCAGGAATTGAGAAGCATTTCAACCTGACATCCACTTCATGCAGGACTATATATACCTGCGGTCAGACCTAGCACCTGCATTCATGGGTGCTTTATCCTTAATGCAGACAACGTCTAGTATAACAAACCCCTGAAGCCATAACTAGCGTCAGTGCCTCTGCAGCAGGGACTGTTAATTAGATCAAATAGCTAGGAGGGCTGAGCTGACCTTGACAGAAAAACCAACTGCAGTGTTCTGTGTCAGTTCCCTGCTGGTGTTTCAGTAAACAAATATGCCAACACAGGGAACACTCTGGATGACAATCATTCAACCTTGGCGATGCTAGCAATGCTGAGTGGGGAGCAAGGCCTGAGGGATAGGTGATGTTGCCCTGGAACTCAGTGTCCACGTGGAACCAAAGAACTGGCCTGGAGGTGGGAAGGATGGGTCTTGTCTCCAGTTGGGTCCTGGAAACCCAAATGCCTAGCTTTACAGTGACTCTAATACCCAAAACTCTGACTCCCTCCAAAACCTTACCCACACCCTGCAAGTGCCTTGATTTTACTAGATGAATTGAAAGAAGTCATATGGCTACCACCCAGGCCAGTGGCTCATCATAATCACTTGGGAGCTTAGGAGAAAAGCTAAGGGGGTTCAGCTGTACCCTTAGAAGCACTAGCTCAGTAGGTCTTAAGGGGTGACCCCTGTCTAGCTACAATCAGTGAGCTGAATGTGAGTTCTGTCCCACTGTTTCTTCCCTCAGGCTATATGGGGTACCAGCATAAATTAGACTCTCATTAAATACTGTCAAGTGCATATGAATCTGTGATGCACGGACCTAGGATAAGCTGCCTGGATGAATCTGTGAACTTGTGCCAATAGCTACGCTGTCTTCTGGGAGGTCTGGCACAGAACTGATGCCACTGCAGGGAGCTCATATCTCTGCCTGAATGGGCCAGCCACTCTCCCCACTGCCCCTACCATCCATTGGCTCAGTAAGGCTAGGAACAGGATTCACAAGTTCTGAGGGAAAGGAGGTGGCTTTTATTCCTATGTTGTTCCTAAGTGGCTCTCAGGCCCTAGTTCCTGCACCAGCTTACCCAGAGATGCGAACTGTTTGTGGAGAGCCAGGCGAGACTGTACCCTGGTCTTCAGCAGTTTCATGGTAGTCTCCATATGGCTGGCGCTCTGTGAGTGGTCAGCCATCACTGTGTGCTAATAGTGAATGACAGTGAAAGAGACACGTGAGAGCTCCCCTTTCCTTTCTCCAGGGACCTCCATTTCTCCTGGGACCAGCCAGACTGCACAGCCAGTCCCAAGGTGGGTGCTGTGTGGGAATGGCAATATTTCTCCATATAAAAGGTCAGATGCTAAGCCCGGGCAAGAACACAAGATACTGGGGTCCCATGGGGCTGTGACCAGCTCCTGAGAAAAGGCAGGATTCTATAGTATATAGCTCCTGGGGTTTTTTGCCCATTCTTATTGACTAGGGTAGGGTATTTTAGTGCCCTGAGTGGATGGAGGTCATAGCACAGCCTCAAAGGAAGATTCTCTGCTAGATCACAACCCTATGAAGTTATGAGAGGCTTTTCTGGAATCTGTCTAGGAAGAGGAGAGCTTCAGACCCTCAGCCAAGGAGGTAGGGCCAGTATACACACCTGGGGCTGCTCTTTGGGGAAGTGGAGGCCACCCAGCTTCTGCACCCACAAGTAGGGGTGACCTAAGTCAAGAACATAGTCTCTCAAAGTCAGGATGCTGCAAAAAAGAAGACAGAATAATTTTATGAGTTGGGAACACAGCTCAGGAGCAGAGCAGAGCTCTCACACAGGCCCTAGGCTCATCCCCAAGTACTGCCTAGCCCAAGGACACAGTCCTTCTGTGTACCCTGGGGCATTCCCCAGAGCCCCCAGACAGGCCAATCCCAGTCCACAAGTTCAAACTCCTTAACTGTACAAAATCTCTACTTGAAACCTCATCTCCAATATGCCATCTTTTTTCTTAGAACCTTTGCCTCATGAAGCAGAGCTCGAAAAGGCAGCCACTGGCCTCTTCACTGCTCTATCCACTTACAAAATAACTTTTAAAATCTTGAGTACTCAAGAAAATTAAAATGCCATTCCTTTTGTTGATGATACTGCTTTGTTGTCTTTTGTTTTTGGCAGTCTAGAGATGTAACCCACCATACCACTTCTGAGCCATATCCTAGCCCTCATGTCCCTATATTCCAGATTTTATCTTTCCATGACATCCCTTTGCCTTCTATGCAGGAACAGAAAGATGTCCCCTGCAGCCCCAAGGTCCTCTGGGCCTACCAGGTCTCCAGTTTGGCCTGAACTAACAGATACAGACACAGAAAAAGGGAAGGTGGAAGCCTGCTTACTCACCCAACTTTATCAAACTGATACTGATTGGCTGGGTTTGGAGTTTTCTTTCCATGATCTCCAGGATACAAGCAGCTCAGGACCGAGTCAGGAGACAGCAAGTCTCTACAGAAGACAAGACTGCGGTGAGAACGCCAGTCGACACGGTGCCTCAGAGTGCACCTGGGCATCTGCCAGTGGCAATGTACCACTCAGCTATTAAGATGTCAACTACCATCCTACCAACTTTTTGTTGTTTATTTTTGGAAACAAGCTTTCTCTGTGTAGCCTGGCTGTCCTGAACTCAGAAACCCGCCTGCCTCTACCTCCCAAGTGCTGGGATTAAAGGTATGCGCCACCACACTGGGCTCTACCATCAACTTTCATTGTCTGCTTCCTGTGTACCAAATCCTTTCAGTGCTTCAAGTCAGTGACTCTCAAAATATAATGAAACAGAGAAGACCTTCATCCCATTTCTCAAGGTATAAACCCAAGGCATTGAAAGGTCTGACAGTGACATTCATGATGCTACCAAGTATAGATGCCAAAGTTAACACTATCTGATCAGAAAGAACAGTTTTTTTCTTTATTTTGTGCCCATGCGTGTGCACTGTGGCACAGAGAACAATTTTCAGTAGTCAGTGCTGTGAGATATTTGATTACACTGTGTAAAGACATGTCACTATGACTGGCTTAATGAAAAGCTGAATGGTCAACAGCTATGCAGGAAGATGTTAGGCAGGACTTCTGGGGAGAGAAGGGTCTTAGAGAAGAAGGCAGAGTCGCCAGCCGGACACAGAGGGAACAGACATGCAGGAGGAAAGGTAAAAGCCACGAGCCACGTGGCAGCACATAGATGAATAGACATGGGTTAATTTAAGTTATAAGATCTAGTGGGACAAGCTTAAGCTATAGGCCATGCTTTTATAATTAATAATAAGTCTCTGTCAGTTTTGTGAGCTGGCAGCCCAGAGAAAAATCCATCTATGAGTCAGTTCTCATCTTCTATCTTATTGAGGCGGATCTTTCCTGCTTTTGCCATGGTTCAGTGTACTCCAGGCAAGCTGGGCTGAGAGCTTCCTGCCCCAAACGCCCATCTCATCTGGGTAACAGGTACAATCATACCTGACGTTTTACAGGAGTTCTAGGAATTGAACTCAGGTCATCAGGCTTGAGTACCAAGTGCTTTTACTAATAAGCCATCTTCCTGGTTCCTGAGAACAGGAGTCTTTAGTATTTTGTTTTGTTTTGCTGTGTTTAAAATTCTCCCTTCCAGAATTATCCAGTGGGGCTGAGAAGGTGACTCAGCTGGTAAGGTGCTCGCTACACAAGCATGAGTTCGATGTCCACATGCACAAAACAATCAGGTACGGCGGCACACAGCTATAATCCCTGAGGAGTAGAGACACAAGGATCCCTGGACTATGTCTCCTAGCCTGGATACTACACAGCCCAGGCCTCACTACCCTGAATTAGAAAATAGAAATAGAAGGATCTCCATGAGTTGGAAGCCAGTCTGGTACACATAGCAAGTTCTAGGCCAGCAAGACTACACAGTAACATCCCTCTCAAAGAGTATCCTCAAACTGCTCAGTGAATGAAAGACCCAGCTGAGATGTGGAACTTAGAAGAACCAGGCTCTGGACTCCCTCTGCTGGGAGCATGGTCAACTGCACCCAACATGCTGCCAGGCAGTGCAGCACCACCCAGCAAAGGCTGCAGTGGCCAGAAGAGAGTGTAATAAACCTAAATGCAGGGTCTACAGCCAGGAAAGGTCTCTCATCAGGCAGACTGGGAAGGGACAGCAGAGCTCTACTCCACTACGCACTAGGCCTATGCTTTGTAGTCTCAGTGTTCTTTCTCCAGCTGACAGCAGGGCCAGGCCAGGGCAGTGATCCTCTAAGTGTAGGCTAGTTTACCCCCAGGTTCTTTCTGTTCTCTGTTCTTCCTTCTCTAGACTGTAGAAGCCTACCATGGTCAGGGGCTTCCTTGGGATGCTGTCGCTGCCTGTTTATAGTCCTCTATTTACCACCAAGTTAAGGACAACCCTAGGGACTGAACCGAGCTAGGAAACAAAAATCCTGGCCCCTTGGGACAGAAATGGAAAAAGAAGGGCCAAAACCTGTCAATTTGGTCATGTCTCCCATACCTCATTCATGTATTTACATGCATTTTACTGGCTATAAAAGCCTGAGGCTCTGCCCCACAAGCAAATATGCTGTTATCACTTGTTTTATCTGCTGCATTAAGAGCTTAACAGATGTAAATCAGAGAGCTTTTTTTTTTTTTTTTTTTTTTTGGGAGACAGGGTTTCTCTGTAGCTTTGGAGCCTGTCCTGGAACTAGCTCTTATAGACCAGGCTGGTCTCGAACTCACAGAGATCCGCCTGCCTCTGCCTCCCGAGTGCTGGGATTAAAGGCGTGCACCACCACTGCCTGGCCAGAGAGCATTTCTATATCTCAGTGATGTGCAGACACAAGAACATAGGTCAACATGGCAAAGGACCCTCTCAGAGTCAGAGGGAGGATTGGAGAACAGGGGCTCTCACCACATCCCCGCCCATGCCCCATCCCCAGTGCCTTCCCCCTACCCTGCACTGATGGGGGTGATCAGCTCAACGGCGGTTGTCACTTTGGCTTTCACTGTCATGATGTTGAGGTTCATGAGATAGTAGAAAGTCAGATGAAGCACACTGTTGTCTGGAGAAGCAGGGAGAGAAGAGATCATTTATGAGTAAACACATCTGAAGCCAGGCGTGGTGGTGCATATAGTTAATCCCAGGTCTTGGAAGGCAGAGGCAAGAGAATCTCTAAATTCAAGGCCACCTGGCCTACAGAGCAAGTTCTAGGACAGCCACAGCCACATAATAAAGATGCCACCAACCTCCATCTCAAAAGGATAAACTAAAAAAGCATGACTCCATGTAAAATGAAAAATGGTCAGAGAGACAGATCAGAGGGTCATGACACTTGCCACCCGATGGTCTCAGCTCAATTCCTGAAACCCACATGGTAGAAAGAATCAATTCCCACATGCTGTTCTCTAACTTCTATGTGACTGCTACAGTGGTGTGTGCATACACACATATACATACACATACACACATATACATACACATACACACATATACATACACATATACATACACATACATATACACACATACACACATACACATATACATACACACATATACATACACATACACACAATAAAAAAAGTTCTTAAGGAGGAAAATTGAAATAGGAGATTGAAATATTACAGGCAAAGAGTCTCGAGCTTACTGGACCCTTTGCACCAACAACTGGCCAAGCTCATAGGTACTATTAGAATTAAGAGAATACAGTCAGACCTTTGCATTTCAGATCAAGCAAGACAGACAGTGGGTGCCTTTTCAGCATCTCCTTGCGTTTGTCATCCAGTTGAACCCCAAGAGTGGGTCGACGCCGTTTCTGGACAGAGAAAATATGCAAGCATGAGTCATAGGAATCTCCCTTTTGCATCTCTGTGTCCCAGAGCCTCAGCACAGCTGCCTGTGACCTTTTGTGCCAGGTACCCAGCTGCCAGACTCCTGTCCCAGCAGACACTTATTCAGATTCTTCGGTTTGACGACTGTGCTCCTTGAAAACATCAGCATGGCTGTGATATTCCCACATCAGGAAACGGGGCTTACCGTGGTCTGCTCCTCTTCAGCATCCGAGTCACTCTCATCATCTGAAGACAGGAAAGGCAGTGAGAAGGGAGGTAACGCACAGGCTCCCTAAGACAAACCTCCTCCACGGGGACTGAGGGGCCCACCCAGATTTCCTTCAAATGAGTTTCTTCAAATAAGGATTGAGTTAACTGGTTGCTTATTACTTGGTATAGAAAACATAATGTAAAGAAAGAATGACTTAGAAACCTATCAGCCAGCCTGGTTTTGTTTTGTTTGGTGTGGAGTGGTGTGTGTGTGTGAACTTGCCCAGATGAGCACACAAGGAGGCCAGAGGTTGTACTCAGAATGCACTCATCAATCATCTCTCCACCTTATTTTTGTTTTTCTGAAACAGGGTCTAAGTAGCCCTGACTGTCCTGGAATTTACTTTGTAGATCAGGCTGGCCTGAAACTAACAGATCCACCTGCCTCTGCCTCTGAGTGCTGCCAAGCCCACTTGCTTGCTTATTTATTTATTTTTGAGGCAATCTTTTACTGAGCTGGATATTCCAGCTAGCCTGGCTGGCTAGCTAACTCCCAGGATCTGCCTCTCTTCACCTCAGTGCTGAAGTTAAAAGCATGCACTGCAAACCCAGCTCCTGACGTGGGTGCTGGGATCAGAACTCAGATCTTCAGGCTGGCAGCAGCACTTCACCCTGCTGAGCCATCTCCCCAGCCTCCAGTCCTGCTTTTCAAAAGTCTTTGAAATCTCATTTCTATGGAGCATAAAGTCCAACAACAAAGTGGGACGGTGGTAAGAGCAACATAAATAACAGTAGGTGCCTGTATAGAGAGGGCTGCTGTGTACCCAAGTTAAGACTCTTCTTTCATGTAACCCACACAACGGGAATGAGCAGAATAGGAGGAATTTATAAGTTATATGAGGAATTTATCGTTCTTTTAGGAGAGCCGGGGCACTGAGACAGGGTCTCAATATGTCACCCTGGATGGCTTGGAAGTTGCTTTATAGACTAATTTGGCTTCAAACCTGTGGCAATTTTCCTACTGGAACCTCCTGAATTTGAGTATGATAGGCATTAACCTGTGACCCTTCCTCAGGGTCAAAGTGCTGGTGAGTGCTAGGGATAAAATCCAAAGGCTGCATTTCGTGATTCTGGGAACTGAGCTCTCTTGGGCCTACCCTAAAACTGGCATTAAGGTCAAGCCTCCTGCTATCTGTGTCAGTCCAGCTATTTAGTATCCTTGGGTGAGGTATCCCAATCATGTTACCTTGAGAGTCCTCAGGGGGCTTGAAGAGAGCTTTGGCTTCGTCCACACTGCCTTCAATTGCCACAGACAACGTCTTATCTGGAGGTAAGAAAAGGCCTCTTGGGAAAGCTGCTGGGAGGTTGCTGAGTGCAAGCCAACACAGCAGCTGTGTTTTCTCAACACCTGCCCCCGTTCCTTGCTGACTGAGGGGGAAGGCAAACTCACTCCACACAGGAAGGAAATAGGAACTAAAATCCGTTCTCTATGGTTCGCTAAGAACATATAATCCCGAGTACTGCTTCATAGCTACACATCCCTGAGACATGTCACTCCTAGGCTTGTCACTCCACAGCCTCTTCCATCAACTGTCCTAAAAAGTTCTCTCCCCAAAGCCCACACCCATCCACATCCCAGAGATGATGGGGCACTCTCTGTAAAAAGGTTCAGCACTGTCTCGTTTTACAGTGCAGCAGAGAAGAGGAGGTAAGAACATGGATGCTGCAGCCTAGTCCCAGACCTGACTCCTGTCCCACTCATTACTGGATTTGTGACCTGGAAGGCTGTTTCCATATCTAAGAAATGGTGATTTGGAAAACAGCAACTGTTAGTTGAGTGGCAGGAGGTAAATGGACTAAGGCTTAAATTTTTAGTTACATTAGTTTTGGGGGTGAGGAATGTAGTACAGAAGAGTACAGTTAACAAGCATAAGGCTGTGGCTTTGATCCCCAGCACCATAAAATACACAAGTAAATGCATCCTTTAGTCTCACAACTACTGAATGGGGCATATTATTATTATAGACATGCACAGAAACCTGACGCTCAGGAAACAGAGTCCTCTCCAGGCTAATTCACTTTGGGCTTGGCTCTCGACCACTCAGTTATCAATCTGTTTCCCACACTCTGCCTAATGTGGAACTCTGGGATCCTACTGCTATGAGCAAATAAGACACACTCTACTTGCTCTGTCCTTTTTTTTTTCCTGATTGTGGTGGGACGGAATCCAGGGCTTAAGCTGCACGGCAGTTCCTCCTCCTCTATCTCACGGATAAGAACATCACGGAACCCTGGTACCATTTTACCAGCTACACTATAAAGAAGGAAAGCCTCCCCCAATATCCAGCTACTGCTTTACATCTGGAAATAATACACAAACCATCCTGGCCCAGCCCAAACAAGCCGGTTACCCGAAGTGAGCACTGGAGACTGTCTTGGGGGCCCACTCATCATCCACATGCTAGACAATCACTCTACCACAGAGCCACACTCCTTACCTACAATATTCTTTTTAATAGTTTAGTCTTGAATTCAACAGGAAAATAGAAGTGGAAACAGTAGAACTTTAAACACAAAAGAAAGTTACTCACCCTGTCTAGGGGGCTGGGAGGAGGATTTCAAATGAGCTGATGATGGCAACGGAAGAGAACAAAGGGGAAGGAGAGGAAGAGACGGACCAAGAAGACATAAGAAAAGACACAGTAATGTCTTGGTGCCATGGCTGGGACAGGGGCATGCACAGGTATAGTATATGCCTTTCTGATGCAATGGGGCAAAGTGTGAACAAGAAGAAAACTTTAGTGCTAAGTGAAAGCTGCATCGGAGCAGATCAAAACCTAAAATCCTTAGTGGAGTAGCAGGCTGTCCTGAACACACTGGGGGTACGTCCTTTCCCCCAGTAATTCACCGTAAAGTCATGCAGGCTGATTCAGGGCATGTGGAAGCCTGGGAATGCTGCCTAGGACCTGAATTCACCAAGCACCCCACCCCCAAAACACAAAGAAGACACTGATCCACCTGCCAAGTATATCTTGCTGGGGTGAGCATCTGAGAGCCTACACAAGCTGCCTGGACACTGTACCAAAGATCTATATACAGCCATGTTCATAAAAATTCAAAGCATCTGAGATGTCCATCACATGAGTCAAGCCCCAGGCTAGCTGGTTCAAGCATCCATGCTGAAGGAGCAAAGGGGAGGCAGCATCTGTCACCTGAGGGCTCTTGGGCAAAGCTGGGAAACTCTCCTGGGCAGACAGTGCTTTCTCACTACAGCCGCATCTCCCACAGCTCCCTCCCTGCCCAGCCCCCATACTTACCACAGGCCTGCCCATACGCAGTGGCCTGCACAAAGAGCACGTAGAGGGGAGGTGGCAGGTGCCTAGCAGTCTCATACTGCTTGTGTGCCTGGTCAAATGGCATGAACAGGTATTCTTGCACTGGGAGGGAAGCCTGAAAGCAAAAAAAGGAAAATTTAGTTTATCTGCATGGATGCTTTATGATAGTTCTGTTTTGCTTTTGCTTTTTATTTGTTTGAGATAGAACTTCTTGGGGTAGCCCTGGCCATCCTGGAACTCACTCTGTAGACCAGGTTGGCCTTGAACTCATAGAGATCTGCCTGCCTCTGCCTCCCAAGAGCTGGGACTAAAGTACTCAGGATGCACAGACAAGCAATCTCTGTGAGTTTGAGGCCAGCCTGGTCTATATAGGGAGTTCCAAAAG
>JAQHUG010000234.1:2277975-2292444 GCA_028555095.1 Dicrostonyx torquatus | reverse complement strand
TGGAGGAAAGAACTTAAGGGAGGGAAAGGACTGGGATACCCGAATACACCAGCCTGTGGTTAGGGGTAGGAGGATACGTACAGTGATGCCAACGTACACATGGCCTCCTGGTGGATATTCAAGAAACCCCTTGGGGCTCCAGTGAAAGGCCAGCTCATTCCCACTGAGAACTCTATGTACTATTAGATCTCCCCCCAATCATAGTCTCGGATAGCTTCAATAGTAGTCCCTTAAAAATCCAGGCACTCAGAACCTCATTATGTGACTTTTTTGGAAACAGGTCCCTGTAGATAACTGAGTTAAGACCTTCAATCCAGTCTGGCGCCCTTATCAAAGGGGGGGATGTGCACCAAGGGACATGTGACTCAGGAGACACAGCTTGGACTGATGTGTCCACATGCCAAAGAATGTCAAGTGTTCCTAACAGCAAGAAGTTGCAAGAGGCAGGAAGAATCCTCCCTGAGACCTCAAAGGAAGCCCAGACAGAGATAGTACTTTGATTTCTGCCCCTGGCTTCCTAAGTTGAGGGATGCATCCGGCTCTTGAAGGCTGTGGTATTTCATTCATTATGGCCACCCTAGGTAGCTAACCTGACTCCCAGTAAGCAACCCATGAGCCAAGGTGTTGCTTGGTGAGAGAACATGTACTTAGCATATGTGAGGCCCAGGTCAATCACCAGCGAAGGAAAGAGAGGAACAGAAGGAGGGAGGAGAAGGAAAGTGAGAGAGATGGAAAGATAGAAGAGGAGAGAAAGAAGGCGGGAAACGACATAGTATGGGGATCACAGCTGTGGAAGGCAGAAGGCACCCAGAAGTGTGTGAGGCATGCTAGGACGGAGGGTAACCAGTTGACCCGGGACTTGATAGCACACATTCTGTTACTGCCCAAGTAGCCTGTCCGTCATCTGTCTTTACTGGTGCCTTAATTTTCCCATTTGCAAAATGGCCTGACCCTATGGCTTAAAAGGTCCATTGCAGAGGGAAGTACCATAACTTTTGTATGGATTGCAATCTGTCATATCATGGGAAACCAAGAATGCAACCTATGTGAAATGGGCCAACTTAACATGAGGGGTTAGGAAGCCAAGAAAGAAGTCTCTGATAATCACAGCGGCTCCTAGGGAAGACAGACTGGTGGTTTTGACAAGTGTATTCAAAATGTGCCCTGCTCCTAGGGCCTAACCCTAAAGGCCTGATGCTCAGATGACTTCATAGAGGAGAAAAGTCTCAAGATGTAGGTCATGTAGGATGTGCTTTATAAAGTCAAAATCCATTTCACAGTTAGCAAGCGTGGTTTTAGTTTTGTTTTAGATAAGGTATTTCCAAATAGCCCAGACTGGTCTCAAACTTTCAATCCTCCTGCCTCATCTTTTTTTTGTTGTTGTTTTTTTGTTTTTTTGTTTTTTGTTTTTTGTTTTTCGAGACACAGTTTCTCTGTGGCTTTGGAGCCTGCCCTGGAACTAGCTCTTATAGACCAGGCTGGTCTCGAACTCACAGAGATCCACCTGCCTCTGCCTCCAGAATGCTGGGACTAAAGGCGTGCACCACCACCGCCCAGCCTCCTGCCTCATCTTTGCAGGAACTAGAATTACAGGCATGTACCATCAAGCCTGGCTCAACCAGTAAACTTTTTTTTTTGTTTTCCCCTGAGACAGGGTTTCTCTGTGTAATAGCCCTAGCTGTCCTGGAACTTGCTCTGTATGCCAGGCTGACCTTGAACTCACAGAGATCTGCCTGCCTCCCCCCCCCCCCCCCCCCCTCCAGTGCTGGAATTAAAAGCATGCATCACCACACCTGGCTTCAACAAGTAAACTCTTAATAGAATGCAAAGAGTTCCATTACTGCCACTCAAGCTGATCAATGATTAAAGAAACCATAGTACTAAACTGAAGGCAAATGGCTTAATGGTTTGTCTCTTGATTATCAGTTAATGTCTGCCATCAGCACAGAACAGGTAATTACGGAGCTCTCTTTGTTCAGAGTTCCCATTTTATTTCTTGAGTCAGGGTCTCTATGAGGCCCCACTGGCCTGAACTTGATATGTAGACTAAGCTGGCCCTGGACTTATGGTGAACCTTCTGCTTCTACTTCCCAAGAACTGGGATTACAAATGTGTACACACACTAGGTTTACAGGTTGTTGTTGTTGTTGTTGTTGTTTTTTTCTTTTTTTTTTTTTTTTTTTTGGTTTTTCGAGACAGGGTTTCTCTGTAGCTTTGGAGCCTGTCCTGGAACTAGCTCTTGTAGACCAGGCTGGTCTCGAACTCACAGAGATCCGCCTGCCTCTGCCTCCCGAGTGCTGGGATTAAAGACGTGCGCCACCACCGCCCTGCCAGGTTTTTGTTTTTTATTAAACACACATTTATCAGGATTGAGACAGGCTGGCTT
Source organism: Dicrostonyx torquatus (assembly GCA_028555095.1). NCBI lineage: Eukaryota > Metazoa > Chordata > Mammalia > Rodentia > Cricetidae > Dicrostonyx > Dicrostonyx torquatus. The sequence goes on along the minus strand of JAQHUG010000234.1, from coordinate 2,290,058 downwards.
ATGGGGTGATGAGCTCCATTGCTGGGAGTATGCAAGGGAAGCTCAGAGGAGTGTCTGTAATGGCTGTGGCGTAGGCTATACCAGTACCAGCCACAGTGACACTCAGGAAATGTTTACAGCTGTCTATCAATGGCAGACTCAGTGGACAACTGAAATGTGTCCAAGATGACTGAGGAACTGTGAATGTTTTTTGGTTGTTTTGGTTAAGTTTGGGTTTAATTTTTTAGACATAGTCTCATTCTGCAGACCTGGCTGGTGTGGCTCTCACTCTGTAGATCAACGTGTCCTCAAATTCACAGTAATCCTTCTGCTTCAGTCTCCTAAATCCTAGGATTACAGGAGTCAGTCAGCACGAGCTTGTAAAACAATAATTTTTTTTCAAGATTAAGTTCATGAGTATGGGCGCTTTGCTTGAATGCATGTGTACCATGTGTGTGCCTGGTGTCCATGTAGCTCAGAAGACGACGCAGATTCCCCAGAACTGGAATTACGGATGGTTGTGTAATAGCTGGATGTCAGAAATTGAATTCAGGTCCTTGGCAAGTGCAAAAAGTGCTCTTAACTGCTCAAACACCCCTCCAGGCCCCAGCAGTAAGTTTTTGAAAATAAGTTTTTGAGGAACTATTTACTTTTGAATTTGTTTGGCTTACATGCATGTCTGTGCACCATGTGCATGCATGACTGTGGAGGCCAGCAGAGGGTGTGATTCCCTTGGGACTGAAGTTACAGACAGTTGCCAGCCACCATGTATGTGCTGGGAATGGAACCTGGGACCTCTGGAAGAACAGCCAGTGCTCTTACCCCCTGAGCCATCTGTTTAGCCTACCCTACTCCCTAGCATGTAATGTTTTAAAGAGAAGAAATATTTATATTGAGTATTAAGTACTGCAAAGAGATATAGCCCTGACCCCCAAAACTCACTACCTATAGAGAAGGCAGGCAAGTATTTCAGCAGCTACAGGGACTCATGATCAGGGAATGAAGAGGTGAAGGTCAGAGCCAGGGATAGAGCCTGATCCAGCAAAAATGCAAAGAATCCAGTTTTTCAGATGGATGCCATGTCTACAGCAAAATATAAAACAGTAAGCAGGCAAGGGCTGGTAAGATGGCTCGGCAGCCAAAAGCTCTTGCTACATAAGCGAGACGACCAGAGCTTGATCCCTGGAACCCATGTGAGAAAGCTAGGTATGGAAGCACACACATGCACCGCTGAAATCTAGCCTGGAGTACACACAGTGCACATGGAAACAAAGGGGACCCTGCCTCAACAAGGTGCAGACAGGAACATTGTCCGCTGACCTCCACTAGTGATCAGAACATTTCAGCACTCAGGAGGCTGAGGCAGGAAGAGTACACCCTAGAGGCCAGTCTGGACTACACAGGGAGTCCCCATCTCAACAAAACAAAAAACAGGTAAATCAAACCAAGTAAAGCAGGCAAAGGAGAAAAAAACGCTTCAGTTCAGCCACCAGTTCAGTAGAGCCGTTCTGTCTGGGGCTGACGAATCACAGGCCGGCAGCACAGTGAGCAGAGGGGGTAGTGAAGTGGGGCTGTGGACTGGGCAAGGAAGAACTCACGGGCCCCATGGGCTGCATGAGAGCACGGAGGAGCCACAACAGGCCCCAGAGACGTTGCGGAAAGAGAGGAGAGCAATCAGATATGAAAGCTGCTGGGGACCCGGGCTGGTGGCCATGGTGGCACAAGGGAACCTCACCTGCCTGGTCCTGCTCCCCGTACCATGTGTTCCAGTTGCCCACAAGCGAGCAGGGGTAGTCCTCATCCAGGTGCAGCTTAGGCAGCACAGCCTCCCTGTGGGAGGGGCACAAGAAGGAGCAGGGTTTGCACTGACCACTAAGGGCTGGGAGATAAAGGTTGCAACTCCGGCCCTGGGGCTGAGTTTGCCTCCTAAGAACCGTAGGTGGGAAAGACATCCTTAAGGCTTCCAGCTCTAGAATCCACACCCCTTGATTCTGGCAGGAGAATGAAGCGGAGAATGATTTAAGGGTTTCTTGGGGAAAGAGGGCCCTGCCCACTACCTCCCAACAGTGGCTGAGAACAGTCGAGGGAGGACTCACGTCAGACTGTTGTAGGCATCCAGACATTCGGGCTTCACATTGTGAACTGCAAAACAGGACAGAGAGCAGAAAGTGAAGTGCATACGGTACTCACACACGCTCGTATGTGTGTCCGAGTGAGCAGGTCCCAAACCGGGCCAAGGCTCTCAGGACGGCATCAGGGATCCTCATTCTCTCATCTACAGTATCACAGCTCTTTAACCCGAACCCACCCACAAAAGAGAAACCTGAGGTGCAGCTAGCCAGCTTAGCAGCTACTCACACTGGATCTTGTAGAGATTACTAGTCTCCTTTTTGGACAGCAGAGTGGAGTGGGCGTCCTTCCGAGGATCCACCTTGTGAACAAAGAGGGAGCGGAACCAGCTGCCTTCGCTGTCCTTGGAATAGAAGCTGCAGAACAGAGGGGTTGAGAGGGTCACGTGGAGGCACCGGAGCCCTAGCCATCCCCCTGCGCTGGTGAGCTGCTCCTTGACCTGATGACCTACATTTCTGAAAACAGGGCCATGGAATCCCACGGCAGTTAGAGTACAGTGTCATCACCTGGGCAGACGGTGCCTTCTAGAGATTCCAGCACCTCAGTCTGCATGTGTATCCTTGTAGGGCCCAGGAGACCAGGAGAGAATTTGTGCCTCCCACCTCTCTCCCTTCACTCCTTGACCAGGGTTTGGTTCTCCAGCCATACATCACAGTCTATTGCTAAGAGGAGGAACCCCCAAATTCACCTTGACAGATGCCCACCAGATGGGACCCTCGTGATGACAAAGACCCTGGCCCGCCTAAGGCAAACACTCTACTCCCCCGTAAGCAGCCAAAATTCTTCCTTTTGCCATTCTGAATTCTATGATACAATCTTACAAGTTCCTTCTTCCTGTTCCCTAATGTCCTACACCACTTCTGTAGCAGCATCAGCTTTTCCTGCGTCACCAAGCCCTTTTCTCTGTACATGAATAAAAGAGAACAGAATTCCCAGGAATTCTGAACTCAAATCCTGGGGCCATTGGAGAACCCAGTCAAGGTTCACTTCCAAGTCATTATCCCCCGTGGCTTGGGACAGCTGTCATCCTTCTGGCTGGAAAGAACTCCAAATTAACCCTGGAAAACTATGACAGTTTATATGTTCCACCAGGTCCTTGACAATGTCAGTTCAAGAGCCCTCTACTGGATCTCAACAGAGTCAACAAATATCCAACCTTTGTACAAACTTCAGAACTACAAAACTTACCGCCAGCCCCCTTACAACACCCCCACCCCAGGCTACCTGGCTCTTAGGTGCTGACAGCTTCATGGTGTCAGGACAGAGCTTAGCTGAGGTCCTAGAACCTGGACTTTTTCTGGGTAATAAGCTCAAAGGCAGAACTGCGTTCACCAAGGGCAGAAATGTAATTTCTTTTCCATGTAACGTATGTGTACACAGTCATCTGGAAAGGAAGGGTTCTCCTCACTGCCCATGTTGCCCTGATTAGACTTGACTCAGAGATTTTGACCCTACTAGAAGTCACCAGGCTTCGAACTGAAGTGCCCATTATTCATTGCCAGGCCCGCTCTGACAGTTCTTAGCATAACAACCAAGCTGACCAACAGCCTTCCACTCCAACCTTAATCCCCAGGCCCACTCTTCCACGTTCTCAAAAAACCCAGCTAAGCCTCACCACTTTCCCCTAGCATGATGGCCACAGATAAAATAGTTCCAGCAGATCGTGACACAATGGAAGAAGCAAATTCTGTAAGCAGAGGGGAGAAAGGAAGGGAGAGCCTAACAGGCCACCACCCACCATTCTCTTGAACGTATCCTTGCTTTGCCCCCTGCCTTGCCTACAGTCTGAAAATGCTCAGCTTTCCTTTTCAATATTAAGAATTAAATGAAAGTTGGGCTGGAGAGATGGCTCAGCGGTTAAGAGCATTGACTGCTTCTCCAGAGGACCCAGGTTCAATTCCCAGCACCCACGTGGCAGCTCACAACTGTCTGAAAGGGATTTAACACCTTCACACCAATGCACATAAAAAATAAAGTTAAACCATAATTTAAAAAAAATAATTAAATGAAAGCATCAAAATTATGGTACGATCTCCATGCTTGTTTGGCAACCCTCTATCATCTGAAAAGGCTGAAATGGTTAATTTAGCTCTTTTTATTTGTATACAGATATTTTATGTGCATGTGTGCCCATGTGTATGTTTGTGTAACATGTGCTTACAAGACCCCACAGAGGTCAGCAGAAGTGTTAGGTCCCCTGGAACTGGAGATACAGATAGTTGTGAGCTGTTATATGGGTGCTGGGATTCAAACCTGGGTCCTTTACAAGAGCAGGCAATGCTCTTTACCACTGAGCCATCTCCAGCCCCTTAATCTCTTAGAAGCTCTCTAAGTTCACAATTAAGACACTCCTCAGCCCACTTTTCCTCCCAACTGCACTTTTAAGATCTCACACCCAGGTGTGAAAATGCACCCCTTTAATCCCAGCACTCAGGAGGCAGAGGCAGGCGGATCTCTGTGAGTTCAAAGCCACCCTGGTCTATAGAGTGAGTTCCAGATCAGTCAAGGCTATTAGAAAGAACCTGTCTCGGAGGGCTGGTGAGATGGCTCAGTGGTTAAGAGCACTGGCTGCTCTTCCAAAAGTCCTGAGTTCAATTCCCAGCAACCAAATGGTGGCTCACAGCCATCTATAATGAGAGCTGGTGCCCTCTTCTGGCCTGCGGGCACACATGGAAGGAATGTTGCATATATAATAAATAAATAAATCTTAAAAAAAAAAAAAAGAACCTGTCTCAAAAAAGAAACAACAAAACATTCACCTCCAGGCTGGAGATGGCTCAGCAGTTAGAGCATATTGGCTGCTCATCCAGAGGACCTAGGTTAAATTCCCAGCCATGCTCAGACATACAAGCTGGCAAAACACCCATAGACATAAAACAAATAAATAAATGTTAAATAATAATTAAAAAGAGATCTCACATCCCTCACTCCAATAGCTCTGGGCCCCTATACTTGGCCTAGGGTTTGGCTGCATCTTTCCTGATGACTACTGTCATACTCTTTACCTGCCTTCCTGAAATCACCTAATAGTGTCATTTTTAACCATTCTGACATGTGTCATTTTGCTCCTCCTGGTCTCAGTCCCTCCTGTTTTATCACCGTCCCCAAAAGACACATAAACTAACACAACTGGACCCTCATGGAAGACTACTGCCTTTGCTTGCCCTTAACTCCTACCTAGAGTACATTTCCTACTCAGCCACTTATTTAAATGGATGCAATTAATAATTTCCCTCTATCCATATTTCCAATAGAACTCTAGCTCTGTGGGCTTAGCACACCTCTTCCAACACTCTCATAGTCAAATGTAACATAAATCCACTTCTTTCTATCTCCTCACTCACCAATTTAGTGTGTAGTCTTATCGAATGTTGGCCTATTAAGTCAGGCTCATTTGAATTGAGGCCATAAGAGGTCCCATCCTACAGGCAAACTTTTAATAGCCCTGCCTGTCCTGGAACTCACTTTGTAGACCAGGCTGGCCTCAAACTCACTAAAATCCGCCTGCCTCTGCCTCCCAAGTGCTGGGATTAAAGGTGTGCACCACGACCACATGGCTCCATTTCATATCTTCTGACAAGAGTTTCTAGCAAATAACTAAAACTACAGGAAGTAAAACAGGAGCAAAGGGTGTAATATATAATCACCATTGTTCACCTGACTGGGTTTGGGATAGCCTAGGAGACACACCTCTGGTCATGTCTGTGAGGTGTTTTTGGCGACTTAGCTGAGAAGACTCACCCAACTCAGTGACTGAATGAAAGAGGACACGGGGGAGGAGGAAAGCCTACTGAGCCCTTGAATTCATCTCTCCTGCTTCCTGACTACAGACACAACACGAGCAGCCACATCCGGCTCTGGCCGCCATCGTGAACTATACGCTCAAACACAGCGGACCCTTCCCTCTTAAGCTGCTCCTTGTCAGGTATCTGGTCACAGGAAAAGGAGCTGACAGCAATGAGGACTCTGCTGCTTACCCGGGGGAGGGAAGATGGTTAGCGTTTCATAAAGTGAGAATGCTGGCTTAAATACGTCTAATGTCATGGGCTCCTTCAGTTATTGTGCACGTATGTGTCCACAGCAAAGAGCAGAAGGACAAGTGTCCATAGGTGGGCTGCCCGCTTCACTGCAGGAGCGCCAGGAAGCGATGGACCCTCTTAGAGTGTGGGTTCTACCACTGCCACCTTCAGGATGAAGTAGAAGCTCACAGTTTAAGGCATTTGCCAAGGTAATATGGAAAATCAGAGAACAGTACTTTCCTTGACAACCAGTCCCTCAGGGGGACACCGAAGGGCATGGCCTTTGCTCTGAATGGTGTGACTGACTCCCCAGGAGGAGGAGGTGACAGGGAGGAAAGTGGCTCTATTTACCCGCCAAGACCTTTGCTCCAGAGCTAGGCTCTCAGTAACTCATTAACATCACTAGTGGCCAAGATAAATATCCAGTGGCCAGTCCTGAAAAGCAAGCCCAGGGGCTTCAAGGTTGGGCAGGGGAGGTCCCTGGAGCTTTGATGCCTTCCTCTCCTCCAGTCATTCTAATTCTGCAGGTCTGCTTCCCCATGTGTTGAGTAAGCAAAACACAGCAGCCCACCCAGCTAGGTCTTTTCTTTTACACTAACTTTCATTTCATTTTATGTATAGAGATATTTCACCTGCATGTATGTCTGTGCACCACTTCCATGCTGGCTCCCTGGAGGCCAGAAGATGATATCGGATCCCCTGGAACTAGAGTGATAGACAGCTGTGAGCCACCATGTGGATGCTGGGAATTAAACCCAGTTCTCTGGAGGAGTAGCCAGTGCTTGGAGATGTTTTATTATAGAAGTAAAATGTTTTATATAAGATGCTTTATATAAGTAAAAAATCTAACAAGGGACTTGTTCAGACCCAGAGAGTTTCTCCATTTCAATCCAACACCCTCAAGTACATTATTTTTTATAAGATGTATTTATTTAATGTGTGTGAGTGTTACCTGGATGTATGAATGTACACCACATGGGTGCCAGAAAAGAGCATTAGATCCCTAGGAACTGGAGTTACAGATGGTTGTGAGCCACCGTGTGGTTGCTGGGAACTGAACTCAGGACCTTCGGAAGGGTGGGCAGTGCTCTTAACCACTGAGCCATCTCTCCAGCCCTATAAAATTATTTTTGTTGCTACTTCATAACTTTCATTTTGATATTGTTATGAATCTTAATGTAAATATCTAATATACAGGATATCTGGTATGCAACTCCTGAGGAAAGGTCATTCGACCACCAAAGGGGTTATAACCCCCAGGTCGAGAACTGCAGAAACATCTAAAATCCTATGCCTGAGCTAGGCATACAGATCCATGGGAGAATATCTGCCTACCTAGCATGCATGACACCCTGTGTTCAATCTCCAGCACTGCAAAAAATAATATATATATGTATAAAATATAAAAATTCACATACCAAAACCAAAAATACCCTCTGTTTTGTTTGATTATTACACTTTATTTATTTATTGTTCGTCTCCCCACCAGATGCAGCCTCACAAGGGTGGATCTAGCATGTTCGGCTGTGTTTCCAGTAACCGGAGCAAGGCTAATACACAGCACAAACTCAATCTATGTTTGGGAAATAAATGAATGGGGCATAGATGCAAACGGATAGACAGACAGATGGCCAGGCAGAGACTAAAGCCTGAAAGTTAAAGAGAAGCCCTGACCAGAATGTGGACTCAGACTCGGGGACCCTTCCATTCCAACCATCACAGCAGAGTTAGAGACTAAAACCTTGTCAGTGTCCCTGGAAAAACCCAGGTTCTAATGCTAGCCAAGCTTCACCATTCTCTTCTATAAAATAGGGAATAGAGCAGTGAATGGCACTAATGGAGAAAAGGTCTACAGTTAACATCGCTACTTCTAACTTCCTAATGGATTTCCTCATTCCCATTTCCCCCTTTCCTTAATCTGCCCCTTAACCTTTATAAAGCATTTTTTGTTCCTGTAGGGCTAGAACAGAACCCAGGGCCTGGCATATACCAAGCAAGCACTCCACCTCTGACCCACACTCCATTCTTTAAAGCCCCATTTGTGGCCAGGCGGTGGTGGCACACACGTTTAATCCCAGCACTCGGGAAGCAGAGACAGGCGGATCTCTGTGAATTTGAGGCCAGCTTGGTCTACAGAGTGAGTTACAGGACAACCAGAACTGTTACACAGACACCTGTCTTCGAAAAACAAACAAAAGCATCATTTGTATGTGTGTGCAAGCATTTGCACTAGAGCCTGGTGTCAGGTATCTTCTCTACTACTCTCCACCTTAAGTTTTTGCAGCAGTGTCTCTTACTACACCTGGAACTCGTTAATGTGGCAAGACAATCTGGTCAGCAAATTTAGGGAACCTTCTGTCTTTTCCTCCCAGCACTGGAGTTACAGGGACTCATCACACCTGGCGTTTGTTTGTTTGGAAACGGGGTTTCTCTGTGTAGCCCTGGCTGTCCTCAAACTCGGAGATCTGCCTGCCTCTGCCTCCCTAGTGCTGGGATCAAAGCTGGTCGTGCACCACCACTGCCCAGCAAGCCTGGCTTTTTACATGGATGCTGGAGATCTGAACTCAAGAGCTCATGTTTACATGGCAAGCTATCTCCCCAACCATAAAGGCTTTTTTCTTTTTTCATTTGTTCTCTCAAGACAGGATTTCTCTGTGTAGCTTTGGATCCTGTTCTGGAACTTGCTCTGTAGACCAGACTAGCCTCGAACTCACAGAGATCCACCTGCCTCTGCCTCCCGAGTACTGGGATTAAAGGTATGCACCGCCATCACCCAGCCCATAAAGTCTTATTTTTTACATCATTCCTCTACTTGATGCCCACAAAGCAAAGCCCAACTATCTCTAAATCTCCATTTGCCATTCTAGCTCCCTTTTAAATTTGGTAATTCTGGAGCTAGGTTTCCCTACTGCAGTGTTCTCAGACTAACACTATCAGCATGGCCTAAGAACTTATTCAGAAATCTCAGGCTCCGCCATAGACTGTTGCACAAAAGCTCAGGGGATGGGACTGTGTGTTCCTGGTATTGTCACCTGTGTGCACAAAAGCAAAGGGCATCTGGTTCCTCCTCTATTTCTTTGGGACAGGGTCTCTGCTTGAACTGGGAGCTTGCCCTTTTTCCTCCCTTAGGCTGACAGCCAGCAAGCCCTACTGATCGTCCTATCTCTGTCCACTAGAGTACTAGGGCTACAGGCACATGAGAGGACACCCAGCTTGTCACATGCATGTGGAATCCAAATCCAGGTTTCACGTAACACAGCAAGCACTGCTAACTGCTACCATCTCTCCAACCCCAATCTGAGCTTTCAAAGTCGACAAAGGCCAGATTTGGTGAAGCATGCCTATAATATTTCCTCAGGCACATAGTAAATCTGAGCTATATGAGACCTTATCTCCAAGAAAAAACAAACAACAAACAAAAACCCCTAAAGATGCAGGCATAATGGCAAACATCTCTTTTTTTGTTTTGTGATTTTGTTTTTGTTTTTGCTTTTGTTTTTCAAAACAGGATTCTCTGTATAACAGTCCTGGCTGTCCTGGAAGTCACTCCGTAGGCCAGGCTGGCCTCTGCCTCCCAAGTGCTGGGATTAAAGGTGAGCGCCACCACTGCTCAGCTAGTGGCAAACATCTTTAATCCCAACCTTTATGAGTTTAAGGCTAGCTTAATCTACATAGCAAGTTTCAGGACAGTCAGGGCTACATACCCTGTCCCCAAAACAAGTCTAGCAAACACTAATGGGACCAGAGAGGTGGCTCAGTGATTAAGAGCACTTACTGCTCTTGCAGAAGAGCTCAGTTCTGTTCCCAGAACCCATACCTGGTGGCTCACGGCCACCTCCAGCCCCAGAGAACCCAGCTCCAAGGAACCCGATGCACCCCTCTGGCCTATCTGATGCACATATATACACACATAACTAATGATGAAAATAGGCTGGGCTTGGTGACATATACCTTAAATCCCAACACTCAGGAGGCAGAGGCTGGTAGATCTTTGTGAGGTCTATAGAGGGAATTTCAGACCATCCCGGGTTACAGAGTTAGACCCTGAATCAAAAACACAAAACAACGGCCAGAGAGATGACTCAGCCATTAACAGCAATGACAGCTATGGCAGCGGACCTGAGTTTGGCTCCCAGCACCACCAGGCACCTCACAACAGCCTGCAACTCCAGTTTCAGGAGCGCCGGCCTTTGCAGGCTCCTGAAGACATGAAAAGTCAAGCAAACAAACATAAATAAAGCAAATAATTTTTAAAATCTTAAAACAAAAACCTTAACCAAATAAATAACAAGGGCCTATATAGCTAGGAATGGTAGCAGCCACATGTGATCCCCCAGTACTCAGAGGGCTGAAACAGGATGATTCCAAGGTCACCTTAAAGCTGGGCTACAAATGGAGTTCAAGGCCAGCTTGGGCAACATGGAGAGACTAGGTCTCAAATTCAATGTTAAAGGGCAAGGAACACAGCATTGTGGTAAAACACTTGCCTGGCATTCACACGGCCCTAAGTTCAACCCCAGTCCTGAGAAGAATCAAAAAGAGCTGCCCAGCAACCGGTCCAGCCCTTTTCCGTGAGACTTGCTCACAGTTTCACCTTGGCTCTTTCATTAGTTTCACACAGCCCTGTCTTTTCCCACAGCTACAAAGCGAGCCGCAGACTATCTCCCTTCCATTCCCCATGTGACCTAGCACAGTGCTTCTGACACACTAGCTCAGAAATCATTTCACCTAGATGAGAACATTTCCATCTCCTCAGGCAACGGTTTCATAGATGTCACATTCACACTAGCAATGGAAGTCAACAGCCTGATGCCTCTCCAAGTGTGAAGGCTCGAGAACCTCAGAACTTTCTAGACTGGCAAGTTCAGCTCTCTAGGTCCTGAAACATCTTCTCAATTGGAGCTGGCTGCCACCCTTCTGCTGATTGTGAGAGGTGTTTTCGGCTGTGAGAACTGAAGTTTGGGGCTGCAGGTGTAGCTCAGCGGAAGAGTGCTTGCCTAGCACACATGAGGTCCCATGTGCTGGGGAAACACATCATAAACACATAAAAACAACAGACCCACCATGACTACTAGAGGCTTGTTGCTAACAAGATTAGTGTAGGAGTAACACAAACTTCTCTTCCTTCCTTCCTTTCTTACTTTTTTTGGTTTTTCGAGACAGGGTTTCTCTGCAGCTTTGGAGCCAATCCTGGAACTAGCTCTTGTAAACCAGGCTGGTCTCAAACTCTGAGATCTGCCTGCCTCTGCCTCCCGAGTGTTGGGATTAAAGGCGTGTGCCACCACCGCTCAGCCCCTTTCTTACTTTCTTTCAAAAGAATCTTGTTATATATCCCAGGCTTAGCTTCTAACTCATGATCCCCCTGCCTCAGTCTACCAGTGACATGAGTACAAGTTTGCGCCATTATCCCTAGATACTAGCATTGTGTATTGAGCAGCTAATACATACTACAAGTTCATCCTCACAGTACATTTATTTTCAACTTATTAATTCTTTGAGAATTTTGTGCAGTGTGCTTTAATCATATTCACCCCTCCTTTTACAGTCAAATTTTAAACAATGAGGGGCCAGCAAGCTGGCTCATCAAGTGAAGCGTGTGCCATGCAATGTCTTTACCACAGGTCTTTGGTAGCACTGCCAGCCCCAAGAGTGACTCCAGAAAGATAGGGAGCAGGCTGAAAATCAGCAAGAAGAGGTGGTCTCAGGTCTCAAAATGGGACCAGGGCAATAATAATAATAATGCAAATCATTAAGGGTAAGTATCATAGGTAAATGCTGAGTGTCTTCACAGCTCATATCAGGGATTAACCATGCCCACTGTAACAGAAAAATACCAAGGCTCACCAAGAATCATCCAGGATTGCCAAAATAGAAGCAGCAGGTTGCCTCCCCCATCCCTTTGTGACATCTGGGAGTTGGACACACTAAAGATCCTACCACTGTTCCTTTCTCAGA
>JAQHUG010000234.1:2201236-2211462 GCA_028555095.1 Dicrostonyx torquatus | reverse complement strand
CTCTCTCTCTCTCTCTCTCTCTCTCTCTCTCTCTCTCTCTCTCTCTCTCTCTCTCTCTCTCTCTCTCTCATTTCCCCTTTCAGGTGAAGAAACAGATTTTGGATGAAAAGATCTACTGCCCTCCCGAGGCTTCAGTGCTCTTGGCTTCCTATGCTGTCCAGGCCAAGGTGGGTCCAAAGAAAGAAAAATGCATTCTTCCTCAACATTAACATGTCACAGCATGGCTCCGATTTTCCATTTTTTTGGATTTTGGAGACTTCAGAACAACTTGCCCCCCAAATGAGATGTCATGAGAGTTGGGTATCTACTGTTGCTGCCTCAATTTCTGCATATTTTGTATATGTGTATATTGTGTATACAAGTAACAAGCTTATCATTCTAATGACTTACAATTCATTCAAAAAGATGAATTTTCTGTGTAATCTCTTTATGCACATGTAGTTCGTTGCATTCATTGCATCAGCTTTGTTTTATTAGTCAGGGAAAGTGAATTTATGGTCTCTAATTATGATCAAATGAGGCCTTTAGGTGAGCAGGACCCAGATTCTCTATCCAAACTCATCTTTCCAGAGAATACATTCTTAGAAGCCACACTCCTGGTGAGGCCCCAGTAGGCATACTTTGTGCATGTGGCTAGGAGCTGAGTCTGCTGAGCCTGCTGGGCTCATTGGTGCTATCTCATCAACCTAAAGTCATTTACTCTCGTTTAGACAGCAGACCAGGAGTGGTGAGAGAGGAGCATCACTGAGTTTCTGTCCTATGTATAAGGCCAACTAGAGTGTTTCATGACCCTTGAGTTTCCCACCTCAATCACATTTTTTTTTTTTTTTTCGAGACAGGGTTTCTCTGTAGCTTTGGAGCCTGTCCTGGAACTAGCTCTTACAGACCAGGTTGGTCTGGAACTCACAGAGATCCACCTGCCTCTGCCTCCCAAGTGCTGGGATTAAAGGCGTGCGCCACCACTGCCCGGCTTCAATCACATTTTTAATACAACTTCAGATCAAAGCCAGGAATGACTTGTTTGCCATTTGGGATGGGAAAAGGGCTTCAAAGTGTATATGCTGGTCAGGCCAGTAGAAGCACAGAGTCAGTTTAATCATTTGATGACTCATTAGTGTCTGCTGAGTAGTCATGAGGCTTGTTAACTGTCCGATGCAGGCACTAGAGCAAGTTCTGCCCTCAGTGATTCTCCAAGGTCTTTGGTACCTTCATGGGTAAAGCTAGAGTCAGAATCTATGGCTTTAGAATTATATTTTATACCTTCATTGAAAAAGGAATAATTGAGAAAACAGAAAATGGGCTATGGTTCAAGTAAAGCATATGCTCCTTTTATGCTTTGATCAAGAATATTAGTAACAGGAAAATGTATCCTTTCAGTCCTAACAGTGACAGAGCAGTCATCATTACTCTCATTAAATCCATGTACTTCTTGGCTCAGAGTTGAGTTCCATTTTTGCATGTTTTCTCCTATTTGAAACCCAACCAAGCTCTCAAGGATATTACCTCAGTCTCAAAGGCTATGGGTTTTGGGTCACAAATTCAAAGGCCACTTATTTGGGAGCAGAGGGGTGGGATCGTTTTCAAGGAACCAGCAGATGTTTGCTTGAACAGATTTCACTGCAGGAAAGCCCTACTTATTTGGCTTCTGCCAATTTGGAGATGAAAGTGATTCACAGACAACATATGTGGTTCATATGGAGGTGGGTGCTCAAACTATTTTTTCCGGTGTTAAATTTAGGAATCTTACAAATACAGGTAATCTCTAGCTTTTAAAGTCTGTATTCAGGATGGGTGTGGTAGTGCACACCTTTAATACTAGGCAAGGCAGTCAGATCCCTGTGAGTTCCAGACCAGCAAGGGCTATACAGTAAGGCCCTGTTTGCGTTCAGGAAACCATGTTACCAGTTTCTCAGACTACTGGTTAATAGTGAGCAGATATGTAGGATGAGCCTTATCTCTAATGTTTATCAAAGTGTTCAACAGACTATTCACAAGATACCCCATGTAGTATTTTTTGGAAGCCAAAGCTTATGCTTGTTTTCCTGCTGACAGAATTAAAGGTTAGAAAAGATGAATGAGCTGGGCATAGTGGTACATACCTTTAATCCCACCACTTGGGAGGCAGAGGCAGGAGGGTCTCTGCAAGTTTAAGGCCAGCCTAAACTATAATAGTGAGTTCCAGGACAGCCAGGGCTACACAGAGAAACCCCTGTCTTTTTTTTTTTTTTTTTAGACAGGGTTTCTCTGTGGCTTTGGAGCCTGTGCTGGAACTAGCTCTTGTAGACCAGGCTGGTATCAAGCTCACAAAGATCCACCTGCCTCTGCCTCCCGAGTGCTGGGATTAAAGGCGTGCGCCACCACCGCCCGGTGAAATCCCTGTCTTGAAGAAACCAAAACAAAAAAGATTAATGGTTTGTTCAGTGTCACAATGCTTTTATGTTATTTCTATACTTATGAAATGTTCAAACCACTTGTTTTGTTGTGTTTTGTTTTCATGGTACAGGGGACAAAACTCAAAGCCCAACACGTGAGGCAAGTACTCTACCATACATGCCCCTTCGTGAAGATTGAAACAGTGGGATGAAGGGTAGAGCCAGGCTGGAAACCCAGGTGTCTAGGCTGCCTGACCCAGCACTTGGTCCCTGCCCCTTCATTGTCTAGTGAGGTCAGACATTAACTTTCACTAAATTCTAGTTTCATTTACAAGATGAAACATTGGGGCTGGAGAGAAGGCTCAGTGGTTAAAAGCATTGTCTGCTCTTACAGAGGACCCATGTTCAATTCCCAGCATCCACACACAGCTCACCATTGTCTGTTGCTCTAACTCCAGGGGATCACAGACATACCTGAAAGCAAAGTACCAATGCACTTAAAATATAAACACATAAAAACAACTTGATGGTAGGTTGCTCATTATTAATATATTAATTTTACCAATTCATAAGCATGAGAGAGCTTCCTATTCACTGATACCTTCTTAAATGTCTTAAGTTTTTAAGTTTTTATGTTGTAAATATTTCACTTGTTTGGTTAGAGTTACACCCTGATATTTCACATGATTTTTGGCTACTGCAAAAAGTGTCATTTTACTGATTTCTTTCTTGGTCCATTTGCATATAGGGTTACTGACTTTTGTGAGTTAACATTGTATTCAGCTACTTAAATAAAAGGTTTTTTTTGTTTTATTTTGTTTTGTTTTTTTGAGACAGGCTTTCTCTGTAGCTTTGGAGCCTGCACTGGAACTAGCTCTTGTAGACCAGGCTGGTCTCAAACTAACAAAGATCCGCCTGCCTCTGCCTCCCAAGTGCTGAGATTAAAGACATGCGCTACCACCGCCCAGCTTGAATAAAAGTTTTATCAGTAGGAGTTTCCTGGTGGAATTTTTAGGGTCATAATGTACTATCATGTCATTTTCAAATAAATACACTTTGACTTCTTACTTGGAAAAAAAAAAACAAACCAAACTTGAACTTTTAAGTAATCCATGCTTGTTCCTTCCATTATGTACAGTTTGTTTTCTTCTTAGCCATTCTGAAACAGAAAGAAACTCTAGAAATATGGAGAAGTGCAATTGAGCTTGCACATGGATGTAATATATTCATTACAGTATTTCAGCTGTTGGGATGATATAGACACACTTAATCCCAAAGCATAAAGAAACAATTAACTTCACAATATAAATACAAATATTAATCACATGGTTCAGTCAGCAAGAACCATATTTCTTGGTTCTTGTTTGAGTTATGTTAGAATCAAAAGAATAGATCAGTCACATGACAAGCAAAACCATCTTGCAGTTTTTAAGCCACCTGTTGATTTTATATGGACAATTTAGTGCTTCAAGTTTTTCTTTCTTTCTGAAGTATGTTTGTACTGAAAATTACTAGGAGAGAATAGGTATCATTCATGAAACTGTAGGCTCTTTCAGAAGGAAGAAGAGAATAGTGTGAGATGGAGCTGGAGAGATGGCTCAACAAGTAAGAGTGCTTACTACTGTTCTTGACTCAGACCTGGATCTGCTTCTCAGCAGTTTACAGCTTACCTGTAACTCCAATTCTGGGGCATTCAGTGCCCTCTTTGGGTCTCTGAGGGCTCCTGCACACATGTAGTACACATGCACATATGTGGTACACATATACTCACACAGAAAGGCTCACATACATACACATAAATTAAAAATAAGCCTGCCCAAGCTTTGTGGTGCACGCTTTTAATCCCAGCACTTGGGAAACAGAGGCAGGAGAATCTCTGTGAGTGTTGAGACCAGCACTTGTCCAGTTCCAGGTCTGCCAGGTCTACATACAGAGACCTTGTCTCAAAAATAAAACAAACAAAACAAAAAAAAAAAAGTGAGAGAAGCTTAGTGTTTCTTACTCTACAGTGTCAGGGACAGTGGTTAAATGCAATTCAGTAAGAAATTGAATATTTATAAAACACGTACAGTGGCAAGAGCTGAAGACAAAAGCCCTTAGGGAGCAGATCATGAAAGGTCTTCCTATTAGCCCGTGGGTACTGCTGAGCCAGTGAAGGGTTTATGTTTTACACAGAACTTTTGGTGGCTACGTAAAGAACAGATAGTTCAGTGCCTAGTATGACACCACAAGCCTTTAATCCTGGCATTGGGGAGGTAGAGGTAGATGGGTCTCTGTGAATTAAGGCCAGCCTGGGCTATATAGAAAATTCTAGACCAGCCAAGGCTACAGAGTGAGACAAGTCTAGAAACAAGGAGATCTATTAGAAAGTTGTAGTGGTTGTCCTAGTCAGAGACTCTGAGATTCCCACGTCAGGTAATGATGGATATGTCAAGTAGGTGACTGGAGATGTGGCCTAGTAGCAACATACGAATGGAACGTGGTGGTACATGTATATAATCCTGGAGTCTGAACTGGAGTTCAGACCATCCTCTGTTATATAGGAAGCTTGAGTTCAAGGCCATCCTGCACTACAGGAGACCCTATCTCAAAACCAGAACAGTCCAGGCGTAGTGACACATACCTTTAATCCCAACATTAGTGAGGCCAAGGCGGACTGATCTTTGAGCTCAAGGCCTACCCACCTGGTCTACCTAGTGAATTCCAGGCCAGCCAGAACTACACAGTGGGACCATGTCAGAGAAACTCAGTAAATTTCATGTAGGTAAATTTTTTCTCAAATAATGCCTCTAGAAGTGTGTTCTGATCTAACTTCCAGCAGCAGCATGCGCAAACACCTGCTTTTGTACATCCTTCATAACAATGGATATGATCAGTCTTCTGTTTCTCTGTCCTGTTTCAGAAAAACAGTGGGTTTTGTTTTTGTTTTTTAAATGTATTTTTTGCGGTGGGACTAAGCATCTCCAGGTTTAACTGGCCATTTGTTCTTTTTACTCTGCAGTGACTGTTTATGACTTGCCCCTTTTCTGCTATGTTCTTGTCTTTGTCTTATTGATTTATAGGAGCTCATCTATGGTGATAGCAACCTTTGTCTGCTATTCTGTGTCAGTATTGAGAATGGCTTCACCAATAACTATTGTTCCCGCCCTCTCTTGTCTGGTACTTTTATGGATTTTTGTTTATAGGTTTATATCCTTGATTCATATGGAATTTAGTGACTACATGTAATAGAAATCTACTTTACACAGATGGTTACAAAGAAAAGAAGAGAAAATATATAAACTGGGCATGGTGGCACACACCTTCAATCCCAGCACACAGGAGTTTGAAGCCAGCCTGGTCTACATAGTGAGCTCTAGAACAGTCAGGGTTACATAGAGAAACCACGTCTCGGAAAAAAAATAGAAAGAAAGAAAGAAAGGGGGAGGAAGGGAGGGAGAGAGATTAAGAAAAATAAATGTCAAATTTTTTTTATTAGAACCCATTTAGGACATTTGGTCTGATTTTTTTCCGTTGCATACAGAGAGGAAATCAATACCCAGAAAGAGAATCCTTTTAGCTTAGGCTTTTCAGGTGACTTGGCCCTAGCTCCTTGGGAGTCTGAGGCAGGAGAATTGCTCAAACCCAGGAGTTTGAGGCTAGCTTGAGCAACATAGGAGTTACCCATACACCTAGCCTCCTGAAAATAGGAGAGAGAGAGAGAAAGAGAAAGAAAGAGAGAGAGAGAGAGAGAGAGAGAAAATTGTGTAGATAAATGGTGAGTTCTTTGACTTTGTAGTATTGGAGGTCAGACTCAGGTCAGTAAGCACTCTGTCACTGAGCTCTACTCCCAGCCCCAAAGCAGCAAAGAGCAATTATTTTGTTTTTATTGTTTTTTATTTTGAAACAGGGTTTCTCTGTGTAGCCATGACAGTCCTGGAACTTGCCCTATAGACCTTAAACTCAAAAATCTACCCCTGCCTTCCCCTTGGATTAAAGGTGTATGCTACCACTGCCTGGCAAAAGCTGATATTTTAAATAGATATTTATGTATCGTGTGTGTGCCTGCCATAGCGCTCATGTGGAAGTCAGAGGACTACTTACAAGAGTCAGTTCTCTCCCCTGCACCATGTGGGTCCTGGGAATTGAACTCAGGTCGTCAGACTCAACAATAGGCATGTTTACCTGCTGAGGCATCTCACAGATGCACGATGGTTTTTGGTTTTTGTTTGTTTTTTCAATATTTAAAAATTACATTTATTTATATCATTTGGCAGGGGTGAGGGTGTGATGGGATGCAACTCTTACCAAGACATAGATGTAGAGGTCAGAGGACAACTTCCATGATGTAGTTCTCTCCTTCCATCATGGGTTCCTGGGATAGAACTTAGGTTATTAGACTCTGCAACAAGAACCTTTAACTGCTGAGCTATATCACAAGCCCAAGAAAAAAAGGTTGTTTTTTTATTTTATTTTTTTGAGACAGTGTTTTTCTGTATAGCTTTGAAACCTGTCCTGGCACTAGCTCTTGTAGACCAGGCTGGCCTTAAACTCACAAAGATCTGCCTGCCTCTGCCTCCTGAGTGCTGGGATTAAAGGCGTGCACCACTACTGCCTGGCTGAAAATTTTTTTAATTAGTTGTTTTTATGTGTGTGGGTGTTTTACTTGCATGTATGTCCATGTACCATGTGCATCCAATGTCCAAGGAGACCAGAAGAGGGCATCAGATATCCTGAAATTGGAGTTATAGATGGTTATCATTCACTATATGGGTGCTAAGAATCAAACCCAGGTCTTCTGCAAGAACAGCAAGTGCTCTTAACTACTGAGCCACGTCTCCAACCCCAAGAATTTTATCTTAATTGTCAGTTCTTCAAAGTGATGATATTTGCTTGGTTTGTTTTAATTCTAAAAATTGAACATGAGTCTCTTGCATGCTAAGCTACACCACTGATCTACATCCCCAGTCTTCCCCTTCTTGCATTTAAATTCAAGATGTTTATAAGGGGCAGTATAAAAACAAGTTTTGTAGGCTCTGAAATTTAGGCAATTTAGGGGTTTTTCTTTAATACAGGAATACCGAGTGATGAATATAAGATTATGTACAGACCCACAAAGCTGCAGAGCCTTGAGACTTCAACTTTCTTACTTTCACAGTAAATTCACCTTGATCTTATCATAATGCTTCTGTTACATAAAAAATGAGGAATAGTCATTTCCATCTGTAGTGGTATAGCTTTCTTTTATATTTACTGCCACAACACCAGCATTTTTTCCTATTTGTTTTTTAAATAGACATTTAAATAGACATCAAGGTAGCTTTAATGTTGTGAGTGGAGTTAGTTCAGTGAAGAAGCTCTTTCAGCAGAATCTTCACCACCTTTGCATTGCTCAGATGTGATATATTTGACCAGTGTAGTAGTTGGGAGCTTGGTATAGTTTAATGATGGGGGTTGTTAATCTTGCAAGCTTTTGAGACCTGAATTTACAACTTTAACTTTGCATATATCCTTACTGTTGCATTAAAATTTGGTTGGCAAGTGTTGAAAAGCTTTCAAATGCAACTAACATGGCTTTCAGTCATCTCTATGAAGTCTTCAGTAATTCAAAGGTCTCCATAATGCTCATGCCTGATGTTCACCAGGGTCCAGCACCACCCCAGAATGCTTATCTGGATTTCTTTACAGTTTGTTCCTTGCTTTCCAGGTGAGGATGCTGTGGCTTAAGAGAGGATGCCTTGTTTAAAGAACTCTGTAGCAGCTCCCTGGTAGTCTCTTCAGGGTCCTCCAGGACCAGTGCGCTCATTTAAGAAAACTTAGACTTAAAAAAATTGTTTGTTCTTGGCTGGGCAGTGGTGGTGCACACCTTTAATCCCAGCACTTGGGAGGCAGAGGCAGGTGGATCTCTGTGAGTTAGAAGCCAGCCTGATATACAGAGCAAGTTGCAGGACAGGCTCCATAAAGCTACACAGAGAAACCTGTCTCAAAAAAGAAACACACACAAATAAATAAATACCTGGTTTTAATTTATTTGTATGAATGTTTTACCTTGTGTATGAATGTGTATTGTGTGCATGCCTGGTCCCACAGAGGCCAGTTTAGGGAGCTGACTTCCCTGGAGCTGTTGTTGCAGATGAACCATGTGGCTCACAGCCGTCTGTCACTCCAGTTCCCAGGGATCTGATGTCTTCTTTTGACCTCCAAAGGTAGCAAGCACACACATGGGACATAGACATACAATGTGCAGGTGAAACACTAATAAATACACATAAAATGAAATAAAACTTTTAATTAAAGAAAAGAGAGATATAAAACACGGGACTGCTAGGGTAAAGGCACTTGCTGCCAAACCTTACAGCTTGAGCTGGATCCCTGGAATTCACATGGTAGAACGAAAGGACTGACTCCACATGAGCACTGAGGCATTGTACTCTCCCCCAAATAAGTAAATGTAGAGAGATAAACCATTGACTGCTGAGTACTAAGAGATAGATTTTGTGCTTTTATTTCTGTCTCTCTCGCATATTTATTTTTATTTTACTTTGAGGCAATGTCTCACTATGTAACCCTGACTGACCTCAAACTCATAGCTGCCTCTGCTTCTCAAGGGCTGGGACTAAAGGTGTGCACCACCATGCTTAACCCACAGTCTCTTCTACACCTGGGACTGGGGCTTAAACCTAGGGCTTTATGCATGCTAGGCAAGTGTTGTGCGCTGAGCATCATTTCCACCCCGCTCTTTGATTTGGGGTGATTCTCTGGTCTGACCTAAGTTTTCTAGGAAACAAAGGGGTATTCTTTTTTAAAAGAAGAGACTAAATATCTGAGTTGTTTCCCCTGGAGGAGAAATGTAGGTTGCAAGCCCCACTAGTTCCCAGCTCTACAGCTTTGGCTGTATCAGTTAACCTTTTGTTTCTTTGTGCAGTAGGAATGACAGAGAATATTGATAGCAGATCTTCCAAAAGCAATTTTCAGAGCCTTGAGCAAAAGTACTAAAAATATTGCCTGCAGTATTCCCTGGTCCCACCTAGCAATTGGCTCCAATTACCAGTCACTTAGAGGCATTTGTAGGTGAGGCTCTTATCACACTTTGCTAATCACAACTTTCACAGTTGCATTTTGTTGTTTCCATTCCAACACTAATGTTTGGAAATGACTGCTTTCTTTAGGGTTAGGAAACCGACTATTTCCATACAAATGTCACATTCTTATTAGCACATCACCCATCCATCCCTTAGGGGATTTTGCAACTCTGCTCATAGATATTTTCATTCAAGGATAACAAACTGGCAAGGTTGAAATCTTGTCATCAGAATTGAATTGCCCCCTGGAATGGAAGGAGGGACCAACTGAGTTGAGCCTTGTTCAGAAATGATAATAGTCTTTAGAATCTCAATCACAAGATCTCTTTTCTTTTCCTTCCAGTATGGTGACTATGACCCCTCTGTGCATAAACGAGGATTTTTAGCCCAAGAGGAATTGCTTCCAAAAAGGGTAAGAAATCAGCTTCTCTTTGGGAAAACAGCAAATGTGGCTTGAAGGAAAGCCTCTGAATGTTCGAAGTACAAAGCAAGCTCATTTACATAGTTCATAATCTTGAAAAGAGCATGGACTCTTTTTTTTTTTTTAAAGCATATTTATTAGTGTGTGTATTGTGTTGTGCGTGCCTGTGAGTATGCAGGTATATGTGCCCTTTTACACATGCAGAGGCCAGAACAGGACTTGAGGTGTCTTCTTCTATCTATTCTCTCTTTGTTATGTCATGAGACAAGGTCTCTCAACTGGAAGCTTCGATTTAAGCTAGGCTGGCCAGAAGTGAGCATTCCAGATCTACCTGTCTGTACTCCTCAGTCCTATGGCTATAGGCATGTATGT
>JAQHUG010000234.1:2105234-2190088 GCA_028555095.1 Dicrostonyx torquatus | reverse complement strand
GGGATCAAACCCAGAGCCTTGCACATGCAAGACTTTTGCTGTCCTACTGAGCATTAACCTGGCTTCCTATTCATTAATTTTAAAGGAATTATTAAACATCTGCTTTGTGCCAGAGAGCAAACAGAAATGAGGAAAGTCCAGCATTAGCCCTCTAGTCAGTAATGGCTTGACTGCTCTAGTACATAAAATACAATGTGGGCTGCTCAGATGTCTCAGTGAGTAAAGGTACTTGCTATCAAGCTGAACTACCCCTACTTAAATTCCTAAAACCCACGGGCGGGGGGAAAAAAAACTAACTTATACAGGTTGTCTCTGACCTTCACACATATGCCTAGGCATGTACTCCACCCTTCCATAAGTAAGCAAGTAAATAAATAAATGAGTAAAGTGGGAGGAGTTGATGATGTTGTGGAGGGCCTCTGCCTACAAGTGCATTAACTCTGGCTGTCTGATCAAGTTCTCAGAAGAAATTTACTGTAAAGGCAGGGATATGTTTGATATCCACGTCACCAGAAAACAGATACATTGAGATCTTGTGTCTGATGGGTAGAGTGGCAAGGACTGGGAACCAGAGTGGTTTTTGCTTATCAGGGAGTTCCAGAGACTAGACCCTGAGACCCTGAGAACACAAGACACCAGGTAGAAGCAGGCAACCTGGCCTGTGCACATCCATGGCAGAGTAGGCAGTGAGTAACAATGATACCTTATGTTGTCTACAGGTTTTGGAGCAAATTCCTTTCTTTTTTAAGCAACTCAAAGAAAGGAATAGTAGGCCCTTGTTTCCAATCTGTGGTTTAGATTACTCAACCATGCTTGCTGAAGCAAACTGAACTTGCCTTTCTTCTTCCTTCTCCCTTCCTCCCCCTCTACTTCTGTCTTTCAGACAGGGTCTTTCCGCATAGCCTGGAACTTAGCAGTCCTCTTATCTCAACACCTCTAAATGCTGGTGTTACAGTTAGGCATTATCACACCGAAATCAAAAGTGAGCTGCTTGTTTTACATTTATCTATTTACTTATTGAAGGAAGCGGGTATTATATGTGCCAGGGTGAGTGTGTAGAGTTCAGGGGACAACTTGTTAGGCGTTGTTTCTCTCCTTAACCATGTTGGTACCAGGGGTCACACTCCGTTTTCTCTCTCTCTCTCTTTGTTGAATAACAGCCATGGCTCCCCTGGAACTCACTTTGTAGACCAGGTTGGCCTTGAACTCACTGAGATCTACCTGCCTCTGCCTCCTGAGTGCTGGGATTAAATGTGTGCACTACCACTGCCTGACCACACTCCATTCTTAAGGTTTGGTAACAATCACCTTTATTTACTTGCTGAGCCGTTTGCCAGGCCCATTGCATTTCTTAATCTAAACATTCTGACAGTTTTGTAGCTGATTGTCCTGAGAAGTGAGCATTACGTAGTTCTTTGTTTGTTTGTTTCTTTTCAGGTTCTTAAATTGGAAGCTCCACATGACTTAAAGTAGTCAGTGTTCCACTGTGTCCTTTGCCTCCCACTTTCACTAATGGTACCTCAAATACTTGTTTTTCAGAGCTCAAGGATTAAGGTCCCCTAGTATACCCTGAAACAACCAACTCTAATGTGCCCTCTCTAGGGGCAAAGTTCCATCATGTTCCATCATATCAGTATTTTGCATGGCAAGCAGACTCCAAGCTACTTGGGCATGCCATAATGGGACTTACGTATAAGCAGTCATCCTGCTAAAACAGTTGAGTGATTCTTTGTGTAAGGCCTGACGTGACAGAGAGCCTGTCTGTGATTTCCATACTTTTTGTGACTTCCCACTCAAAGCTCTAGGGTTCATTAGCAAGGATAAAAATAAGCTTATAAAATTCATAAATAATATTCTACACCAGAACAATACTAGGACTAAATCAACTTGTCCAAAGTTTAAACAAAGAATTTTTGGTCATTGTTCTATGTGTGCTCATTTCTCACTGGACAATATAAACATATAAAGAAATATCCAAGAATTTGCCTTCCTCGGCAAGTTTATTTGCTAAGGAACTCATTTTTTTTTTTTTTTGTTCCATTTTCTGTTTTGTATTTAGTGGTCCTGAGGATAGAAACCACATGCAGGCAAGACCTGTATCTCTGGCTTAATCATTTTTTTTATATTTTTCCTGCTTTGCTGGGGTGGCTGTACAAGTCTTTCTTGGGAATGTGTGTGTACTTTTACAATATTTGTTAGCATATGCTAATTTTACAAAGTAATGGGTGTCAGGAAGACATTTTCATATATGCATATAAAATATATTTGATCTAGATATGCTTTTTTAAAAAAAGATTTATTTTATTATGTATAGTATTCTGTCTGCATGTATGCCTGCAGGCCATAAGAGGGCACCAGATTTTATTATAGATGGTTGTGAGCCACCATGTGGTTGCAGGAATTGAACTCAGAACCTCTTAACAATGCTCTTAACCTCTGAGCCATCTCTCCAGCCCCTTGTTTTTGTTTTGAAGCGGGTCTATGTTGTCCTGGAACTCTTTATATAGAACAGATTGGCTTCAAACTTGTGATCTTCCTCCCTGAGTGCCAGTATGACAGGTGTGTGTTATCATGTTCAGCTGAGATACATTTCCAGGGGCATTCTTGGAATCTGGGAGCTCTCTGGTCTCCTCAGTGGTTCAGAATAGTAGTTGACTTATGCGTGTGTGTGTGTGTGTGTGTGTGTGTGTGTGTGTGTGTGTGTGTGTGTCTATGTTTCTATGTCTCTGTATGTCTGTGTGTTTTAAGTTTCTCTTTCTAAGTTGTCAAAATCCTTTTGATTTCAGGAATTATATTTTTCTCTTTTACAGCAATGTATTTTTCTTCACACTGTATCTCTTCTCTTAGCATCTTTTACCTACTGACCATGTTTAGAAACCCATAGTAACTTGCTGTATTAAGTGTCACCTGTAGCAAGCTTTCTTTTCTGGGTCACCAACCAGCTCCCAAATCATGACACAGAGATTTATTATTAGTTATGAATGCTTGACCTAGCAGAGACTCATTTCTGGCCAGCTCTTTTAATTTAATTAACTTGTTTCTCTTTATCTACCTCCTTTGTTCGTCTTCTCAACTTAGATTTCTCCTCCTATTTATTCTCTCTGCCTGCCAGCTATGTCCCTCTTCTGCCTGACTATTGGCCATTCAGCTTTATATTAGACCAATCAGATGCCTTAGACAGGCAATGTGAAACAGCAACACATCTTTTAATAATTAAACAAATGCAGCAGAAACAAATGCCACACACCTTCACAGTTAAATACTCCACAGCATATGCAAATGTAACACATCTTTGACCAGTTAAAATAATATTCCACAACAGTCACCCCCCTGAGGTTTTTCTTCTTCACCACCTATCAGCATTCCTATCCATCTAAGCCTGCTATATCATTGCAATTACTAAAGAGCTAATATGGTCAATATCCTGCTCACCATCCACTCCTCTTCTAATTTTCAGTGCTAGATATTGAATTTATTCTTATTACTTGACTTGTCTCGAATGCCCCTCCACCCTGTCTTTTAGCTATTCTGCCATATACTTCCTTAGAAGTATAAGACCAGCTGTAATACCTCCCATTTGTGCTAGATCTGCTCTAAACCTGTAGGATATTATGACATGTCCCACCAATGAGATACTGATATATGGTGTTATCTCTTAGGTATTTGGCTGTTGTTGGACTAAGTCCTGCTGGACTGCGAGCTTTATGAAGGCAAGGAGCTGTGCCATTGTGGCTGGGTGCCACTGTCAGTTCCTCACAGCTACCCAAGATGGTTAGGGTCATAAAATTCTGCAGCCCCAATCTTGGTCCCTGTATGCTTCAGACTTACCAAGGCTTTATTCCTGGGCACCAGGAGGCCAGGACTAGAGGCGGTATAGTTGCTACTTTGTGGATTCCCAATTGGTGTCATATGAAACTGTATTCCTTTCTTTCAGTTTACTATTAAGCCACTGGATAAGAAAATTGATGTCTTCAAATTTAACTCCTCAAAGCTTCGTGTTAATAAACTGGTAAGTTGAGAGCCTGGTTTTCATGACAGAGAACTAATCTTTCTAAGGAATTAAATGATCTGTGTGTATGTATGTATATACACACACACACACACACACACACACACACACACACACACACACACGCTTCTCTGCCAGGAAACTGGCCCTAGTTTCTCTTGCTAAGAGCTATAAAATGATACTTGATTTGGTAAATACTTTGCTCTTTGGTTTAACCTATACAGTTAACCTTTTTGAGGGGAGGGGAGGTGTGGAGTGGAGATAAATCTAGAGCTTAGTGCATGTCAGTGCATGTCAGAAAACATTCTGCCTGAGGTATATCTCAGCTCTCCACTTGCCATGTTGATTTGCATTTTATAATTACTAATGAAGTTACATCTTTATATCTGTTGATCAAATCTAATTTCCTGTTCAGTTCTTGCTTTGGGTCTTTGGGCCACTTTTCTCTTGGGTTGTTTGTTTGTTTTCTTTATTAATATTATCCTCCTTGTGAGGCTCGTTTTCCTTCTTTATGATATTATGGCGAGTAAACATTTTTACCTTTCATGTCGACACATAAAATACTCCGTCATAACTGAGTGGACAATGGTGGCACACACTTTTAGTTCCAGCATTTGAGAGGCAGAGGCAGGTGGATCTCTGTGATTAGAGTTCATCCTGGTTTACAAAACAAGTTCCAGGACACTAGGACTACACAGAGAAACCCTGTCTCGAACCCTGCCCCTCTCCTTCCTCAAAAAAAAAAAAAAACCTGATCATTTGTTGTTCTATGTTTTCGTACTTGACATCTTTCCTTATCTTGATTTAAAAAATACTCTGTATTTTCAAATAAAAGTTACCTTTGAAACTGGAATCAGCTTTTTGGTATGAGGGAGAAAACCAGCATATTTCTTTCCCTATAAATAACCTTTGACCCAACCCAATCCTGGCGGGCTGGTAGACAGCAAAGTAAATTTTTTTGTTTGTTTGTTTGGTTGGTTGGTTTTGGTTTTTCGAGACAGGGTTTCTCTGTAGCTTTTGGAGCCTGTCCTGGAACTAGCTCTTATAGACCAGGCTGGCCTCGAACTCACATAGATCTGCCTGCTTCTGCCTCCCGAGTGCTGGGATTAAAGGCATGTGCCACCACCGCCCGGCTAGATGGCATTTTTTAAATTAATTAATTAATTTATTTTGGTTTTCGAGACAGGGTTTCTCTGTGGCTTTGGAGCCTGTCCTGGAACTAGCTCTTGTAGACCAGGCTGGCCTCAAACTCACAGAGATCTGCTTGCCTCTGCCTCCTGAGTGCTGTGCAAAGTAAATATACCATGTTTCCTCCTATTTCTGTGGCCATAGATTCTCCAGCTATGTATTGGGAACCACGACCTATTTATGAGGAGAAGGAAGGCCGACTCTTTAGAAGTTCAGCAGATGAAAGCCCAGGCCCGGGAGGAGAAGGCTAGGAAGCAGGTGAGTAAGACCTGCTTTTGTTTCTTTCATTTGGTTTGTGTATATGTGTATTTGTGCACTTGATTTTGGAGGCCAAAGGTCAAACTTGAGTATTATTCCTCAGGAACATCTACTTTATCTTTTGAGGCAAAGCCTCTTAGTGGCCAGGGACTCACTGATAAAGCTAAGCCAGCAAGCCCTAGGGCTCTGGCTGTTTCACATTCCTAGTATGCTGCTACCATGCCTGACCTTTTCTGTGAGTGCTAGGGATCAAACTCAGGTACTCATACTTACATAGCAAGCACCTTTTAAAAACTTGAATTATCCTTCCAGTTTCTATCTTTCTTTGTTTAAGGCACATTTTTACTGTATAGTCCTGGCTGGCCTGGTGCACTCTGGAGCCAAGTCAGGCCTCAAACGCAAGACAGTTTTCTTGCCTCAGTCTCCCTAATTCTGGAATCACGGACGTACCACTATGCCCAGCTAAGGCACGATTTTAGGGCTAGCAAGGTGGTTCATCAAGGAAGAGTACTTGCTGTGCAAACCTGACGTTGTTCGTGTGGTATATGAAACCTATGGAGAGAGGGAAGGAGAACAGACTCCACAGAGTTGTCCTCTGACATCCACACATGCACCATAGAACATGTGCCACAAATTTTGTGTTCTCACTCATACACATTAATGAATAATAATCATTAAAGATCTTGTGTTGTTTTGGTTTGGTTTAGTTTTTGTTTGTTTTGTTTTTTTTTTTTTGAGACGGGTTTTTCTGTGTAACTGCTCTGGCTGTCCTGGAACTTCTTCTATAGACCAGGCTGGCCTCAAACTCACAGAGCTGCCTGCCTCTGCCTCCTGAGTGCTGGGATTAAAGGTGTGCCACACCACCCGACATAAAGACCTTGTTTTAATTGATGATATTGCTTTTGGTCAGTCTCAGCCTACAAGATAAAGGATGGCTGTTGCCAGTCTGATAATAGATGTACCTGTTTTATCCCATTCCTGTTGGATCTTTTTTAGCTAATGCTCAGATAATGGGTTGTCAACCATGGAACTAAAGCACTTGGGCTGGCGAGATGGCTTGGTGGGTAAAGGTGACTGCCACCAAAACTGACAACCTGAGTTTGATGCCTGGCAGTCACATGGTAGAAGGGGTAAACTGACTTACAAGTTGTTCTATGACTGTCACATGCACACTTACATACACGAATAAAATAAATAGACATAATAAAATTTTTAAGGGAAATTCATATAAAGTTCCAATAGCATATCTTAAAAAAAAAAAAACAAAAAAAACAAGATCATTAGTCATTTCTATACTTATCACAGTCTTGGGACAAGGTAACCAGGCATGGTTTTGTCTCCCTGTCTATTAGCTGTTCTTCTTTATGTCTGTCTTCCCTGCCAAATCAGTGCCCTTTCTAGTTAGATGGTGATAGAATAGAAGACGGCATTTTGATGCATATTGTGGAATGCTAATTAGGCTCCTGCTGCACTCCTTGCTGCAGGTCAGCTGGACATAGATAGCTGACCCTCTGCAGGAGGTGCTGGCAGCACCTATCAGCAGACTGGACTGGCTGCATTGATGTTTTCTACTCACAGACCTTCTCTGCTCACGGAAATCCACAGCTAGTTTGAGCCTTGCTGCTGAGAATTTCAATTGTGGTCTGGGATGAAATGTTTGATAGAGTGGCTACAGCTGCAGTTGGCTCCCCTCAGGACTTGCAAGCTCAGAGGTGTAATAATTAGTCTGTGTGGTGTTCTCTGATTTGGGAACCCCAGAGAGCTGGCTCCTAGCCCCAGGCTTTAGAGGGAAATACCCAGTGTGAGGCAGTGAGCTGTGAGCGTGCCCTCTGCTTTCTGGAACAGTAGACCATCAGTGTCTCTTTTTTTGGATGCTTTAGGGATAATGGTATATGTTCTACTGAACAAAAAAAGTGCTACTAGGCTAGCATGGAGGAGTCGTGACAATTTTAAGAAGCGCACTCGTTCTCACTTTCAGCAGTGGAAAGTTTAGAAGTTAGAGATCTAAAAGGCATCAAGGAGCATGACGGCCCCTGGGTTCTGGGAGGGAATAGTACAAATACTGCCTAGTGGAACATGGCAATCTTACAGCTAAATCTTTTCATCTGTGTGACTCAGTTTTCTCATCTGTCAAGTGGAGCTGGTGCTGCCTCTTTTTAGAGGACGGATTGCATCTGAAAATCTTTGTAAGGACAGTAAGTCCTTTATTATTTAGGTGAAGGTCTCATAAAAAGTACAAGGCTGGGAACTGGGGACAGCCTGGTCCTTTTTTTTTTTTTTCCCAAAAGGAGAATAATGGAAATGGAAATTGTATTTTAGTGGAAATTGAAGAACAGATTGCCAACTGTTCACTGAGGTCAAGAGGAAAATCAAAGAACTTACTTTATTGCTTATCTATTTTGCATGATTCTTTCAATTACAGGGCGCTTAAGGATCTTCATATTTAAAAAGGGTGGCCTTGTAGTACTAGAGTTTGGGTGAGATTGAAGCCAGAAGGAGTAATTAAACATGATTTTGTTATCTAAGGCAGAAAATAGTACATTGGCCACCTCTGGCTTCTGCTTTCTGAACTCAGTGCCCTGAAATCACAGGGAACTGTGCTGTCTTTAGTCTTGGTCCCCTTATTAAGGTTGGCAGGTGGCCCAATTAACATTGTGATCCAGAAGGCTAGGGGGTGGCAGTAGAGGCTTTGTACCGTTTCTGTAAGGATGGGGTATGTGTTCCTGCCTGCCTGTGAGTTGCCTCCACATGGGGCTGTACAAGACCATGCAAAGCCACTGCAGCTTCCTGCTGTGAAATTCGGAATGGGAACTATCATTCTCTGTAAGCAGAGGGAGAAGTGGTGCTATTGTGGATGAAATTGTGTGAAAGGGCTATAGGGACTAAAAATGTCAAGGTGGCTCATCTGAACAGATAAGAGAGCTGTGTTTTTCTGGGCCAGTGTTTTGGGTAGGAGGAACCTATGTGGAGAACTGCCATTCAGAGAATAGAGCCATGTGAGGTTTCCCAATAACAGAGCTTTTTGTAAGGTCATATCATATTGTGTGCAAGAATGCTCTTTTCTCTTCACGTGGAGACTGAATTTGGGTTTTGTAATTAGTACTTGCTACTGGAATTTGTTTCAAGAAGTACATCTTTTGCCGGGCAGTGGTGGCGCACGCCTTTAATCCCAGCACTCAGGAGGCAGAGGCAGGCGGATCTCTGTGAGTTCGAGGCCAGCCTGGTCTAACAAGAGCTAGTTCCAGGACAGGCTCCAAAGCTACAGAGAAACCATGTCTTGAAAAAACAAACAAACAAAAGAAATACATCTTTAAATTCTGCAGTTAGTTTAGGACAGAGAGCAGCAGACAAGAATGACCCAGGCTACCTCAAGTGAAGATGCTGGAAAGAAGCCCAGGGGAGAGTGAGGCTCCAGAAACTGCCCGTTCTAGGGTTTCTGCAGCACTGTGACTTGGAACTGTTCTTTTACCCCCAGATGGAGCGTCAGCGGCTGGCTCGAGAGAAGCAGATGCGGGAGGAGGCCGAGCGCACGAGGGACGAGTTAGAGAGGAGGCTTCTGCAGATGAAAGAAGAAGCAACAATGGCCAACGAAGCTCTGGTGATTTCTGAGGGTTAGGGATCTTGGAGGTGACATGGGACTTGTGAAATTAGGCCTTCTGTGGACCATGGATTTATTTCACTTTTTAAAACACCAGTACTTTTTCTTTTTGGAAAATTTAAGTTCAGTTTATTTGCAGTCGAACTCCACTTTCATAACTGACTTGCCTCTGAATCGGGGTTCTTGGACTTGGCCCTAACAACTTTTGGAAAGTAGCACCAACCAAAATCTGGTACTACTAACAGAGTGGTTCTCTGCATTGAAGGACACTTGTTATGTCCTTACCTCTACCTGCTAGCTGCCAGTAATGCCGTTCCAGTCTAAAAATACCCTAGGACTGGGATATGGCTCAGTGGCAGAGCTCTCTTCTAGCATGTCCAAGACTTTATATGGAGTGCTTTTTGGTTCGGTTTGGTTTGGTTTAAAGGTGTGCACTGCCACCCCCTGGCCCCAAGGCTCTAAGTTTTTATTCATTTTTATGTATTCAGTTTGGCACTGTGATGAGTTGGAAGACAAGTTTCAGGTGCCCTGGACTGGACTTTGAATTCATTATATAGCCAAGGAAAACTATGTACTCTTGATCCTGATTGAAGGAGAGGCATACCTGCCATGCGCAGCCTACCTTACATTTAATTCTCCAGCACTGCAGGAAAATAGTCTTCAGGAGTAGGCAGTGGTCATGACTCCTACCTTTGAATCACTGACTGAAAGGGACAGAACAGAGCTTAAATTGTTTATTCCCCCACAAACATAAGCTTCTGCTGAAATGCATTCTCTATATAGAATGATTTTTTCTTTTTCCTGTGGTGGAGCCTGCAAGGCCTGCAGGGCTGAATCATTAGTGTGACAGACTGGGAGTCTCTCAGTGGGAAGACATAGGGAGATTTTTAAGACTGATTCCTGGAGGTTGGACAGATGGCTCAGTGGTTAGCAGCACTGGCTCCTCTTCCAGAGAACCTAGATTTGAGTCCCAGCACCCACATGGCAGCTCACAACCTTCTGTAACTCTAGCCCCAAGTGATACATTGGCCTCTTCTGGCTTCCAAAGGAACTGCATGTACAGGTGCACAAACATATGCAGGCAAAACACGTATACACATAAAAGTTTTGTTTTTGTTTTTTAAAAAAGCCTGGTTCGGGCTGGAGAGATGGCTCAGAGGTTAAGAACACTGCCTGCTCTTCGAAAGGTCCTGAGTTCAATTCCCAGCAACCACATGGTGGCTCAGAACCATCTGTAATAAGATCTGGTGCCCTCTTCTGGCCTACAGGCATACATGCAGGCAGAACGCTGTATACATAAATAAACAAATAAAAAAAAAAAAAAAAAAAGCCTGGTTCTTGTTGCTGTGTTGGGGAGTCCGTGGGGAGATAAGCGTATATACTATCTGAGAGCACTTTCCTTCCAGATGCGGTCTGAGGAAACAGCTGACCTGTTGGCTGAAAAGGCACAGATCACGGAGGAGGAGGCCAAACTTCTGGCACAAAAGGCTGCAGAGGCTGAACAAGAGATGCAGCGAATCAAGGCCACAGCCATTCGGACAGAGGAGGAGAAGCGCTTGATGGAGCAGAAGGTGCTGGAGGCTGAAGTGCTGGCACTGAAGATGGCTGAGGAGTCAGAGAGGAGGTGAGTGGTTGCTTACTTGGTTCCAAACCTTCTTCTTTGTTGTGGAAACAGGACTATAAGACTCCTTCCTTGACAGGCTAGTAGGATGGAAGTACTGGGCTAGAACATGGTTATTTTGCCTAGGGAACCTGCCTGTCATGCCTCTATACCCCCATCCTTCTAATAGTGAAGTTTGCAGCATAAAAATATTTAAACATATCCACAGACTGCTGTTAGAAAGAACTGAGAAGAGACTTTTTTACATTCGAAAGGGGAAGCAGTGTGCTGGAGAGATGGCTCACAGGTTACAAGTACTAGCTACTCTCCAGAGAACCTGGGTTTGATTCTCAATACCCACATGGTGACTTAAAACCATTTATAATTCCAGTTTCAGGGGACGCAGCCCCCTCTCTGGCCTCCATGGACATCAAGCATGCACGTGGTACACAAACATACATGCAGGCAGAAACCCATATACATAATAAAATAATTTTTTTAAAGGGGAAGTGGAGCCAAGGAGATGGCCTAATCAGTAAAGTACCTGCTATACAAGCATGAGGAGACCTGTGTCTGTATCCCAACACCCGTGTAAAACCTAAGCACAGTGACATTTATCCATAGCCTCGACACCGGAGTTAGGAGTGAAAGCAAAGACAGGCAGATCCATGGAACTCACTGACCAGCCAGTCTAGGTGAATTAATAAGCTACCTTATTAATAAGAGACCCTCCACTAAGGTGGAGAGCAGTAGAGGATTATATCCCACACTCTGCACCTGCCCACACCCACATATGCACACAAAATCAGCTTGGTTCTCTTTCCTTTTGATGCAGATCAATGGCAGTTATTTACTTCAAAACAGAAAGTGCCATTTCCCTACAGTTTTTTCAGGTAGATAGGGGAGCAGAGCAGCTGTGTGTTTTGTGACCAGGTTGCCCCAGCTTGTGGCCAGGTTGAAGGACAGAACTGTTGTCTGTAGTCTTTAAACTGTTCTAGGCTCTGGGTTGTTCTAGTCCTGTAGCCTTCAGATAAACACTGGCACATTCCCCACAGCATCTGGCTCTATTAATTTAGAGCACTTGAATTTGGTCCTTTGGAATTTGGTCCTTAGCTACTAAGGTACATTCACTACAGTTTTTCTCTTCACTTTTTTTCAATGTACATTGGTGTTTTACCTGCATGTATGGCTGCGTGAGATTGTCAGATCTTGGAGTTAGAGTTATGAGCTGCCATGTGGGTGTTGGGAATTGAACCCATGTCCTCTGGAAGAGCAACCAGTGCTCTTAACTGCTGTTCTATCTCCCCAGCTCCTCTCACCACTTTTGCATGTCATTATGAGAATATGGCTCCTTGATGCCTGCCCACCCCAGACCCCTTTCCGTATATGGATCCATATCTCTAGGACTGAACTCCTGTACAAGTCTTCCATACTACACCTAACTCATAGAGCAGGGTTCTACACCAAGACTCAGATGCCTTCAGTGGCAGGACTTCTTCCTGCCCAAGAAAAGTGTACAGTTGACCTATAAGTGTTTTGTTTTTGAGATTTATTTAATTATTACATATACAACATTCTGCTTCCATGTATGCTTGCACATCAGAAGAGGTCACAAGACCTCATTACAGATAGTTGTGAGCTATCATGTGGTTGCTGGGAATTGAACTCAGTACCTCTAGAAGAACAGTCAGTGCTCTTAACCTCTGAGCCATCTTTCCAGCCCAGCCTACAAGTGTTTTACTGGGACATGAAGAAACAATTCTTTCACGCTCTTCCCTTTGAGGCCCCAGTGTGAGGCTTGTGATGATGCCCTCCTTTGCCCCGCCCACTCTTCACCCAGAAGTAAGCATAGTGTCTCTGGGCCCTTCCCACTCTCTCTTCTCTCAACTTGTTTCAGAGGAGGGTTGGTTTCATTGTTGCTGTTATTTGTTTCTTTGTTTTGAAATAGGATTTTACTATGTAGCCCTTTGCTGTCCTAGAATCCACTATTGTATGTAGACTAGGCTGACCTCAAACTCAGAAATCTGCCTTGTAGCACTATTAGTAAAAATCCAGAGATAGAAATGGGGTTCAACCTGAAGGTCAGAAAAGCAAAATAGCCAGCCACTGGCTCTTACCTCTACCCCAATTGGAGATGGCGATCCTGCCTCCAGGAATCTCAGAATAAGACTGTGTCTGAGAGCTGTCTCCCACATCTTACATTCTTCTTTAGTGCTGGGATTAAAAGTGTGCATCACTGAAATTAAAGGCATGCACCACCCGGTTTCTATGACAACTAGTGTGGCTACTGGGATTAAAGGTGTGTGTCACTACTGCCTAGTCTATAAGACTGACCAATGGGGCTGTTTTACTCTCTGATTTTCAGGCAAACTTCATTTATTTGAAACTCTATACTGCCTGCCTCTGCCTCATAGTGCTGGAGTTTAAGGCATGGGCTACCACACTAGTTTTTTGTTTTTTGTTTTCTTATTTTGAGATTGCATCTGCCTATATTGCCTAGACTGGCCTCCAACTCCTGGCCTTACACAATTCCCCTGCCTCAGCCTTTCTGTAGCTGGCACCATAGGCACAAACCACTGTATTTTTGCTGGCTCACAGGACTGCCACTTTGGTTGTTTCCCAACAGCTACCCCATATTACTGTCTAGCTTTACCATTGAGGTGAACAATACCCAGGAATACTGTTCTTACTTCTGGCTTCCTGTAAATGTCCCTGTCACATTGTCCTTGTTAGCCTTGTTAGGTGCCATGTACGGAGTTAAGTTAGGTTCTTGCTCTAGAGGTAAGGTCAGTGTCTACATGTTCTCCCTGTCCCTTTCTGTGGAGCTAACATCTCTTTCTTTGCAGAGCCAAAGAAGCCGATCAGTTAAAGCAAGACCTGCAGGAAGCCCGAGAAGCAGAGCGAAGAGCCAAGCAGAAGCTCTTGGAAATTGCCACCAAGCCTACATATCCAGTGAGCCTGAGCTGAGTCTAGCAGCCTTTGGCTGCTTTGGTCTAGTAACTTCCTTAAGCATCACAGCCCTTTAGTTCACCTCATAGTGCCTTCAGGGTGACAAAGCAAAGCAAATAGAGAACCTGGATAGAACCCTCCTAGTCTGCCATTTAGCCTGAACTGACTAGTCGGTTACCACTCTTGTTACTTAGATAACAGACCATAGGGCCATTTCCAGCTCTGGGATGTTTATTACTACTCCAGTCTCTACCTTCAAGAGTTTGTTGTCTAGATCTCTAGTGTCACAAGCTAAATGTAATCTTCAGCTATCAGTATAAACTATGTACTGTAATATAGTTCTGTGAAGGGCCTGACTCTACACCTCAGAGTGAAACACTGCTATGCCAGAACCAGCTGCCAACCTCGGTTTTGGGACTAGGAGAGTGACTTGTACTAAATGGGATCATAAAATAAGTAGACATCACTTCCCTTCCTTTCCTCTGCTCATCCCACTCTGCAAAGGTTTTGCTCACTTGTTCTCTATTCATATAATATCATCTATTGGAAATCTCTATCCTGATGGATATGCACAGGTGCCCAGATTACAGCCCAGCTCTGGAGACAGGAAAGACTTGGTGTGACTGTATTTTGCAGAGGAGCTGGATTCCCTGCTGAGCCGAGAAGAGAGGATGGAATATTCTAAGCAATGACACAATGTATTCACAGCACAAACACATAACTCATTCACACATATGCTGCACACACTGCAGAGTCGTGTGCATGACAAACACAGTGCACATTTGTGCACGTGGCACATTCACATATTGCACAGATGCATTCAGGACACAGAGACATAAGTGCCTAGGGTATGAGTTGGAGAAATGCGAGCAGTTTACTCTTGCCATGTGTCCTTGTTATCTACCCCTGAGTAACAGGTAACCCCAAACAACCATTTATTTGTCTCTTGGGCATGGTGTGTTAATCAGACTCATGTCTTCTCTCAAGATCTCTCAGGTGGTCACATTCATGTGACAGCTGGGACTGTGACAGTCTGAGGGCTCAGCTAGGCTGTGTACCTGAAATAGATGTGTCTAAACAGCTATTGGAGCAAATTTTATAAATTACTATCCCTTTGCTCTTTCTTTTAATAATGTGTCTGGGAGGAGAAAACACCAGTTCCTTAATCACATCATGTCCTATGGGTAGATTATAATTCAGCTAGCCAGTCCCTATAGATGAGTATTCAGTATGTTTTCTGTAGCAATTTTTAATACAACTACACTAAACATCCCTGAATACAAATCTTTGCACATAAATGCTGCAGTATTGGTAGACTCAGTTCTCATAAGTGGAACTGTGAGGTCAGGTGCTCAATTGTGATACTTACCACAAAGGTTATGTTTGTTTCTGCTCTCACCAGAAGGGTAACAGCTAGTGCTCTTCTTTTCTGGGAATTTTTTTGAAGTGTAAGATAAATAGATGCACCTAAGTTATAACTATCCAGCCTGATGGATTTTCGCAGGCCAGACTCTCTTATATATCCAGCATTCATCCCTGAAAACAGAGTATATGTAGCACCAAGATGTCCATGCTCAGAGCCACATTTGACATTTGCCACTTTCCCTGCCTTAGCCCTCATTGCCGTAAATGAAAGCTCAAAGGTTCCTTCCACACACTGTTCCATACTGGGAAAAGATCCAAGGATGAAAAAGACAGAGTGTGCCCTCAGAAAGTTTGTAGACATAGAAAGAAAAAGACATAACTACGAGTGAACTTTGCAGTGTGGGCTTGAGGGAAAGACCTGTAGCAGCACTGTGCACACCATGCTAAAGAACTGCAAAGGGAAAAAGTAGTCATTTTGCCAAGAGGAGTCTTGAGTTTTGGTGAGAAACTGAAGGAGTTGAGAACGTTGAACAAGGAATGGAGAACTTGCTAGAAATGATGACATACACCTGTAATCCTAGTGCTCAGGAGACTGAGACAGAAGCCTCACCAGTTTGAGATCAGCTTGGGATATGTGGTGAGATCCTATCTCAAAAACAACAAAAGGACTGGGGATATAGCTTAGTGGTAGAGTGCACATCCCTAGTACCACGGAAAAAGACCAGGAAAGAGGAAGAGAGAGGAGAGCAGCAGGGAGGGAAAGAAAGGATACATACAGAAGTACACAAATGGGAAAATTGCAATGCCCCAAGGGATTAAAAAGCAGTACTGTTTATAATTTGACAGGACAAATTATGGGGACACTTGAGCAGTAGATAGGGGCTGTATGTTAGGTGATGTTTTGTTCTGGAATGAAAAGGTTCTGAAAACAAGTCTAATGACTTCATCTTATTTTAAGCCCTTCTCTGGCTTTCTGCATCTAAGCCCCTAACATATGTGTAAAAACCTTTTGGTCCAAAGCCAGTCTCTTACCAGCCTCCCAACAGCAAACTACAGATGCCCAGGGCTCCTGTTGGACCCACTCCATCCTATCTACAACCGTGCTGCTGTTACCACCCCGGCTCTTGTTCACCTTACTGAACTGTGAGAATTTGCAGACATCTGCTTCTTGAACAAGACTTTTATGTGCTTAGAGCCAGGGAGCCTATCTTCTCTCTGTCCAGCTCGTAGCCCCGTGCCTGGGAGTTTCTTACCCGAAAAGCTGAGTGCAAGTTTGTATTTGATGGAAATGATTGTGGAAATGATGAGTCATTTCATTGAGAAGAGAAGAGTGACTTCTCTGAATGTGGGTGCTTTGGGACCACTTACCTGGCAGTACTAAGTGTAGAGGACTTTGTCCTGTATAATTTAAACCTCCTAATCTGAGCTTTCTCACTGACAGCCCGTGAACCCAATCCCAGCGCCACTTCCTCCTGACATACCGAGTTTCAACATCATTGGTGACAGCCTGTCGTTTGATTTCAAGGATACTGACATGAAGCGACTTTCCATGGAGATAGAGAAAGAAAAGTACGTACCCTCTGTGGCCTGCTTGGGGCAGTCATGCACATGAGAGAGTGGATTTGGCCTAGGGACACAGAGGTCACCACAGCAGCCAGATATTACCCCTGCAAAGGTTTGATCTGTTGTCACCCACTAGAGAACAAATTTCCTAATTAGAAATTAAAGATAACAGATCAACACAGCAGTCAGTGTCCCAGGATAAAAATAACACTTGATTGGTAGCCTGAAATTTATAGCGGTTCAAACTTTGACTGAAGAATAGGACTGGGTCCTATCCCCTCAGTCAGACTGTTGTTCGCATAGTACTAAACTAGTTTTCTTCTAATCATATTCTTCAGCAGTGCTTCCTAAGTCTAGAACAAAGGTGAAGAAAAAGGAAAAAAACAGGTTTCCACGCTGAACAAAGCCTGGGTCCAGATGAAACCAGTTCCCCTATGCTGGCAGCTAGCCAGACCACAGCCACTGCTGTCAAGTGCCTCCACCTCCACTTTGTGGTCAGAAGTGGAACAGAGATGGAGAGGAGTTCCATTGTAAATAAAATCTAAGTAAGATCCCTCTCATTCCTTGAGCCAGAAGTAAATTGGTTAATAGTGCCACAGCTGGCAGAGAACAATCACAGAGGCCCTATGGATTAAGCGCCTATGAGTCTGGGTTTTTTAGTATTTGTCTCATTTAATTCATACTAATTAACAAACATCTCACTGGCATCAAAGGCAGGTTTTAGGGATGGGGATACGGCTTAGTTGGTAGAGTGCTTGCCTAACACATGCAAAGCCCTGAGTTCAGTCTCCGGCACAGCATAGGTCAGGCATGGTAGCCTACACCAGTTATCTTAGTACTCAGGAAGTAGAGATAGCAGGACCAGAACTGCAAGATTATCTTTGGCTACATAGCAAATTTAAGTCTGGCCTGGGCTGCATGAGGCCCTATCTCCAAAAAACTGCTGTAGTGTTCCGATCATATAAAATAGACTAGATTTAGTTTAATGAGTCACCCAGCATCATGTAGCTGATGGGGAGCAGGACAAGGACTGAAACCCTTACTCACTGTGGTACTCAGAATAGCGCTCTGCAGTCCAGCATGAACCGTCATGAACCAGGCTATCCTCCTGTGATCCCTCTACTGAGAACAGCTAAGGAGCTGTTCCAGAGCTGTTGCTGCTAGCATCAGACTGAGTCCCTTTCTCATTGTCCAGATGGACGTGTTTATGTGGTTGTGATCAGCATAAGGCCACATCCTGTTCTGTGTCTTGGTTTTTTATAGTTTGTATTTTCTTACTGTCTTAGTGCGTTTGGCTGTTATAACAAAATACCAGAGGCTGGAAAGCTTATAAATAACAGAAATTTACTTCTCATAGTTCTGGAAGCTTAGAAATCCAAGATCAAGGCATTGCCAACTCAGAGTTTAATGAGTTTTCTTCCTGGTTCATAGATGATACCTTGCTGTGTGCTCATGTGTATCAGGATCTCTCTAGGGTCTTTTTTTTTCTTTTTTTCTTTTTTTTTTAAGGACATAAATCCATCATGAGACTGATGAACTAATCACTGCCCAGAGCCTCACCTCCTAACACGGTGGTGTGCTGTCCGCAGCATATGAATAGGATAACACTACATTCAGCCCATAGCACTTATTTTTCTACACAGGCTGCAGAGCCCATCGACTGGCTGCAGAAATCTG
Organism: Dicrostonyx torquatus; assembly: GCA_028555095.1. Taxonomy (NCBI): domain Eukaryota; kingdom Metazoa; phylum Chordata; class Mammalia; order Rodentia; family Cricetidae; genus Dicrostonyx; species Dicrostonyx torquatus. The sequence goes on along the minus strand of JAQHUG010000234.1, from coordinate 2,171,881 downwards.
TTGAGAATGTTTTCTTATGTTTGTGTTACATGCTTTTCTGTTCATGCTTATAGTTAAACACTTTAACCTCGTCAGCTGAAAATGGTGACCTATTTCTTCTCAGTGTTGGCTAAGTGGAGTGTCTGCCATCTTTTTCTAAAGGTCTCGGGATAAGTGGGAGAGAAGATGTGGCCTACTGGACAGCATCACTGGTTCACTGCTTCAGGAAGGGTGGAAGCAGAAGAGTGGGCTTCAGGAGCCTTGTTTGATGTGACTTTTCATACAGAATTAAAAGCGCTCTGTGGCAGGGGTTATTTGGAGAACACTCCAAAAGTTTATATGGGGCTTTCTTTCTACACTTTATTTCTTCCTGCCCGGAGGCCCTGTAGTTATTATCCCAACTGCACTGATGTGGAAAGAGATTCATAAGAATTTAGTGGGTAGCCCAAGCTTCCTTCACTTCTGAGTGGCCAGGTTCAGGTACGAACCCCAGGCTGCTCCTGGCTGCCATACTGAAAACTTGTGAGTCATGGCAAGTCTCTGCCCAGTTCTGATGCGTGCTCTCGTCTTGACAGAGTGGAGTACATGGAGAAGAGCAAGCACCTGCAAGAGCAGCTCAATGAGCTCAAGACGGAAATCGAGGCCTTGAAACTCAAAGAGAGGGAGACAGCCTTGGATATCCTACACAACGAGAACTCAGACAGAGGCGGCTCCAGTAGCAAGCACAATACCATTAAAAAGGTACCCAAGTATCCTGGGTTTTGCTGAACAGGATGCTTATTAATGAAATGTGAAGTTGGCATCTAGTTTCCTCAGGAGCCCAGTTATTAGCCTTCTTTCTTATTAAAACATGTACTTAGTTGAGGGAGTTTTTCAACTCCTGACAGAAAAAAAATTTAAGCTGCCAGTGACCATGAACCCATTGGCTTGATGGAAGTAGAGCTTGTGTTAAAAGCTCTGATGAGATGAGTCCCTGTTTGAGGATGGGTTTTGATCTATCACTGAGCACTAAAGCAATTCTGTCTTTAAAGCCAGTGGGACTTATGCTCAAGGAAGCTGCCTTACTTAATGAGAAAGCACAATGAATTAAAGGCTGTTGAATGGAGTCCCCTCTAGTCTTTGTGTAAGACCATTTTCTAAATCAACTTTTTCATACTTAAAAGGAAGTATATAGGAGAGCCTTAATGTTTAATAAGATGAGACTTCATTTATAAGGCTCACAGAATCCCATCTGTCTCTCCTGATATTTAGAGTGCTCATCATTATAGGGATTTAGAAGTTACTCAGTCCTCCTTATCAGCACAAGAATGTATATATCTCTTATTTGGGCAAATGCTCTGCTTTTAGCTGATCGCCCCTGTAAGACAGACGTTAGAAAGTGATTGCTGTGGTAGCACACAGTTGTAACCCTAGCATTTAGGAGGGAGAGGCTGGAGGATTACAAGTTTAAGGCCAGCCTGGTCTACAGAATAAGACCCCGTCTCCTTTTCCTTGAGTTTGGATGATAACTGATGTGGTTAAGTTTCACGTTTTATTTCAGTGGGTAAAGTAGTCCCCAGCTTAAGGACTGTCTCTTTTTTCGATGATTAAGTTGTTACTGAAAATTTGGAGAAACCTATGTCTCCCTGCCATCACTGATGTGATGTCTCTCTCTCTCTCTCTCTCTCTCTCTCGATATATATATATCACTGGTAGGTAGGTAGACAGACAGACAGTCAGGAGCTCTGCTTCTTCCTAACATGTTACAGTGGACACCAAGTAGAGAACCACTGCAGTCACATGACCTATCAGGGAGGCATTGTATCCTCCACACCCTCTTTCCCACAGCTCCTGTTGCTTTCTGGATTTCTCCTTTCAAACAAAATATTAAAAGGCAAAAGGGAGTTAAAACCAGGTGTGGTGACACACAGAACTCAGGAGTAGGAGTCAGGAAAATTGAAGATCATTTTGGCTACATAAAAAATTCATGTTTAATGCTGGGTGATAGTGGTGCACGCCTTCAATCCTAGCACTCGGGAGGCAGAGATAGGTGGATCTCTGTGAGTTCGAGGCCAACCTGGTCTACAGAGCTAGTTCCAGGACAGGCTTCAAAGCTACACAGAGAAACCCTGTCTCAAAAAACCAAAAAAGAAAATAAAGAAATTCATGTCCAGCCTGTGCTATATAAAACCCTGTCTTGCCGGGTGGTAGTGACGCACACCTTTAATCCCAGCACTCGGGAGGCAGAGGCAGGTGGATTTCTGTGAGTTCGAGACCAGCCTGGTCTACAAGAGCTAGTTCCAGGACAGGCTCCAAAGCCACAGAGAAACCCTGTCTCGAAAAAACAAAAATAGAATAAAATAAAACTGTGTCTTATAAAGGGAGGGGAATAAAAAGGTAAAAAAGAAGCTTCTGCCCTTAAGCCAAACAGCCCTGAGGGAGCAATCTCAGACCCTCATCGTGCCTTGTCATTTGGTCGGGCAGTAGCTGGAGTACTAAAAACCAGAGAGGCCAGTGTTCAAGCCATTAAAGTACATAAAATCACTTGTCTCGATTTCTGAGCATTTTGCAAATGACACATGTGGCATTTTGATTTCACAGGGTATGTCTTTGTTTTTTCATTTTATTTTGCTGGTTTAGCCTCAAGCCCAAGGCAGAAGACCTATCTGCATTTGAGTCCTCAAAGTAGGTTATTCCCAGGTATTCTGTCTGTGGTGATGGTCCTGCCGTCTGTGATACTAACCCATGCATGAGCTTGCCTGTCTCCCCTCCCGAGGGCAGGTGAAGTCTGGGGCCTGGCCACAGCATGCTTTAAGGGTGAGAGCAGGTGTCCACCCTGAGGGGCCCAGACCAGCCTCCGGGGCCCAGAAGGCTGCCTCATTCTGAAGAGCATGTCACGGGGCTACAGGACCCATTGCTTTGTCTATCTCGTGTCACTGTTGGGCTGTGGAAGGTCATGGCTTCCTGTCCAATCAGATCTGTCTCTAAGTCCTTTGTCCTCTTGGTGGTGTACTCCTTTGATAGATAACTCTAGCATGGAAGTGGGGTCAATTCTGATGCTTTTAAGACTGGTGTTTCTCATCCAAGATCACTCCTACCCTGTGGTGGTGCACTCTTCAAACTTATCACAGCTGGTGGCTTCTGGGTGTGGGTCACTCATTCTCATTTTTCTCTCAAGCTTCCCATTCTTTGCCCACCCCTTTTCTTCTCTAGGGCAGCAAACCCAGAGCACTGTGCATCTTTGAGCCAGTTGCCATGATGAGCTGGCTGTCCCATGGCCACTCTAAAGCCACTTTGGTTTCTGCCCCCACCTGCAACATGGAGGGAGCTGCACATGGACAGTCGTATCACAGATACCCAGGAGATGAGCAAGCAACATTTGTGTTGAGTCAATCAAAGCATTGCAGATTATTCTTTCAACATGCCTAGGCAGTAAAAGGAATTTATTTTGCTTAGTGTTAAACTGTCACCCTACCTCTGTTATCGCCTAATCCCCAGTTATCCAGTCATACCCATACCACTGTGCCTCTGACACTTTCTGACAGAAGTATAGGCTATGTCCCTTAGCAGCCTCACTGTAGTCACGTAGGAGAAACTCTGAACCTTGTGCCCAGGAGATCCATATTTGCTCATTGTCCCAGAAAAAGAGGTATTGAAGTTCCAGGTAGATCTTTCATTAGTTGAATAAGAGCTTACAAAGTCCCAAGAACCCATGATCTGAACACAATTTTGAGTGTCATTTGAGCTTGACAGTGAATGGATTCCTAATTTTTCAGCTTCATATGCCCACTTTGGTGTTGTTACCCTGACACTGTGCAGTGTGTGTTTTGAGCAGGCCATCAGAATAGGCGGATAGGTGGATCTCTGCCTAAGTGGTAACCCCATGGCACTAGGGTACAATTGGATCTGTGGTGGTTCATGAACTCTGGTTAACACAGGGCAACCAGAAAACCCCCATTTGTCTTTACCTAATGCATCAGATGTTCCCTCCATATAATTAACCAGTTCATGTGAATGTGGGTTTATCTTTTTTGTAACAGAGCATATTTACATTCTTCAGGTCCTAGTTTTGCACATCAGTTCTCACTGAGGAGTTATAGACAAAGGAAGTTTCCTTTTTACTCAGTTTTGTATTTTTTTAAACATACAGCCATAGTGACATTTGGCTAATGACAGACCAAGTACATAATGGTGGTTGTATAAGTTTGAATTTGAATGGATTGCAGCCATTTTGGTCTGTAGAACGATTAATAAAAACCCAGAGACAGATATTGGAGTTCAACCTGAAGACCAAAAAAGCTAAGCAGCCAGCCACTGGCTCTTACCTCTACCTCAGTCCGAAAATGGCGATCCTGCCTCCAGGAATTCTCAGAACACATTTTCTCCTTTAGTGATGAGATCATCTAATGGCACATTTCTCACGGCATGGCCCAATCATCAAGCAGCAAGTGACTGTATATGGAAACGTTTGTTCTTTCGTTCACATGAATGTCTTAATGTTAAGTTGTTTTCAAAACAGGTTGCTGGGCTCTATTTAATTGAGAATTCTGATTAACCAGAGGCTACTTAAAGCAAGAACTTAGCTTTCAATATGATGTAAGTTCTTTCAGCAATTCTAAACTAAATGCTGGTAGGTTTCGCTGTACAGGAAGCCTGAGGAATGTTTCATAGGTATTAGCAAACGCTCATGATTGATGGGCATCTGCCTGTGTAGAGGTGGCTCACAAGTCATTCCCACTACTGTCTGAACCAATGCTAGCCTAGAAGAAAAGTGAACCTTCTGACTTTGGTAGTGTGGGTACCTACATGTCAAGGGAAGAGCTCTGGGGATGAGAGACTGTCTTAGTCAGGGTTTCTTTTGCTGTGAAGAAACACCATGACTATGGTAGCTCTAAGGAAGCATTTAATTGAAGCTGGCTTTTACCTGCATAATAGCATACGGGCAGACATGGTGCTGGAGAGGTAGATGAGAGTTCTACATCTCAGCAGGCAGCAGAAAGAGACACTGGCCTGACTTGAGCGTTTGAAACCCCAAAACCTCAGTGACAAGTAACAAGGCCACACTTCCTCCAACAAGGCCATACCTGCTAATCCCTGTCAAGCAATGCCACTCCCTAATGACCAGGCATCCAAATATATGAGCAGCCTATGGGGTCTATTCCTATTCAAACTGCTATAGAACTATAAAGGCTGATGGTGACTTGGAGAGTTTTCAGTCTCCTGAGAACCTATTACTCTATGTCCAAACTAGCCAACAGTGACTTTTGTTCTGTTTTTATGAGTTTTGATCATAGGTTTTTTTCAAGGAGTAGGTCTCTCACTATAATCCAGGGGTGGTTCTTTCCCTATTCTGCTTCACCAAGAAGCTGTTTTGGACATGGTCCATGGAGCTTCTGTGGAGGCTGTGAAATGCCAAAGCTAACTCAAGGGCTGGGTTTCTCAGTGTGTAAAGTGAGGACATGACCTCTCAAAGGTATGGTTGGAGATATGAGAAAGTGTGGAACCAGGGCGTCTGGAAGAGTCCAGAGCAGGGAGAGAAAGAAGTAGACTGACCATGGCCAGCAGACTGGACTGGGCCATAAGAGGAGGTGGGGGAAGTGAGAAGGGAAGGAAGAGTATGGGCAAAGGAGACCATGAGAGAGGGAGGGGCCACAAGAGCACATTGCTGAAATGTCAGGGTTATATAGGAATCAGGAGCAGGGGGAAGAGAAGCCCCATGAGCTGGAGAAGTTTAGGATAGGGAGGTGGGTGGAGAAGAGCTGAAAAGGGCCACAGGTAGGCCAGGTCGTCCTTTGTATGCTAATAGACACCACAGCTAGCCATTTGTTCTAAGTTTTTTCTGGACCTGACACTCAGAATGTCAAGTAGTAGGGCTCTCATCCTTTCTTAGTAGCTTTTACATTCTTTTTAAAATTTTTTATGTGTATAAATGTTTTGCCTGCATGTATGTCTGTATAATATGTGCGTGCCTGGTGTCCACAGAGGCCAGAAGATGGCATCAGATCCTCTGGAATTGGAGTTACAGATGGCTGTGAGCTACCATGTGGGTGCTGGAAATTGAATTCTGGATGAGCAGCCAGTACTCTTAACCACTGAGCCATCACTCCAGCCCCAGTTTTTTTTTTTTCTAAAGACTTATGTATTATGTATACAACATTCTGCCCCCATGTATGCCTGAATGCCAGAAGAGGGCACCAAATCTCATTACAGATGGTTGTGAGCCACCATATGGTTGCTGGGAATTGAACTCAAGACCTCTGAAAGAGCAGTCAATGCTCTTAACCACTGAGCCATCTCTCCAGCCCCAGCCCCCCAGTTTTTGCTTTTTGAAAAGATAGAATCCTTATCTGTGAAAGATAAATGAAGCCCAGTAGTGGTTTATACTCATAAACCAGCTTCTTAAAAGACTGAGGCAGGAAAAACAGAAGTTCAAGGACAGTTCAATAATGAAGCAAGATATTGTCTCAAAGAAAAATTACAATGGAAGAACACTTGCTAGCATGTATGAAGCCCTGTGTTAGATCCCAGTAGCACAGAGATCATAAAAATAATCCACCAGGTATTGTGTCACACACCTTTCATCCCAGGCCAAGCAGGACTACACTGTGAGACCCTGCGTCAGGTCATCACCATCATTGTCGTCGTCATCCTTTGCCTTCCCCCATCCCCAAGGTTGTTCTGAGGTCAGATGAGAAAAGTCACATGAGGCACTTCCTGCACAGTGAGGGTTTAACAGCATGAAAAGGAACATCTGCTTGCGGACCAGCGATGATGGAAGAAGGAGCAATCTTGGGTTGCACCACCACATTTAAGTCTACACTGGTGGTGAGCAGTAGGTGTGTTAACAGACATGATAGAAGTGAAAAACTTCTAGAGCCAGAATTGGTTTTTCTGGCTCCTTTTCCAGTTTACTTTGGGACTACAAGGTTAATTTTTTTTTCTCCTTCTCCTAATCTTATGTCCCCACATTTTCCACCTTTTGTGACTGATGATCAGTGCAACTGGTGTGGCATTTGCATCTGAGTCAGCAAGCTGCCCTGGGGAACCAGGATTCATCTCACTCTCAGAGAGACAGAGACACATGTTCCTGGCATCTGATCCCTGAGTTACAGAGGGAACCCAGCAATCCAGCTGGGTGGGCACACAGGCCGCCTTTGACCTGAGTGTTTGGACTTCAGAACCACAGTGCTGATAACAGTGGTAACCAGGTATGGTTAGCTTAGCCACTGCCCTCTGGAGGTGAAAACATCTTGGAGCAGGTATCCTTCGGGCCATCCCGTCATTCTCTCAAGATTCCTACTTCAGTCTTCTGATCTGAAATTGGTTCAAGAGCCAGCAAACAAATTGTCATGCCCATTGCCTCCAGCAGAGCAGAGGGTTTCGAAGGAAGTTGACAGATGAGGAATTATGGGGGTTGTGGAGCTGAAAAAGCTTACTTCGTTTGTAGATGGTTTAGATTGTCAGTGTCAAACCACATTTCCCACTGTGGAGGAGCAGGAAAGGCAGAGCTTTGACGTTTATCGGAAGCCCAGCTGCCTCTCCTGGATCAGGAAGACAGAAAAGTCCAATGTCATCTTCAATCTCTGCAGAGTCTCCTTGGAGATGCCGGGCTTGCGAAATGAAGTAGAACACTTCATGCTCCTGGAGAAGTGATAAATCACAGGGAGAAATTGAATATGCGTGAAAGGCATCTCCCACAATTAAAACAAGCAACCAGGGCCTCTCTGGTTCCCTCTAGTATACATGGATAGCTTCAAAGATTGTTGCTAAGAAGTTTTAATGCACAGTTCATATGTCTAGCCTTCACTGTGGACTGAGTGACCCTGATTGCTTTAGAAATGGGAATTGTGTGGTAGAACATCCCCAGTCCTGACAAAAACCGGCATTCTCAGGCTCCAGAATCTTCCCTTTATTTTACATTCAGGGAAGAAGGGAGAGAGGACTGGGGTGGCAGCAGCAGTGAGGCTAGACATGAGTACAGAAGACCCAGAAGAAACTGCATTGCCCCAGGATCCTTCCTCAGCCCCAGGCTCTGTGGAAGCATGCAGAAGACCTTAAGAGCTGGTCTTGTTGTTTTGTTTTTGTTTTTATTTTTTGAGACAGGATCTCTTTACATAACCTGGCTGTCCTGGAACTCACTATGTAGACCAGGCTGGCTTCAAACTCCAAGAGATCTGCCTGCCTCTACCTCCTGAGTGTTGGGATTAAAGGTGTGCACCACAAATCCTGGCTTGAGGGCTGGTTTCAAAAGAGCTCTTCCTGGGGCTGGAGTGATAGCTCAGCATTTAAGAGCTCTAATTACTGTTACAGAGGACCCAGGTTTGGTTCCCAGCACCCTAGGCTCACAACCATCTGTAGCTCCAGCTTGAGGATCTGACATACTCTTCTAACCCCCTCTGGTACCAGACACAAGCATACATACAGACTAAACACTCATAAGATTTTAAAAGAGTGCTCTTCTTGGTTGTCGCCCTGTGGGCTCACTCCTGAAAGCCATTTCTAACACAGTTCCAAGAGTCACATGGCTGCTGAGGGGTGTTGATTTCTTGCTTGTTTCTGGTAGGTCCAGATAGAAGAGTCTGCCAGCCTCTATCTGAGGCTACAGCCTGATGCTGGTTTTGGTTAGGAAGCTTTACCCTGTAAAGGAGTTTGCTTTGGGAAGTGTTGAGCCTACAAACCCTGCCTTGTGGCCTAGAATGTTTTGTGACTATTTGAAAGTGCCTGTGACCATTATTGGGCCTTATTTGATGCAGTAAAACATTCCATTTGGCCCCTTGGCTCTGAAGATACGTTTCCTTTCAGCACAGCGCTCCCAGGGCACCTGATTTGTGGCTGCAACAGTGGGAGGGAAAAGCTGGGATGCAAACTCATTCTGCAGGCTCAGGATTCTGTTCTTATGAGCTTTGCCATGATTTCTCTTTGGAGATTGGCAATTTAAAAGTGATATCAGTATATTTGGACCTCTTTCCTAAGACTTTTGCCCAGAGTGCTTGGTAGAGCGCATTTAGCCTCCACCTGCCCAGTGAGGTGAATCAAGCCAATGAGTTTATTTGTTAGGTGGAAGAACAGAGTAGCAAAAGGCCCTTCTAGCATCACAGGGCAGCAGAGACACAGGCAGACATTTCCAGGCACATTGCTATTCCTTTATGTCCCTAGGGATTAGTATAGAGCGGATTCCTCATGGATTTCCTGGGCAGATTTCTCTGTAAAGGAATTGGATTTGTTTATTGGGATGGATGTGGCCTCTCATTCCACCTCTGTTTAGGGATAAGCATGTGGACAGCTCTCTCCATGCACACATCATGAAGAAGGGATTTGTGTGCAAGCTGTCACAAGCAAGACTGCAGAAGAGTTTAATGTACCTGGCTTATAGCAGTGCCCCTCCCACTTTGTTAGTACTCCCAATCTTGACTCCAGTTTAGAAAGGGGAATGAAGATCATGTTGGATCTGCTGGTGCTGGCTGTGGCTGTTACCTTTCTGCTTGTTCCCTGTGCATCCTCATGCCAGAGAATCTGCATGTCCTTTTCTCTCTCCACCCTCCCCCGCTCCTTCATTTTCAGTATGTAGTGGTGGAGAGGAAGTATAGCATGATTTTAGGGCTTGCATTTCAATTTAGCTGCATTTTTATGGGACGAGCTGAGTCTCAGCACTGGGAGTTATTAGGTTAGTATCTAAAATGGGTTTGGCACTGTGGGTCTTATTATTTAAAATGAATTAGACAGCCCCCTCCCATCTTCCTCTTCTCCCTGGGGGTAAGTGGATTGAGGCGAGGCCCCCAGAGACTAGTTTAAGGAATCCTGGTGCCCTGATTAGTTTTGTTCTTTCCACTTAATTGTAGAGCTTCCTTTCTCCCCACTGATAACCAGAGTGCCTCTGTCCTGTCTGCCTCTCTACTCCCTTTAGCATTAGGACAAGATTGTTACAATGCAGCCTTTGAATCAATTTTCTTTCTGTTCTGATGAAAGTGTAATTCATTCTTAATCAAGCAGCCTTGCTGCTGTGGGCTTTACACTGGAATACATTTAGTTACCCTCCTGTCACTCTGGGAAATGGTCCCCCAAAGGGACTTTTAGAGGAGAGCCGGGCAGAGTAGAATTGGCAGTTTGCCTTCTCACAGTGGGTTTCCAGCAGGGGCATTCTTGGGGTCAATGTTAGAACTTTGGTAGTTAGATTCCTCCCTCCTAGGCCATCAACAGCTGTTTCTCAGGAGCATCTTTTTTTTTTTTTTTTAAGATTTATTTATTATGTATACAACATTCTGCCCCTATATATGTCTGCAGGCCAGAAGAGGGCACCAGAGCTCATTATAGATGAGTTGTGAGCCACTATGTGGTTGCTGGGAATTGAACTCAGAACCTCTGAAAGAGCAGTCAGCACTCTTAACCTCTGAGCCATCTCTCTAGCCCTCTCAGGCGCATCTTGATGGAATCCCTATCATACAGTGAGCAGGAGACAGCTATGTCTGCAGATCCATGCATAGGTTAGAGGAAACAAGCTGGGTAGCAGGTCCTTTTTGAAGGTAAGAAAAACCAGGCTTTTGTTGCTGGTTTTGTTTCATTTGAGACAGGGTCTCTCTATGTAGCCTTAGCTGGTCAAACTCGCTATGTAATCCAGGGTGGCCTCATACTCAGAGGTTCTTCTCCTGCTCTAGTGCTGATATTTAAAGGTTAACACCAGCATATCCAGCCAGGTTTTTTTTTTCTTTTTTCTTCTAAGACAGGGTCTATGTTGTCCAGGCTAGCCTTGACCTTACTATTTAGGATGCTCTTGTCTTAACCTCCTGAATCCTGGGAGTACAGGAATGCGCCTCTTGTCTTTTGTTCATTTGTTTGGGTTTGGTTTGGAAATTGACATAGGGTCTTTCTGTGTAGTTCTAGTTGGCCTGGCTTCAAACCTGCTGTAATAAACTCCTGCTTCTACCCCACAAGTGCTGGGATCACAGATGTGTCCACCATGTTTGGCACTCCTGTCTTTTTTTCTTTTTTTTTTAACCCCTGAGATGGGGTTTCTTTGTGTAACAGTCCTGCCTGTTCTAGAACTCGCTTTGTAGACCAGGCTGGCCTCGAACTCACAGAGATCCGCCTGCCTCTGCCTCCCAAGTGCTGGGATTAAAGGCATGAGCCACCACTGCTCGCTGTTTTGTTTTGTTTTTTTTAAAAGATTTAATTTATTTAGTGTGTATACAGTATTCTGCCTGCACGTGTTCCTGCAGGCCTGAAGAGGACACCAGATCTCAATCCAGGTGGTTTTGAGCCACCATGTGGGTGCTGGAAATTGATCTCAGGACTTCTGGAAGAAGCAGTCAGTGCTCTTAACTTCTGAGCCATCTCTCTAGCCCCGGAACTTCTGTCTTTTTAAGAAGACAGATATATCTCCCAAATCCAGAGTGTTTAAAGTTAATGATTTGTCCATTTTTGTCACATAACACAAAGGGGCCTTCCACAGCCTGGTCGTTTGGTGGGTAGGTGCTTCTTCTAGGGCCTGTCCGTGTGTATCGAGGTGGGAAGGAAGACCAGGGACCCATAAGATAAAAACAAAGCCATGCAGACCTGCTGCAGAGAAAGAAAAGGACATTGGTCTCTTCAGATTGGAACTGGATTAGTGACAGACTAACGGCCGGTTCCATCAGGAGAGAACTTAATTCCTCCTGTGTTATCTATCCACAGAGCTGATGCCAATCAGGTGTAAAGCCAGCTAAAGAGAGCAGTAGTCAGCCTAGGATCTGGTGAGGAGGCTGTGTGTTCTTTAGTCATCTTCAGGGAGCTGGTTCCTCATGGTTTCCAACCTTCCCAAACGAGCCAGGTCTGATTGTCCAGATGCCTGTGATTGACCTTGTCTGGATTTGCTGTGAGTTTTGAAGGACTTTACATAGCAGAATGGTCACTGGTCAGCACATGCTCAGCTAGCTTGTTCACAGAAGGCAGGTCCCAGCATGGAGTACTGGACCTGGGCATATCCATGTCCTGAACATCTCAGCTTTACTACCTGATGAAGTAGAGAACTTTCCTTGCCCAGTCTCCCAGGTATCTTAGTGGTATGAGCAGAATCTGTACCCAACATTCAAGCTGTCTGTCTCCACAGCCAAAGGGTATGTATCGAACTCTGGAGCTGGGATTCTGCACCCCACATTGAAGAGATGAACCTCCACAGCCAAAAGCACATGTGAACACGATAGCTGGGATTATGTACCCCACCTCCACAGCCTAAGACTGCATGTGAACGTTTTGGCTAGGATTCTGCTGGTGGCTGGGACTTGAGTGGGTTCAAATCTCAACTCAGTGTGACTTGATATAAGGCTCCTGTGAAAGAAAATGAGGCTGGAATCTTTTGTTTGTTTTGTTTGTTTTGTTTTGTTTTTTCAAGTTAGGGTTTCTCTGTGTAGCCCTGGCTGTCCTGGAACTCTCTCTCTCTCTTTCTCTCTGTGAACTAGGCTGGTCTTGAACTCAGAGATCCACCTACCTCTGTGCCACCATGCCCTGCTGAGGCTGGAATCTTAGTGGAGTTGTCTCCATGGCACTCTCTGGATCTTACAAGCAGAGATGTTGCTGTGCTGTGCATAGAGATCCATTCCTATCACTGATCAACAAGACAGCCCAAGTGTTGCTGTGGGCTCATGAACTTTTAGATGTGAGAATTTCACAAGAAACCCAGGAAATTTTTTGACTGGTGTTATGAAGGAGGACTTAAAGCAATATTCCACTTCCTCTGAACCTGAATTTTTTCTTTCATGAGCATCTCCTGCTTGTAGTGTAGCAACCAACTTTCTAGGATGAGCCCTGCCTGTGTCAGAGCAGGTAACAATAGATCCCATGGGGGTAGCTTGCCCACAGAGTGCCTAACCAGGAGCACAGTCGACAGAAACAGGTGGCAGTGCCCCAAAACAGGGGCTTTTTGGGCTCTGGAATGCCTCCTTCATAGGTTCCTTGAACACATACTAAAGAAGCTCAAGACTTCTCCCAAATGCCCTTAAACCACTGCCTGCCTCCTGCATGAGCTCTGCCCTCTGGTCCTGCCGGGAGGAGGGCATTTGATGTCTTAAGATAGAGGGTACTGCTGAGGGAGAAGCAGTCAGAGGTGGCCACTGGAAGCATTCCCGCAGTGGGAAGTGAGCACATGCTATAAATGCGTCAGACTTTGGGTTTCCTGATGGAATTAGAAGTGCCAGGAACTGTATGGTAAGGGCAGAATGTGAGGTAATAGCAGTCAGGCCTCCCTTTGAGCGATGACCACAGGAGGCTCTCAGCTACTCTGTACAGTGAACATCTCGGCCCTGGGGCTCCTGAAAGGCCACTTGTCTGCATGCTATTGGAGTATTGGCTGTGCTCTCCACCTGTACTTTCCTCTGTACTCAGGACAGACCCGTTCTGGTAAGAGAACAGGTCATTTTACCCTGCAGTGCAACACTGGTGGGGTTCTGGTAGAAGCAGCTTCCCAAAAAGAGAGCTTTGCATCCTAACAAGTACATGCTTGAGTACCTGAAATCGGATGCTGCCAAAACCCTCCCCAAGCACCTTGAGGGGACAGCCAACATGCTTGGATAGTGGATCCAGGAATTCTTGGAGCCAGCATTGTGGAAACAGGCAAGAGACTTTCAGAGGCCCCCACAGCCTGGGCGTCCTGCCTGAGGAGGTAGCCAGAGGCTGGCACAGTCAGCTCGTGGCCCTTCTGTATGCATCTTATCTAACCAGGGTTTTGCTCTGATTTGCTCCCCCTAGAAGGGGTTTGACACCACAGTTAGAAATGACAGCTGAAGAGTTCTCAGTATGAGCAGGTCGGTACTGGGTATTTTCTCTGCCACCCTGAGAAGGGGCTGCATTGCCCTGTGTCACCATGGGGAACTCAGGCCAGCAGGTTTGTGACCTGGTCACTGCACAGACAGATTCTTAAGTCTCATTGTGCTTAGATTTCACTGGAAGTGGTTGTGGGCATGTCCTGTCCCTGCCTGCAGGCTCCTTATCCCAAGAAACCTCCTAAGGTTGTCCTAGAAGTGTGAGGACACCTTTTGATTTAAGGCTTCCCCAGGGAAGATTTTTGTCCTAGATCTCTGGCATCTTCCTCTCCTTTACTGGTCCCCATTATCACAGAGCACACACCCACTGTCCCTTCTCTTCTGGCATTGTGGGAGAAACTGAGCCAAATGCAGTTCCCGTCTGGAGGGTGTTTTGCCTCAGCAAAGAAAAGCCCTCTCCATTCCTGGCAACTGGGCTTCTATAGAGCTTCTGGAATTGGTTCCGCTGAAGAAAACAGCTCAGATGCCTCCTTGCATTCAGCTTGTTAGTCGGGAACTTCAAGGCCAAAAGATTTGGCAGGATTTAAAGAGTCGGCTCTCAAGCTGTCTCATTTTGAGCACACTAATGCTGCCTGTCTTTTGATGGTGAGGTGGGTTCACAGTCTCCCTCTCCTGTCCTTTGTAGAGCTTTGGTGAGTACTGCAGATTCTTCAGACTCAGAGACTACCCAAGGCCCAGGGAAGGACCAGACCAGCTAGCCTGCCCCGTGGCTTACCTCCAGAGGAGTGAGGTTCAGAGATGTCAAGGGTGTTTACTGAGGCCACACAGTGAGCTGGAATGGAAACAACCTCGTGTCTCCCATTTAGTTACAATTGTGGCCCATATCCCATTCCATCCCCTCAATAAACAGTCTATTCTCCCGTTCAGAGCCAAGAAGATGGACAGTGTACAGTTGCTGACACATTCCTTTCTGGGAAGCCCTGGGCTGCATCAAGAACATATAATCTTGCCCCCAGGGCTCTATTTCAGAAATAGCTTGAAATGGGTGCCTATGCCAGATGCTTCTGTCAGAGGAGAGGCTGGGAGCCAGCCTCAGTCAGGGAGTGAGGAAGGTATATCTGTCTCTGCTCCCCTTCTCTATTTTCTTGGGTGGTATCCTCCTGGGAGACATTGGGGTGACCGGTCCTGCAGAGAAGGAGAATCTGTTGCCTCTTGGTTTCCAGGCCATGGTCAGGTCTGCTTTGAAGTCACCCTGATCTAGAGCAGAGAGAACACTCTCCATCTGACACAGGCCTTCCTTGCCTGACGCCATGTGCCTTGCCTAGGTGTAAGACTTGTAGTGCCAGCCTGGGCCTCAGCCCAGAGAAGCTGGTGCACTCCAGATAGCACAGGACGAGAGTTGGTGTTTCAGAGCCAGAAGAAACATGAGAATCACAAATAGACTCCCTCCTCTTGGGAAGAGGTTGTGTGATAGACATGTACTTGCTGCGGTGTGTCTGCACACCAGCCATCCTTTCTGGCATGTCATTCTACATTTGAATCCTGGGGTAAATCTGAACCCTTATCCGGGCTTGACCACCAGTATCTTGAACATCTATTTGGACATGCTTCTCTGTTGCTCTAATACCTTTGAGGTCATTCCCTGCAGCAAGATGGGCTAGGCTGCGAATCCCAAAGCCCCTCTCAGCTTCTCTCTTCTTTCTTACAGCTCACTCTGCAGAGCGCCAAGTCTCGAGTGGCCTTCTTTGAAGAACTTTAGCAGTGACCCAGCCACCTCAGGAACTGACACTTCTGCTGCTCCTGACAGCGACAGGATGGGCCTGGCCCCATGGGAACCATCAATAGGGGGCTGGCTTGTTTGGGAACTCTCTGAGTAGAGGGCCCAGTCCCCTTCGTGTCCAGTTGGTTTTGAACTTTGGCCCTGTAGAGATCTCTCAAGGTGTTCTAGTTCTCCTGGTCAGCATCTTTCTTTTCTTTGTTTTTTTTTCCTTTCTCTTTTTTTTTCTTTTTTTTTTTTTCTCTAGAAATATTTGTTGCTGTACATGGATACCATCCTTCCTACATTCTAGGCACTGTGGTGTGAGTGTCCCAGTGCCTGCTGCTGACTCCAGAACCTGGCTTGGGAAGTGGCTTTAGGATTCCAGTGTGGAGGCTGCCTAAAATCTACCATACTGGTGCTACCCACTGCCCCACTGGTTCTAAGATGTGCCTCCCTCCACAATGAGGACCTGACACAGTGCAGAAGCATGGACAGACTGAGCTTAGAGCCAGCAAAGATGGTTCGTTAGCCGGGCTCCCCTGAGACCGTGTTGTAGCTGTCTGATGGCAGGAGGCAGGCTTACGATGAAAAGCTGCTGGCTAGCTGAAGGACTGGGAGGCAAGTGGAGCCTGTGTGGGGATACATGACTCCC
Source organism: Dicrostonyx torquatus (assembly GCA_028555095.1). Lineage (NCBI taxonomy): Eukaryota > Metazoa > Chordata > Mammalia > Rodentia > Cricetidae > Dicrostonyx > Dicrostonyx torquatus. The sequence goes on along the minus strand of JAQHUG010000234.1, from coordinate 2,155,782 downwards.
TTCAGGCTCAGTCACTTGCCTGTGGTATGCCAGGGGTTTCCTGGTCACTTTCCCATCAGTGCCTGGGACCTAGCTGTGACCATGGTCTCCATTACCCCATTCAGTACATGGACCTCCAGAGTTCTGCTGCCCGTCCCATCATACTCTGTCCAGCTCTCTCTGATACCTAGGCTCCATCACCCTTGTCTTCTCTGAGCCTGATACAGGTGTCCACTCACAGTCAGCGGTCTCACATGTTAACCCTATGGGTTGCTCCATGCTGGGCAACAGGTACACGATGTGACTTGTACACTCCATGGTTAGGTCTGCCTTCTTGTAATGGGCCAGTCGGGACCCTTAGGTCCTCACCGAGCAGGTGATATGCCTCAGTCCATGAAAAGATGTCTGTTAACTGAAGGCAGCTGAATCAAGGGACTGGGAGCAAAGGTATGCTCTGCAGTACAATTTGGTTTTGAAAAACTGAGGCACTCTACTCTGTTGCCACTGGCTGGCCACCCATTGGCCACTTTGCCATAGTTAGGCACCCCTGAGTGTCACCCTAGCCTCCTTGGAACTAGGACTCTAGTCTGGAACCTACGACTGAGGGAAAGTCCTCCGGACTTGACATGCTGGCATTTGTCAAGTTTGCCATGGCTCTGATGCCCATCCCTGAATTTCCTCCAGGATTGACTTTCTTCCTCTCTGTGAATTTAATCTTTGACAATGGCTGTGGGGCACAGGATCATGATGCTGGTTTATAAAAATTATGTCAGGCCTTGTTTTTTAATTTACTGTTTTGTATCTCAAATTTGGGGAATGCCAAGCTACATAACCACATGGGAGCCCTGGTATTTGAGCAGTGGCAGGTGTAAACCATTGCCTGGTGGCTGGGGTCCCCAGAGCATCGCCAGCCCCAGTAGAGGAAGACTGAAAACAGTACCCATTTTGAGCCTGTGGCTGAGTTCTTTGTGGTAGGCAGTTTTACAGTCAAGGAAGGAAGGACATCTCTGAAGTCCAAGGGAAGTGGCCAGCCCTGGCTGTTTCATTTCTAGCTCCAATGGCTCTCGTGCAGAGGTACCATGATAACCAAAACAGGCACTGCTCAGTGCAGGACACTGAGGCCATACCTCAGCCACAGCAGCACCTGACCCAAGGTCACTGCTCAGCTCTTGTGTACTTGCCAGGCCTTGCTAAACACTAAACACCCATAGATGTACATAGCACTACTTGACTTACTGTTTTATCATCTTGTAGACAGTTTTCTCTTGCTCCTTCACTTTCAAAAAAGTTCAGAGGCTGCCAGCCAACAGCAGTGACGAACTGTCCTTGCCAGCAGGGCGAGAGCCCACGGGCTTCCATTCCTCTGTTCTCTTATTAAACAGCTCTTCCCGTGAGGCCCATGTCACTCCTGTGGGCCCAGAACATGAAGCTGTTTTCTATTTGGGGTGGGGGGTGGTTGTAATTTAAGTGATTGTTTTAATAAAAATTCTAAGCTGCTAGAGTCTGTCATTAGTGTCTTAACTTTTTTTTAGCTTTTTGTTTTCTGTGTATTGTATCTGAATGTATATATGTGCACCACATGTATGTCTGTTGCCCACAGAGGTCAGAAGACATAGGACCCCCGAGCACTGAAATTGCAGATGGTTGTATGTTACCATGTGGTTGCTGGGAACTGAACCTGGGTGCCCTGGAGCAGCAAGTGCTCTTAATTGCTGAGCCACATGCTTGAAGGCAGGACACTCATACACAAATACTCTGTGGCATACACCTATATAGTTCTCAGGAGGCTGAGGCAAGAGGATTACAAGTTTGAGGCTAACCTGTCTCCAAAATAAACTAAGTCATGATGCTATCATTCCACGCAGCAGTCCCATAAGCTGTGTAACCTGATGACTGGTGATCTGTGTGAGTGCGCTGTGCCATCATCATGAGACAATGAGATCCCCTAACACTGCATTTCAGAAATCACTGAGTGATGCGTGCTTAGATGCATATTTCCCAGGGTCTGAGTTAGATACTATTTTATGTATTTTGGAATGAAGTTATAACAGAATTATAAAAGTTTTGGCAATGTCAATATAACTGCTTAAATCCCACTTTTTTGAGGGGGTATTTTGTGGTGGTGTTGGTTTGGTTTGGTTTTTTGGCTTTTCAAGACATGAGTTTCTGGCCTGAATATCCAAGAACTCAATCTGTAGACCAGGCTGACTGAACTCAAGAGATCAGCCTGCATCTGCCTCCTGCGTGCAGGGATTAAAGGTATGCACCACTATGCCCAGTTTAGGCCACACTGTTTTTGAGATGGGATCTCACTATGTAACCCTGACTGTCCTCAAACTCACAGAGATCCACCTGCCTCCGCTTCCTGAATGCTGGTATTAAAGGCATATGCCACTACACCTGGCAAAACCAATTTTTTTGAGATAATGTTTCATGTATCCCAAGCTACCCTTAGTCTCACTACACAGCTGAAGATGACCTTGAACTCCTGTTCCTCCTGTCTCCCCACCCCCAGTACTGGTACTACAGTCACGCAACACCACTCTTAATTTATGTGATGCTGGGGGTCCTACTCGGGGCTTCAGGCATGCTATTTTGTATTGGATCAATTTAAATACAAGTTTCCTACATATAGATTGTTAGTCCTAATAACTGGAGGGGCCTGAATTCCTCGACAGTCAAAGCAGAGAAATTGCTCTCTCTATACTGGTCATGTTAAGCAGTATTTTTACCTGACTTTTTAAAACCCCAGTAGCCCAAAGTGCTCACACTGTCAGCCTCACATCTCCATCAAGCAGAGATGGAACTGACAGTATTGGCTGATAGTTCCATTATTTTGAAACATTATGTAGTCCAGACTGTCCCCATCTCCCTGTCCTGCCTTGCACACTCTAGTGCTGAAATGACAGGTGTTCATCTGGCATGGAATGACAGGCTCTGCCTGGCGTCATGGTGTGGAACAGATTGCCCAAGTTCTAGTGTTTTTAGTTGTCCTGGCCTATGATGGCAACTCCAGGTAGCTTGGGCCTTGGTCCTTCGTTGTGGTGTCCACTGATGTCATTGTGGTCTCCCTGCCAGCACCTCCTCCTCTGCCCGTGCTTCTTGAGTGGTGAGTACCTAGCATCTGCCCTCCAGGGCTGAGTGTCCCAGAAGTCTTCGTGGGGAGGATCAGATTAGGAGTTACGCCTGTAATGAAGAGCTGGGAACCCAAGTCTAGAAGGGCAGAAGGTTCTGAAGGCAGTAAATTGCTGCAACCTTGTCTGGTTCACCTCTCGTCTTCACCTCTCTGTCTCCCTGCAGACAGCCCAGACATGCTCTCCCCCGCCCCTCCCTGCCTGCCTGCCGTGTGGGGCTCCCTGGCAGCCTGTCATTACTGCATTATGGCAGCATCCCGAGGCTGCAGTCCCAGCTCCTTTAGCCATCAGCGTGGTGGCAGGGCAGCACTAGCAAATTATGGGACCGTTTATCAGCACAGCAAGGTCTCTATCTGGCTCAGAGAGGCCCCCCGCTGGTTCCTCTTCTATTTCCATTGGATGCCCATCTCTCACTGGAGTGGTCACCCCAGAATAGCACCTCGCCTGCTGCTGCTAGGTAGATATGAGGGCCGCCTGAGAACCCTGAAGTGGGAGCGACAGAAACTTCTGTGTCAGTTATCAGCACTGCCTAGTCTAGCACAGCCCTTACCCCCAGGGCGGGGTCCTCTGACACTTCTGTAAAAGTGATTGACAGTGATACCTCTAGGGGCCTCTGGCAGATGAAGGAAATACAAAGTACTCCAGAGTCACAAGAGGACTCAGTGGGTAAAGATAAAAAAAGTGGTTAAATTCAATCCCAGGACCAACGAGGTATTGGAAGGGAGAGAGCCGACTCCAACAAGTTGTTCTCTGATCTCTACCCGAGCACAACAGCACGTGCATGCCATCCCCCAATAAATACGTGTAATAAAAATTTAAGTATTTCATGACAATAATAAAATTAAATGCAAGGCAGTGGTGGCACATGCCTTTATTCCCAGCACTCAGGCAGGCAGATCTCTGAATTCGAGACCTGTGGTCTACAGAGTATCAAAAAGCCAAAACAAAACAAAAAAAGTATTACAATTTCTCAGAAAAGTGTAGTATGGGCAAGGAACGGCAGGAAGAAACAGGATGTTTTTGTCTTTAGACAGGCTTTTCCTCTAACCCAGGGTGGCCTTGAACTCAAGAAGGTCCTCCCACCTCCCAAGTGCTAAGATAGCAGGAATGTGTCACCAGCAGCCAGTGGTCCACCCTCTCCTTTCCCATCAGCCTCCAGGGCTCTGGGAACAAGTCTCGAAGTCTTCTCCTGCAGAGGGACTCAGGCCCTTTTTGACCTGACCCCGTCATCCTGGGGTCCCACATGGCCATTTACTAGCCATTCCCACCTAGGCAAGTGGTCTCTCCTCTCTGGGTGCTGTCAATGGCACTTTTATAGAGATTAATGATGCCTAGAAGGCCCTAAGCATAGGACCTAGACATGTGGTCACTCCAGGGTGCTGGCTTTCTCTGAATAGTGCCTTCTGGAGAGCTGAGGCAGGACCAGGGTGACCCAGACGAAGTCACAGCCCAGAGACACTAGGCCTACCCACTGCCCCAAGTGGGCCCCATCCCACCCCGTGCACCTGGAGTTTAATGACCTTGCATCTGGCCTATTTGTCCTCAGTGTTTGCCCAGTGCCAGCTGCAAAGCCCATGCAATGATAGATAACCCAGCCTGGGGCTGCCCGGGAAGGATATTATTGTACCACATTAATACTCTCCACTTGGGTCAATAATTTACTGGAGGCTCGGGACAGGAGGCTCTAGAAGGACCACGACCAGCTCTGTGGAGCTCTCACCCCCTCCAAGGCACCTAGGCTGAGAGAATCACGCAGCAGACACGAAAGAGAGGTGCCCGTGACCTAATTTTCTCTTATCAGGCGTGAGAGAGTCCCTACAGAGCCTTGCCCATTTCCAATATAAATAATGTAATTTGCCACCCCACCCCCATTGGGGAGGAAGGGGCGGCCTTTGATCTAAAGGAATTAAGTCAGTAAACAAAAGCAAGAGCCGACTGTGGAGGTGTATTGTGACAGGTACCTGCTGTGCCATTTACCCCCAGAGGAGAGACTAGCGTTAAATTCTAACCAACACTGGGTCAACCGAGCTTGGCTCTCTAAAGTTTCTCTTTATCCCCAGCTGAGTCCAAGAGACACCCCTCTAGAGTTCCTGACACTCCCCTGTGGGGGCTAAACATCGCGTGGTGCCGCGGAGGTCCTGAGTTCATGAGAGCTTTTGTGGAGAGTGGTACCCTGGGAAGCCTGCTGGAGAAACTTGGATGCTCTGGGCTGTGTGGCTTAGCCAGGCCTGAGGGTCTGCAGGCTGGGAGAAAGCCCCAGGGAGCTGCTGCAGGCAGGGTGCACATCCCTGCAGCTCACTGCTTTAGTTGTATAGCCTTCAGGACGCCTTGACTCCTCTCTGGGCTGTACAAGGTCACGTTCACACAAGAACTCAGGGAACCCCCCCCCCTCAGGTTCAGTTTCACTGCCTGGTTTTTCTGGGCTCTGTCCAAAGAGCGTTTGGGGAAATAAAAGGATGATGGAGATGGACTAGGCCCAGCCAGCTTGGCCTGTGTTACAAATGCCCACCTCACCCTGTTTTCTCTCCTAACCCTACACTCCTCTTGGCACAACTTGGAAGGAGCCTTAGAGGTACCCGGATTAATGCAGACCCCTAGACAGAAGATTGGCAAGGCCAGGCCAGACTTTCCCAGTGCTCTGCCTCTTGAGTCCCAGGTCCTGTCAGTTAGGATGGAGGATGGGGTAGCAGGAGCTGAGTCCTCAGCCTGGCCTGCTGTGACAGCTGTTCTGCTTTGAAATCCACAGGGGACCACGCCCGATCCGGCCCTTCCTCCCTCCTCCCAGCCTTCAGCTCCCAGGCTGAGATCCCCAGTTCCCTAGGCTGAATCTATTAAGTCCTTCATATTAACCAGCAACGGGGGAAGCAACCCTCTTTCATCTTAAGCGAGTGAATTTGCATTAACACCTGGGGAGTTCTGTTTGCCTTGAGAAAGCCCATTGCTATTCTGGGCTGCACACACCAGCGCGGAGTTAGTTGCAGCATCCTATTCTTTTATTAATACGGCTTTTCTCTCTTCCCAAGGAAGGGCAAGAGTGGCAGGGGATTCCAGGGCTCCCTCTCCGCGTGGGGATGCCAAGAACGAGGGGCAGGGAGCAACTCCCAGTGAAACTGTTTTCCTGGGGAAGACAGCCACACACTGCCCTCTCTCTGAGATCCTGGTGCAGCTTTACCAGCCGCATTCCTCAGGCCCTGCTGTGGCCAGTTCACACCAGTTCACACCAGTTCACACGTAGTTAGGGGCCCAGCATCTCATGGAGCAAATTGAGAAGGGAAAGGAAGAGAGTTGGGGTGGGGGATGCCAGGAGTTAGGAACTGCCTACCATTAACTCAGGGAAGGTGCTCACTGGGGGGCAAACACCACACACACACACACACACACACACACACACACACACACACACATACACACGCGCGCGTGTGTGCGCGCAAGTGAGGTCTCTGTGTGGAAACCACAGCTTTCTTAGGGAACCTGGCTGGCTACTGCACATCAGTCCCGAGGCCACACCTCCCAGCTCCTCTGGGAGGAACCCAGGCATGTGCATATTAAATGTTGGGGTCTGGGAAAGGTATGAGTTGGGCTGAACTTTGCAGGTTTTAGACATGGAGACTGGGTTTCAGAAAGAAGAGACAAAGGGGGTGCGGTGGAAAGTGAATGCCTCCCCTCTGCTGTTATCTGAGTTGGGCTGTCTTGTATCTCCAAATCTTCAGGGAACCCCATTTGCCCCTGTAGCTTCCCTATCCTAGATAGGCCAATGAGCCATGGAAAAGCAACAACCTGACTTCCAAGGCAAACTCCCAGCTCAGGAGGCTGATTTGAGATATTCTGAAGCAGGGGTTGGGAGGAAGGACCATGTGAGGATGCTCTGGCCGTATTGCTGCTTAGCATCCCAGCTTCACATCCCTTCCAACAAGAGTTGCTTCTGAGCCCACTACAGGGTCTTCCTGGGGTCACATTAGATGAGGGAGCCTTGGTTCTGAGCCAGCTCCTGCTGCAGCGAGACTATATTAAACGAGGCCGGCTGCTGTGTGGTTATAGCCGTGTACTGTTTGTCCTGAATCAGTTATTGAAGGCATCAGCTGGAGGCAGGGAGAGCATGGCCTCAGAGAGCTCCGCATGGTTCTACTTCCTACTCAGGAGCCCAGGGCAGCTGGCCCCCCCTTTTGGAACCTTCACAAAGGGGCAAATGTGGCCAGCCAAGAGCCAGCCTGGAGTTTGCCTTGTGGAGGATCAGAATTGGTACTGGCTATTACAAGCATTCCCGGGTTGGTGACAGAACTATAGCCCAGAGGGTGCAACCATCCTGGGATATTGACAAGGGAGTCCACAGGCTGGGGCCCCTGGCTCTGCATCAGCATTCCCAGGGCATCCTCAGCCCCTCTGGCAGTCAGCCTACCCCATCCGCAGCTGGGCCAGTGCCAGCCCTGTCTGCTACTCTCCAGTGACATTTACCAGCTGAGAAGTGGCCATCGAGACGTGAAATCAGTGTGGCCAGGAGCTAACTCACTTCATTAGAGTCTCTATGCTCCACTGGCTGGACAGCAAAGGCCCTCCTCTGGCTCCCCCAGCTCCTCACAGCCCACCCCAACACCAGCCAAGCCTCCTCCCCATTCAAGCACAGACCCTGTGTTCGTGGGATTGTCTCCTAAACACCTGCTCTTGATGAGGCCTGAGAAATGTAAGAGTAATTAATGACAACAGTAGCCTATGGTGCCCTTGGCATTTTTTAAATTTTTATTTTTTGGGAGCATGTCATAGATCCCGGGCTGGCCTCAAACTTACAGTGGACGGGAGAACGACCTCAAACTCCTGATCTCTTGTCTGTGCCGACAGATTCATATCTTTCATTTGCATTCAGTTGCTTGCTTGCTTGCTTGAGACAGGGTGTCCCTATATATCCCCAGCTGGCCTGGAACTCAACATGTAGCCCAGGCTGCCTCAGACTCACAGTGGTTGACTTGCTCCTCCCTCCCAGGTGTTCAGATTATACGTGTGCACTACACACACTTAGACTCTGTATTACAATATTTTAATTTGTTATTATTAATCATTACTATGATTATTGGTATGTGTGTGTGTATGACAGAGGGGGCTTGCCCATGTCACAGTATACTTTGTGGAGTTGGTTCTGTCTTTCTGTGGGTTCCAGGGATCAAACACATATCATCAAGCATCCATGATCAGCATTTCTACCCTCTGAGTCACCTTGCTGGCCAGGCTCTGCACTAAGACAGGGTCTTGCTAGGCAACCCGGGCTGTCTTCGAACTCACTATATAGACCAGGCTGGCCTCGAACTCACAGAGATCTTCCTGCTTCTGCCTCCTGAGTGCTGGGATTACAGGCCTGCGCTACTGTGTCAGGCAGCCTTTGCATTCTTCATCAAGCGCTAATCCTTGCGGCAGTCCCAGGAGAGCCTGGACACTGTACAACACAGCCCAGTGGCGGCGGCGGCACCTGCTTAGGTCCTCACCTGAGGCGTCACAGGAGGCCCCAGAGGGTCCCGTGTGTTCTGCTCGTTTGTACGATGGGAGGGAATGGACTCAGGGCCCGTGTGGCTTCCCCAGTTGTTTCGAGCCCTATTGCCTCCCATGCCTGGGCCCATCCTGCACTTAGCCTCAGAGGAAAACCATTCTATCCGCACAGGACAGGAGTCCTGTCCCTAAATTACCCAGATGTGGCCAACAATCTTCTGCGGACTCAGCAGCATGGGACAAGTCAAGGGTGACCTGTACTGTCCAGGGAGCTTCAGATTGTGGGGGGACAGTCCCAAGCCTGGCCTGCTTCCAGCAGCAGGGGCGCTGCAGAGGAGGGTGGTCTTGGTGCACCCTGGTAGGGAGAAAAGAACACAAGTTGTAAGCCCAAATGCTGTTCTCCCCTCCAGTGGCAGGATTCCCCCCAAAGTCATGTTATCTCTTTGAGCTTGAGTTTGCCCAACTGGAAACCAGAACCATCAATGTCTGCCATGGCTGAGTAAAGGAAGCAATGTCCACAAAGTGCATGCATGGTGCCTGGTGCCGAGCAATGCCCATAACTATCAGGGAGCTTGTGACACCAAAGGGCTGATGTCCCCTAACATTCTTCTGTCAGGCCTGGGCTTGATGCACAGCTCAGACCCACCTATAACCTCCGCAGTGCCCAGGGCAAGCAAGTGACCCAGGCCTGCTTCCTTGTGGAGCCCGCTTACCTAGCAGAGTCTCCCATGGGAGTGTCTGATACATATTGGCCGGTAGGATGAAGACCTCAGGCTGGAGGGCCAGAGCTCAGAAAGGACTCCTTCCCACAATCAAAAGGCTGAGGAGGGGACAGTGATGTCCCAGAAAATGGGCATGGGGACCGGGAGAGGCTGCAGTTCGATGTCCCCCAAGCCAGCTGGTCAGCCAGCTGAGCTGTGACCTCTGAGGGTCATCACTAACTGGCCCTCCCCAGTCTCATTGTCAAAGTCTCCTTCACCCTGGTGGCCCTGCCTACATCCACTGGCCCTGCCACTAGAAGTCACCACTTCCTCCTCTAGCTTGGGGGCACGAGCTGGCCTGAGCACCTTCTATAAGACAGCACTGAGCTTTTTTTTCCATAAAATGCTCCCCACAGAGAAGTGAACCCCCAGCCCTCAGGAACTCCCTGTGAGTCTTGGAGGTGGCACTCAAATGCTCATTGGTCTGACCCTAGTGCCCCTGTTTTGAACTTCTGTCACCATCTAGGTCTCAGTTTCCCCTTTGTACTACAGAGCTGAAATCTCCTGAAGGACCTACCCTAAGAAGCCTGCTTTGAGGCCATAGACTGTTCACCTCCTCAGAGAGTCCTGGGTACAGCATGATGGATGGGGATCCCACAAGGGGCCGGATAGGCACGCCCACACGCCTGCCACCTACTGTGGGTGATGAATCTTCTCTCCCTCCCCCCAGGGGCTCAGCTCCATCTGGTCAGGCACACTGCCAGGCTGATGGATAGGCCGCCCACCAGGCCACCCTCACTGCCGCTGCCACCTGCACTCATGAAGCTGTAAGGGGATCAGGAGGGCAGGTCTGGGGCTGCTCATTCAATCATTCAAGAAGCACATACTTAACCAGGTCCTACTGTGTGCTGGAACACAGTGCTAAACCCAATAGAGTAGGACATTAGCCATCACTAAGTAGCCAGGGGACAGGGTAAATGCCTTCTCGGACCTGACAGGTAGATGAGCAGCCCTAGAAACAAGGAGGGAAATGACAAACGCAAGACAATGGTAGAGAGATGGACCAAGGGTTGGGGAGGAGGCACCAGACTGGAATCAACAGTGGTTGTGCCATGAGCTGGGTATCAGTCCCAGTCTAGCAATGAAGCAGGCTTGGAGACAGAGGACTTGCCCAAGGTCGCACAGAGCAACATGCAGAGTTGGGCTGGAAGTGAAAGCTCTTGTCCCCTCCGTCCCCTAAGTTCCAGCCTCATCCTCAGCCTGGACAGACTTGGGTGTCAGGCCTGCCCCCAACAGGCCAGCACCTTCTCACTTGTAGAGGCAGCTGTCCCCCCCTCTTGCTACCTCTGACAGGAGCCAGGCAAGAAATATCACATCATTAAAATGACAAATCCTTTCACTAACTGGACCAGAAGGCTTGCTGCCCAGCCTCACATCCCTTTAGCGCCCTCATCCCCTGCCTCAGGCTGCTCTCCTCCCCGAGATGTCAGTCCAGCAGGAGGGCCGTGCAGGGTGCAGCTCAGGACCACAGCCTTGTCCCTAAGGTGACCTTCGGTCCCCAGCCCTAACTCATGGAAGGATGTGGTATTTAAGACCTCATCAGTCCTGTCCATCAAGAGCCTGGGAGGGGTGGGGACTCCATTCCACACATGAGGAGACTGGGGACCGAGCAAGCGAGGTGTCTCCTCTCCAAAACTGGTCTCAGGCAGGGGACTCAAGCAACCCTACCCAACTCTAATGCCAAAGCCTTCCTGCAAGGCCTGTGTGCCTACCTTGGTGCCTGTGTGTGTGTGTGTGCGCGCGCGCGCGCGCACCGCATGTCTGCCTAGGACCCATGGAGGCCCAAAGAGGATGTCAGATCCCCTGGAATTAGAGATGGTTGTGAGCCACTATGTGGGTTCTGGGCATTGAACCTGGGTCCTCTGGAAAAGCAGCCAGTGCTCTTTGGCGAAGAGTTGTTTCCTCAGCCCTCATGGGAGAGATGCTTTCTAGCCTGACTGCCACTTTGACAGTCAGGGCTTCACTTACCTAGACTCCTACTCAGGATCCCAACAACCTGGGCCAGGCCTCTGCCCTCAGTTTCCCCATCTGACAGTGGGGGCTGGCCTTCATCTTGCCTGGGGCTGTTTGAGCACTTAATGCATTTGAGTGTGTATTCACACATAGACATGTGCAGCAAACATGCCCCATCCAGATGGGAATGGTGCGTGCTCATTCACACTGGTACACGTATCCACACATGTCTGCACATGGTCTGCCAACGCTTGGGTTCTTGGGACCCAGATGCAAGACCATTCATGCGAACACCTCCACCACATGCCCAGTGACTGCGTGTTTGTGTGCAATGCCAGCCACCAAGTTGTGTCTGTCCCTCCTAGGTCTGTCTTGGTACACCTGTGTCACACGTCCACAGTCACTGGAGGACCAGAGTGTCCAGAACCCTCGAGCAGATGGCAGGAGACACTGCCTGGCCCCGCCAGTAGCCTGGGTCCCCAGAACTACCCCTCTCTTCATCCCTCACCAGGCCCTGCCTGCAAGGACACAGCGTCCGCCTGATGTCCTGGTCTCCTTGGATGCAGACAGAGCACACAGAGGCGTCTGGCGCATCCCAACTTGGTCACAGCAGCAGCACTGGCCCCCAGCCCCCTTCCCTGTACCCAGTGCTGCCCTGGTTGTCCCTTATCCCTGCTGGGCATCAAAGGCAACTGGCATTTAGCACTCGGGAACTGCAGTGGGGAGAGGGCTCCTTTCAAATCCCACCAAGAGGAGTCTCCTCAGGTTCGGCCCTGACCTTGCCAAGTCCTCCTCCTAAGTGTCCCATTTGAAAGATGGGGGAAAGGCATTAGGGGCTAGCTGGGCCTGATTCTCCATAAGCCAAGGGAGGGGGTTCAGATTCAGAGGTGCAAAGAGGGAGAAACAGGGTTTTAGGGACCAGGACTTGGAGCATTGGATTGCAGCAAGCCTAAGTCTGGGGGCTGTCTCTCAGTGGTTCCTTATTGGCCATCTTACAGAGGAGGAAGTTGAGGTCAAGAACCCCCCTGCGACTCTCGCTCCCTCCACTGCCCCACATTAAAGACTAGTACATGGGCATCATGCCCAAGACAGTCCCTGCCTCCCATTTTACCCTGGGTCAGGGAGGTGACGTTCCCGGAATGGTTTTTCCAGAGCCAGGCGTCTGCCTCCTACTGCTCACAGCACCTGGCTCTGAGCCTGCTCCCCGGCCCTGCCCATTCATCTGCTGTCACTTCCTGGCAGGACAGTGGGTCATACATCACCTGGCCGTGCTGAGGCAACCAGTCCAGGCAGGTGGGCAGCGTGTTGCTGGGCTCAGCGCTACTCACCTATGTTCAAGGGGGTATTCGGCCACTATGGTTCCTCCCTGCAACCTAGGGTCTAGTGTCTGCTAAGGAGAGGACATTTTGGGGCCCCAAGGCCTAATCTGGATGCAGCTGTTTATGGGGGGAGGTGGAACACAGTGAGGGAAGTGGGAGGAGGGGTGGTCGCGCACGCCTTTAATCCCAGCACTTGGGAGGCAGAGGCAGGTGGATCTCTGTGACTTCCAGTTAGGTCTACAGAGTGAGTTCAGGACAGCCAGAGCTGTTATATAGAGAAACCTTGTCTTGGAAAACAAAACAAAACAAAAAATCAGGTGGAGGCACAGGGTGACTTGGCTGAAAGTGGCAGCTGCCTTATTTGGCAGTATGAAATTTTTATCTCCCAATCCTCCCGAGTAATTTGATGGTACAGGATGCTGGGGCACCATCTCCTGCCGTGGTGCTGTTGGGGGTTGAGGAGTGGGAGCTGGGTCAGCAAGGAGTGGACTCTAGGCAGGAGTATCCTAATTACCCCTGTCCCTGGTCAGACTCTGGTCCCTGCTCAGCCCCCAAGTCCCCACAATGCGACTTCGCCTCCAGGGATACTTCCATAAGCAACCTCAAGTCCTTCATTTTATTCAACAATCATTACAGCAGTGAACAAAATCCAGACCAGACAAGGAAGGTACACGCGTCTGCCGTCGGGCACACTGATAAAGGCGTTCTTACGGGATGAGGCAAGCGTCACTTGTCTGTCCTGATGCTTGGTTAGTTTAAAGCGAAGGTGGCCAGAGAAGGACCATCTGAAAGGTGACTTTGGGGTGAGGCCTGAAGGAGAGATGGCTCAGCGTGAAGATCTCTTCCTGCTCTTCCAGAGGACCCAAGTCTGGTCCCCAGCACCCACAGCCACCTGTAACTGCAGCTCCATGAAATCTGACACCCTCCCCTGGCTTCTGTAGGCGCCTGTACACATGTACACATGCCATAGCACACACAGAAATCCACATTTTTTCATTTTTTAAAATTTTATTTAACTTTATTTTATGTGCACTGGTGTAAAGGTGTTAGATCTCCTGGAACTGGAGTAACAGACAGTTGTGAGCTGCCATGTGGGTGCTGGGAATTGAACCTGGGCCCTCTGGAAGAGCAGCCAATGCTCTCAACCACTGAGACATTTCTTCAGCCCCTAAATACAATTTTTTTAAAAAAAAAATCTTTGAAGAAGGAGAAGGAAAGGAGAGAAGGAAGGAAAGAAAGAGAGACAGACCTTGGACTTTTGAGTTAAGACCTGAAAACATGAGCCATAAGGCCGGGCGGTGGTGGCGCACGCCTTTAATCCCAGCACTCGGGAGGCAGAGGCAGGCGGATCTCTGTGAGTCTGAGGCCAGCCTGGTCTACAAAGTGAGTTCCAGGACAGCCAGGGCTACACAGAGAAACCCTGTCTCGAAAAGCAAAAAACAAACAAACAAACAAAATGCGCCATAAAGAATCCTAAGAGGAGAGCATTTCTGGCAGAGCCTGACCGCAAAAGCCCTGGGCCAGGAGGGTGCGTAGCAGGCTGTTTTGAACAGGGAGGGGCCAGGGGAGTCTGGGGAACACAGTGAGAGCCTGAAGCTGGGGGGTGAGGAACAGGCGCTGCTGGCCCTGTGGGTGCTTCAAGACAGCTGGGAGTTTGAAGGAGCACTGTAGGCTGGGGGCCCAATGGGTGGGGCCGCCCTCTCTGGACTGTCTTCCAGACTCCCCTTCTTTCTCCTTTTTTCATTAGTTAATCCAGCAAATATTTGTTGAGTGTCATTTTAAATTTTTTTTTGAGTTCAAGCCTGCCCCGTCCTAATTCCCACAGTGCATTTTACAGTGTCTATCCCATGAGGGAGGCTGGGCCAGGAGCCAGGCCCCCACAATTGCTCACACTCACCCACATGGTTCACATATGTGCCTGAAAACTGTTCCATATTGGTATCCAGGGTCAGTCAGCACGTGTCACATGTGTGATGAGAAATTATTCATAGAGCACACATAAGGGTGTCTTCCGTGGAGAATCGACAAGAGAGTGGACACAAGAGCCCTTCCTATTCTAAAATCTTCCTCTGGGAGCTTAGGGTGTGCTCTGTGGTAGATATAGCATGTGCACTGTGGTGTATATAGCATGTGTTCTGTGGTAGATATAGCATGTGCTCTGTGGTAGATATAGCATGTGTTCTGTGGTAGATATAGCATGTGTTCTGTGGCAGATATAGCATGTGCTCTGTGGTAGATATAGCATGTGCTCTGTGGTNGGTAGATATAGCATGTGTTCTGTGGTAGATATAGCATGTGTTCTGTGGCAGATATAGCATGTGCTCTGTGGTAGATATAGCATGTGCTCTGTGGTGTATATAGCATGTGCTCTGTGGTAGATATAGCATGTGTTCTGTGGTAGATATAGCATGTGCTCTGTGGTAGATATAGCATGCGCTCTGTGGCAGATATAGCATGTGCTCTGTGGTAGATATAGCATGTGTTCTGTGGTAGATAAAGCATGTGCTCTCTGGTAGATAGCATGTGCTCTGTGGTAGATATAGCATGTGCTCTCTGGTAGATAACATGTCCAGTGTGTGCAAGGCTCCAATCCTAGCTCCATCAAAAGGTAGCAATAAGCAATCAGACAAGGACCTTTTGTAGCTTGCCCATGAGCCTGGCGAACATAAAGAAATGCCCTCTGGGGGCTGGAGAGATGGCTCAGTGGTTAAGAGCATTGCCTGCTCTTCCAAAGGTCCTGAGTTCAATTCCCGGCAACCACATGTTGGCTCACAACCATCTGTAATGAGGTCTGGTGCCCTCTTCTGGTCTGCAGACATACACACAGACAGAATATTGTATACGCAATAAATATTTTTTTTTAAAAAAAATGTCCTCTGCCCCTGTGGAACTGGGCTATGAGATTGGGGTGGGGTCCCCTCAAGTAGCACAGAAAGGTGGCATGTAGGACTATTGCCAGCCCCCTATTCAGACACCTAGGACCACAGCATGGAAGGTGACCCAGTTATGGCCTTGTAAGGGGTGCTGTCTGCTATGCCCTGCCCCCAACCCTGCATGCCCCCTCAATTCACCGTGGCCCCCTACAGCTTCTCTAATTACGCAGCCATAAAGCACAAATCTCTAATGATCCAATTAGTAACGCCATTGCTGCCCTGTCCAGGATTAATTACCAGTTAAACTGCAGCTGGGTTATCATCACTTAGGCTCAACATGATGGGGTGCTGTGGGCCGTGAGGGACCTGCTTGGCCCTGGAAGACGTTTCTTCACCTGCCACTCCCAATGCCTCCAGCTGAGTCAGTCCCCTAACACGGGGACTCCAACACATTATAAGGCAGTGTTACACAGATCTGGCAGTGGTGGGGGGACTGAGGGACTCGCCAGCCCAACTTCTCCAGAGGCAGTGTCTCTGTTCACCTCTCACACACTCCCTGTGAGCAAAGCATTTCCCTCCAGTGCCCTGGGTTGATGCCAAGCTAATCTCAGTAGCCGAGCCACGGAATGAGGGACAGGGAGCTCATCTCCATTCTGGCCTCACTGTGTCCCTTCAGACCCCTTCCGACCTTTTTCTCTGCGCACAGGCTGGCAGAAGGGGAATGCGCCACTCTGATGGGCACTTCCACTTTAGCGTTGTCCCTGTCCCAGGGAGCACGGGTGCTTCTTTTGTGTGGAAGCAGGAGAAATCCCTGCATACAAAGGCAGAGTCCAGGAACTGGCACGTGCTAGCCACTTCTGGGCAGAGAGCCCTGTCTCCCCAGAGGTATGCAAACAGGCTGCCTCCAAGCATGTGAAGGCAGGTCTACACAAGGTCCCTGACATCAAGGATGGCCATGGAATTGATTAGCCTCTCCTGGACCCCAGGATCAGTTCCTTCATATTTTATACTTTCTGAGCTCCCCTTTTTTCCTTAGGGGAGGTATCCAGATTCTTAGAGATACAATGACTTGCTCTATAGATGCCCCCAGAGGATAAGCCCAAACTCTACAGCGCCAGGGTACAGACCTTCACCTCACAGGCCACACATCTCAGCACCGGGATAAGCCTTAATGTCACACGCAGACCAGAAGAGGAGAGGACCGCAGGTTCTAGCCATTCTCTGGCCAGAAGAGGTAACTTCTACTGACACCTCACCTGTGGCTGTGGCACCATGTTGGCCTGAGAAGCACCCAGCAGGTACCTCAGACAGTTGGCTGCACTTATAAGCAACAGACTGAGACAGGAGTCTGGGAGGCCAGGGCTATCACCGCCAACCTTGTGTCTCCTCTATACCAGATACAGTGATGGCTTAGGGAGGGAACCGGGAGCAAGGGCTGGGCTGGTGACACCAAGGCTTCCTCCCGTTCTTGCCAAGTCCTGATTCCCAGTCAGCTCCACAGTCTGTGGTTCTGCCAGTTTCCAACCAGAGGCTCCCACTTTTCTAAGGGGAAGACTGAGGCTTGGGGTAACAGGGACAGGGTTCTTCTGCCTTCTGTGCAAGACATGCCAAAGTCTTCCTAACCTATTTCCCCCTCTTTCCAGCCTTATTTCTGTTCCCCTGGAGGCTCTCACTGAGTTTATAACATATACCCAATACAAGCAGCATTTCTCAGGATAAGGGGCTGTATGTATGAATGTGTGTCTAGTGGGCTCGATTTCTATGGTTACTGATGGCCAACCTTGCCCTGAGGGTCCTGAGTGCCTCCCCATTTGTGATCACATCTCTCTGTCATTCAGTTTGTTCTAGGTCAGCTAGGTGAGGCCACCCCTAGACTCAGGGGATCATGGGAGCAAGAGAATAGGCTCAGAAAGTCTAGAGCCAGGGCCAGTGGCACCAGCTACCTTCACATTCATTACTAAGACACTTTGTGGCAGTCTGTGTGCTGGCAGCATGGGCCCATTTCACAAGACAGAAAACTGAGGCCCAGACAGTTGCCACCATCAGGGCACAAAGCTGGTGACAGCCTGTAGTCAGGATTCATCACAGTCACCCTGAATCCCACACTTCTGGGTTCTTTTCCATCCTCCAGTTGCTTCTGGAGAATAAACAGGTTTAAGGACTGCCCTCTCCATGTCCCTCAGACAACTGGTCATGCTGTCATGCTTGATCCTATCACCTTCAGGAGCCAGACTCGGAAGGTTCAGAGGGGTGTTCAGTATAGGACAGGGATCCGGGCAAACGGAGCCCATAGGTTCCAGACTGCACCCTCTCCTGGCCAGCCTGAGTCTGCAAGCTTATACATTTCATTATTCATCAAGTGAGTGCCTGGACGATGGATATTTTATTCACCTCCAGACACTGTCCCCACTGGGTTCTTGGAACAACGTTATTCTCTAGCCAAGGAGCAGAGGCCAGAGCCTCTGTTGTCCCTAGACACCCCCTTTCCCCAACCTGCACCTCTCTCTACCCCATCGCTTCTTTCCAGTCAGGCCTTTTGGCTCTGGCAACACCGTGGCCAATGGTGCAGACTTGACCTTGGTGCTTACCTTTCTCAAGTTTGGCTTCCTCTGGTCACCGGTTCAGGCTGTCTTGGCAGGCTCTTCTGGGTCCTACTTCCTTTAAGCTCAAGGCCTGCCAAAGCTGTACTAGGCGCTCTCCCTGGTGCTGAACGTGTGTGTTGAGAAGAGAGGCCTCCAGGGGCCCTGGTCTTGGGCAGGGCAGGAACTCTGCCGCTCTTGGGAGGACAGAGTGAGTCTCTGGACTTGGCGAACAGCTGCTGCTCTCTTCTTGCTGGGATGGCTGTTGAGGAAACTAAGCTTTCAGTGAATCACCCTTCCTCACTCTCCAGGCCATGTGCATGTGTGTGTGCGTGTGTGCGTGTGTGCGTGTTAGTGCGTGTGTATGTGCGTGTGTGTATGCATTGTGTGTGCATGTTCGTGTGTGTGTGCGCATGTGTGCACGTGTGTGTGCATGTGTATTGCGTGTGTGTATACGTGTATGTGTGCATGTTCGTGTGTGTGTATGCATGTATGTGTGTGTGTGTGTGCGTATATGTATGTTTTGAGACAGGGTTTCTCTGTGTAACAGTCCTAGCTGTCCTGGAACTCACTTTGTAGACCAGGCTGGCCTCAAACTCACTGAGATCCGCCTGCCTCTGTCTCCCAAGTGCTGGGTTTAAAGGCGTGCACCACCACTGCCTGGCCTCCCAGTCCCTTTTGCCAAAAATAAGCCCTGAGATCCATGAGATCCCCTCGAAAAGGCCTGAGGCGCATGAATCTCCCAGTGGGCACCCAAGGAGCGCAGTGTGATGGCAGTATCTCCTTCCCCAGATAGGGGGGCGACAGACATAATTCACACCCTGGGATCGCACCGTCTGCTCCCTTGATGTGCAGAGAGGACAGGGTGACTGTCAGGCATTCGTTCACTCTCACACTCATTTCACAGGGTTCCCGGTCCTCTGCCCAAGTCCAGCCCACACGTGGGGAGCCTGAGGAATGAGGACTCAGAACCTGCCTTTCTCATGATTTCTTTATGTGCATTGGTGTTTTGCCTGCATGTGTGTCTGTGTGAGTGTTACAATATAAAGCACATTACAGGAAAACTACACAATCCTAGAGGGAGAGCAGTTATAGAAAGAGCAAATTGACCTCTAAAAGATATGTCTAATAAGCCCCCGCAATAGATTGTATAATGCTTTATTAACTTTGAATTTTCAAAATGCTAATGAGGAAGGAACAACAGCCACCTGAGCGACTCCTTACCTCTACTGGATCCTCAAACCAAAGGACCAAGCTCTGTCTTTGCCCGCCTTATATTCCTCTCTGCCCAGCCACCATTTCCTGTTTCCTCTTCTCTAGTGCTGGGATTAAAGGCATGTGCCTCCCAGTTCTAAAATAAAAGGCATAAGATTCCAAGTGCTGGGATTAAAGGTGTATGCCACCACTGCCTGGTCTCCATGGTTAACTAGCGGCTAGCTTCTCACTCTGATCTCCAGGCAAGCTTTATTTGTTAGAACATGAACAAAACATCACCACAGGATCCCCTGGAACTGGAGTTACAGACAGGTGTGATCTCTTTCGTGGGTCCTGGGAATTGAACCCGGCTCCTCTGGAAGAGCATATAGTGCTCTCAACTGCTAAGCCATCTCTCCACCCCCAGAGCCTGCTTTCTAAAGCTAAGAGTCACCTTCACATCTTTAACCTCTTCATTCCACAACAGACTTCTCCTGACTTGATGAAATCAGAGCCTTACTCTTCTGCACTTAGATGGGCAAACTGAGGTTCAGTAGGACCCTGCTGGTGAGCTCTGGCTTCTAAGGTTCTGATTGTTCATCACATCACGTTTTCTGACTCCATGCCCTGAGATTTTCGAAATTCTGCCTCCATGTCCCTCTGTAAAAGCTTTGCCCCACCGACATCAGACAGCAAGACTTCGGGCTCAGCCACACCCTGTGGCCCTTGCTTTGTGGGCTCTAGGCACAAGCAGTGCCTTGCCTTCATGCTGGCATTGAATGCAGGGGCTGGCACATGAGGGCTGTCCATTGAATGTCACACACAGCACTGGAGGGTGGAGGAGGTTGACAGTACTTCCCAGAAGCAGTTAGGTTCCCAGAGTCTAGAAGAGCAGGGAGAGCAAGCACACACCAGAGCCCCTGCCTTGGGCCTCATCTCCAGCTCTGCCTCAAAAGGCTCTACAGCTGGATTTGGCCTCTATAGCTCCCTCAGCAGGTGTGTCCCTGCCTGTGAATGAGAGCAAGGCATTGAGGAGAGGGGCCAGCTATGTCCTATGGCCCCAGCTAGCAGGCAAAGGGGAGCAGGTATAGGTACTAGTACAGAAAGGGCAGACTTCTGGGTCAACAGGTAGAATGTCTTGGGCTGTGGCTTTGCATCAGGGGAGAGCGGAGGGACCAGCCTGAGATACCAGGGGACTGAAATGTCCAAGATTGCCCAGGAGAACGTGATGTTAAAGCTATCATCTCAGAGTTGCCTGCCACTCTGACCTGGAGGATGTGGACAGCTTGACTCCTTGGAAGCAGACCAAGGTCAGTGTCTGGGGACCAGTCCCTGTATCCATGGACACCTGCACCTCAGCATAGACTCACAGGGCCTGGCTGTATGGAGGATGTCCACTTGATTTGTTCTTCATTCCTTTCTGCCTCTTCTTTTGAGATTTTCCCTGACCAGGAGACAAGGCCAGGGGCTTCAGGGAACCAGAGGGAGCTGCCTTGTCCTGCTATGGTGGCCTCCCAAGAAAGAACCAGTCTGTCAGCAGCTCCCTTGGCAAACTGTCTGGGAAGGCTTAGCAAGTGAGGTGCTTACAGATCACCCTCGGTCAATATTTGACACTATGGTTAGTAGTTTGTATTCCGGGGACAGGAAACCCCAAGAGATCCGGGGAGCATCGTCAGGAGCTATTCACATTAGATCACTTTGTTCTCCTCTCTGCCTGAGAGGTATCATTTACCTCACATGTGGGGAAACTGAGGCCCTGGGAGGTTAAGGGACACGACTAATGTCCCATCAAAGGAATGTGTTAGATGCAAGAGCAGACACAATGTCTGTTGGTTCGGTGGCTGATTCTTCCTACGTCACAGCTCTGCTCCATCACAAATCCTAAGGCATCGTGAGGACCCAGCTGACTCAGTGGATGGACAAGAAGAGCTCTGGGGGGCTTTTCTGGGAGTTCTTACAACTCCAACCCCAGGTCTGTACAGGCAGCAAGCTGGTCCAGAGGCCTGAGGCAGACATTCAGATGACAGCTGGGGTTTGCCTGGCTTCTCGACAGGTTTCATATGCCTGTGAAGATTCAGAGCATGTCCAAATGCTGCCTTGGCCCAGGATGGCTGGGGCTGGTGTCTCTCACTGAGCCCCCTCTCTCCGGGCCCAAGTCAGGGCTATGATTAATCATCAACAAAAGCAGAAAGAAGCAGAAAAACGTAATCAGCTTGGGAAGGGCATGGCCAGGCAGGGATGTGGCAATCAGGTTTTCCGCTGGGGCCGTCGGCTGATTGGACCAAGGGGACGGGGAGATAGTTCAGACAGGGGTTCCAAGAATGAGAATGAGGTCAGCTGAGGCCCACCCAGGCCAGAAGGTCACCATATCCCATAACGGTACACGTGCACACATATCTTTGCCCATGTATACATGCCACTCCCAACTCAAGGGCCTTCACACTTGTCCACACCTGCCTCCGGGCTGATGCCCTTCCCTGCCAGCTCACAGTCCCGGCACACGTAGGTGGTCATGCACACTCATCGGCATGTGGATTTGAAAACACATGTACACAGTGTCCTGGATGAAGAATAAGATAAACACATGCACATGCTGCCCCTCAGACACTTGTTCCCACCCCCGTAGCACACATGCTCAAGATCTTTGGAAGGTCTAACCTGCAGCCATGTGACCAACAGACTCTGGGTCATCTGTCTCCTCCTCACTGCCCTGGGGACATGAGACAGACCTTGGCTCCTGCCCTGCAAGCTGAGTGGCAAGGGCCCAGGGAGGATCCAGGACTAGAGCCCCGTGTGGGATCCAGTCAACTGCTGGTATCAGTCACAGGCAGAAGAGTCTCCTGCAGAGCAGATCTGTGCTTGGTCCTGCCTGGTGACCTTGGCCAATGTCCTTTTTTAAGCCTCAGTTTCCCCACCTTGGAGGCTCTCCTGGCACCAACACGAGGATCACTGGTTTTGAAGGATTTCCGTGCCTGGGGCAACCTCACCTTTCTGTGTCTCTAGTCGTTAGTTCTCATCTCTCCGCGCTTGCTGGGGGAGGGCTAGAGGGGCAGGTGGGACGGTGGGTACAAGGAACAGCTCCACCCCCAGTCCACACCACCGTGGTCCCGCTGACTGAGAACGTGGGGTGCGGGAGACAGCAATCCGAAGCAGACTGGGGGAAAGCAGAATCGGGGCGAACGGGAGAGAAGGCGCCCGGGCAGGCTCGGAGCGGCCGCTCAGGGGCCGGCAGCGGGAAGGGGCGGGGGCGGGAGGGGCGGGCGGGGGAGGCGGGAGCGCGGCGAGCGCCGCACAGAGCGAGCAAGCGAGCGAGCTAGAGTGCAGGCGGCGGCGGCGGGAGCCGGAGCGGCGGGCCGGGCGGCCGCACCAGCGAGCGGGCGGCGAACAGCACAGAGCGCGCGGGGCAGCGCGGAGGGAGCGCAGCGCGCGGCGGTCGGAGCCGGAGCCTAGAGGCCGGAGCGGCGCCGCCCCCGCTGTCCCTGCGAGGCCCCGGCCGGAGCCCGACGAGGGAGCTGGCGGCATGGCCCGGCGGCCCGGGGCGCGGGGGCGCTAGGTCCCGGGCGGGTGCCCCGTGCCTCGCCGCCGCCACCGCGCGCCGCACCGCGCGCCCGGCCCGCTCCGGCCGCCCCCGGGGCCACCGGCGGCCCATGAGCCCCGGCCTCAAAGTTTGCGGCGGGCGGGCGCGGAGCCTTCAAGATGCCGTTCCACCCGGTGACGGCGGCGTTGATGTACCGGGGCATCTACACCGTGCCCAACCTGCTGTCGGAGCAGCGCCCGGTGGATATCCCTGAGGACGAGCTGGAGGGTGAGTGTCCTGCCGGGACCCCCGCCACGCGCCCTCCTACCTGTGCGCCCTGGTGCCGCGCTGGCTGGCCGGGGGGGCGCCGGGGACCCTGCTGCGCGACTCGGGTGAACGACTGCGCGGGAGGCGGGACGGCCCGGCTGCCCCGGGCTCCGCGGTAGGGGTTGCCGCGGCGCAGGGACAGCGCGGCCCCTGCCCGCGTGGCCCCCGGCGCTGCGGAAACTTGAGGGGCCCCGCAGCGGTGTCACTGGGCCTCGCGGCCCGCGGTGACAGTGCGGCAAGGCGGCAGGGCTGAAGCTGGGGGTCCAAGGTGCGCCCCCCGCGCCCGCCGCGTGAGCGCCCGCATCCTGATCCCTTCAACGGCGCCCGCCCGTGGCTCTGCGCTCCTATTGACATTCCGCTCGTGTCGCGTTCAGAATCCAATCCGCTCTGGCAGCGGGAGAAGGGGAGAGGGCGATTGCCCCGCTCTTACCGGGTGCCGGGGCTGCCCTCATCCCCTTCTGAGGCCCTGCAAGGGACCCCCAACCCGTGCGCTGCCAAAGCGGCCGGGAGGCGGTGGCGACAACAAGTGGCCGGATTGGTAGGCTCAGTCGCGATAGCGAAGCCTGGAAGGGAAAGGCAGAGGCCGGAACCCAATCCTCCCCCGACCCTAGTCCTTTTGCCTTTCGGGAATAGGGACCGCAGGCTGTTGGCTATTGAAGATCAGCACAGCAGGCAGGGGCTGGGGTTCCCGGATTGAGTGTCCTGGGGCGCAATGAGACCCCTGGGGCCTTCCTAGCTCCTTCTCTGCTGAGATTGGGGGCAGGGGTATGCCTAAGATTCCCCTCCCCCAGGCCTCTTGAGGACCCATATGGAGTGGAGTCGGGGACTCTGAACTGAAGGAGTCTTGGTCCCTTAGGATGTTTGTCGGCTGCTGGGGGAGGGGCTGATATTACCCAGAGAATGGGCCAGTCTCCTATCGCTGGAGTCGAGGGGTCTCAGCTCTGAGGTCTCATCTGAGCCCATAGGAATGTGTTGGAGGGACCAACACAGAAAAGGACAATAGTGGGAGTCCAGGGGAAGCCTTTCGTAAAGTCCTTCCTTAGTCCAGGTCTGGCCTGGGGCAAATTTTGGGCGAGTAGACTGTGGAGAGAAAGAGAAAGCAACTCCCATGCTCACTGCACCACAGGCACTAGACACCGCTTCCCACAGCCAGCCCGCACTCAGGTATAGGAACAGCCATAGAGGAGGGTCTTGGCCTCAACACAGGCGGGACAGGTGGAAGGATGCTGTGCCTGACCTGACCTTACCATTCATCCTGTGAAACCCAGGTCCTGTCCTGTCTGGACCAAAGCAGAGCCTTCTTCAGGTCGAGGGAAAGGGGGGAGGTGAAAGAGTCTGGGAGGGGCACATGGCACAGGCCAGTTTTCCTTTCCTTTATTGCCTCTTATTCTGGGCCACGCAGAAGCCTTCCTCCTCATCCCTGGGACAGAGGCAACATGTCTTCCCAGACCCCAGGCAGGTTTGGTCTCATTCCCTCCTTTGCTTCCAGCATCCCAACCATGACCCTGGCTCCATAGTTCCAGGTCTCACTGGGTCCCTCCACTCCTGATCCCCTGGTCATAGAGAGCACACTCAGGGACAGGGAGAAGCTGAGAGAGACTGTCATGCAGGGGTGAGTAGGGCAAAGGTGGGCAGTGCAAGGGCAAGGAGGCCCAAGATCCGTCTGAGCCATCCCACGGACATGCTGGCAGAAGCCCAGCCGCATTAGTCACCGTCCTACCAAACACACACCCTGCTTCTCTTTGATCCCCTTCAGGGCTAGCAGAGGGACCCTGATGCAGGGGGCACCTGAAGGACAGGGTCATCCCTGTGGCTGGCAGGTGGAGGGCACAGAGCCAGCAGACGCCTGTGGGAATCTACACATGAAGGCAGGAAGTTCTCCCTGGTTCTTCTTGGCTGCTGAAAGCCTGAAGGCCCTCTCCAGGCCCTGGCTGGGCTCCTTGCAGCAGGCTTGAATGCCAGGGCTGAGTGCGGAGTGACTGTCCTTCGTTTAGATGCTACCTTTGCCCTCTCAGCCTCTCCAGGACGCACTAGCATTCCTGTCCCAGGGCAGCTGAGGTGAGACCCAGGCCCATTGCTGGAAGGAGTTTGTGTGGAAGCCACATGGACCAGATAGGGTAGTCAGTGGCCTGGGATGAAATACTGCAGACACCTCGTGCCTGCCTGCTGCAGAAATCCAGGGGGGGCGGTCAGTCTGCGTGTGTGTGGGGGACCAGGAGCAGGAAGGGAGGAGGGGAATGTGGGGGTGAAATGAGAAGAGCCAGGCAGCACTGGGTTCGAGTCTCCATACTCTTGGCTCATGGGGTGAATTTGGACGATCATTTGCCTATGAGTCTTGGTTTCCGCGTCTATAAAAGGGGTTGGCATTGTCATTTCCAGGATGGATGGCGTGGGAGTACTCAGCACAGGGCCTGGCGGTGGGGGCTGAGGACCCAAATGTAACAGCAGAAGAGACTGAGGAGTGTAGGGTGGCAGCAAGGGGCATGGGGATTGGCCAAGAAGGCGAGTTGGGGGCCGGGACTGGGGACCCTTGGTCCTGGGGAGCTGTTCATGGCTAACTGGCAAAGGGAGGAAGGAGCTAGCAGAGTTAACTTGGAGGTCCACCCAGTCCCTGTGAGAGAGGCAAGTGTACTTCTCCTGAATACATGTTCCTCCATGGTTGGAACAAACTCCCTTTCTGAAATGTATCCATGTAGGGACCTCCAGGAACACGGAGACAGACTGGTCCAGCATTCAAGGGTAGGGATGGAAATGGCTGGCCAGGAAGAGGAGAGGCAAACGGCTACATAGCTAGGTTCTGGGGTGCACACTTGACTGTGGAGCCTGTGTTGAGGATGGCCAATTGGGGACACTAGTGTAGGTCCACACACACACACCCTTTCTGCCTTTGCTTCCTTAAGCCAAGCTCAGTAGCCGCCTCTACACAGGCCAAAAATTCAGGGTGGATGGAGAGTTGGGGCGCAGGGCCAATGCCGCGGAGAATGGCAGGCACCACAGGAGTTGACTACTGTCCCTTCCAGTGTCCCCTATCTATCAGAGACAAACTCTCTGGCAGAACGCTGGCTTCCTTTTGGGTCTGCTAGAGACTCGGCCCTTGTGCAGCTCCACAGGTTGGGGAGGGTCTGGGAATGTCAGACTAAAAACTGCAAGTAGGGGACAATATCAGCCTGGAAACCTAGAGGCCCTGCCAGCCCATTCCCGGGCCAGACATCCCTTTGCCAAGATGGAGTACAATGAGTTTTGTCTGGCCTCACAGGGCAGGGAAGGAACAAGGCTTTCGGGGAATGAACCTAGCAATGATTGTCCATGACATATAGTGACAGGCACCCTGACACCCACCCACTTAGGGAGCCCTTAGCAGAGGCCAGACCCCAGCCATGGGACAAGAACCTCATCCAAGACTCAGAGGGAAATAAGTGCCTTGCCCGTGTCTTGGCTGCTGAGCAGGGTGGAGCTAGAATTCACACCCAGTCCTTGGGTTTTGGTCCAAGCACACAGGCCAGCCTCGCATCCCAGGTTCACCTAGGCCTCCTTTCCTTCCCACACTGCCATCTGGGATGGTCTGATTGACAATGGCTATCTCAAAGTCGGGTTTGGTCAAATACTTGCACCTATGATTATTCTTGTTCCTGCAGAAAGTTCCATTGTACAGGCAAACAGTAATGATGGGCCAGAGCTGGGATTCACCCCTGGGTCTGTGACAGCAGACTGCTTCTGACTGGGCCTCTCTCTGTCGGCAGATGGAGGTGAATCGCGCAGGGTTGGTGCTCTGAAACATTAGTGTGAGCTAGGTGTGCTGGGAGGGGTGGGGGTTGGGATAGGCACAGATGGAGAGCGGCCGGCTATGAGTTTACCCAGAGCCTTGGGAGGTCAGCCCTGCCTGAGCCATGATGTCTTTGGTACCCACTCGGCTGTCTCAGAGTCCGTCCCCTGAGCATATATCTCAAGAGTCACTTGCTCATTATTGTCCCTCCTGTCTGGTGCATTTTCCTCACAGGCTTCAGAAAAGGGCATCAAGGCAGCCCTGCAGCTGGGGAGTCAGACATCAGCTTACAGCCGAGGGTGGCTTTCACAGAAGCCCCCACTGTAGCTAGGACTTTGCCACCCTTTCTGGAGCTCCCTAATTGACTTCATTTCTGACTGTGACGTTCCCCACACCAACCCGTGGCTGCTTCCCTCACCTTCAGTTTTATTTCTCTCCTCTGTGGGTGGCCCAGAGACCTTGTATGAGGTGCGCAAACCTCTGCTTGAGCCTTTCTCTGAGGGCTCTAGGAGACCGGCCCAACGTCAGCCATTCCATCCTCTCATTATCCAGCAGGTCTCTGCTCCAGTGACAGGTCCTGTTGCAGGGAATGGGGACACTGTCGCAGAACAATCCATTTTGGGGAAAGAGAAGATGCGTGAAGGGGTGGACAACTAAAGCAAAAGTCAGGCCAGCTTGGGGCAGAGAGGCAGAGTCATGCCAGCTGGGACTCTGGGCTACACCTGAGTTAGATATGAGGACAGAATAACGCTCAGACAAAGTAGCAGGTTCAGAGCGGCCTTAGTGTCCCCAGGCTTGAGGGGCCTCCTGGGGGCTGTGCCCATGACACCAGTCCAGAAAGGTGACAACATGGTTAGAAATGAGAATGGGGAAGGGGAGGAAGAACGAAAGCACACCTCCACTATCCTGGCTCTGCGGCAGCCATGACTGCTGCCAGGCCATCTCTGGTCACAAGGGGCACATTGCCTTCCTCAGGGCCCAGGAAAATGGTGGTGGTACTTGGCCTAGAGCTGCTCGGGTCCAGAGTTTTCAGTACTCCCTGGATCTGGCTCAGATCTGACAGCTCAGCTCAGCTACTTTCCTGGCCCTAAAGCTCCTAGTGCAGAAACCAGTTCCCAAGACTTGCCTGAGGTGGGGAGGGGGGCAGGGGTAATTAATGTCTGCCTGCCTATGGGACTCTGACTTCCAGATCTCATACATGATTCCACATGGAAGAGCCAGGTGAGGACAGGGACCTGGGTGGGGTCAAGTCACCTTTCTGTGGGCCATGACTTCTGCTGTGTGGCAGGGTCACACTGCTGGCCTGCACTCCTTGTTTTCCTAAGGCCAGGGAACTTGTGGGCTTTTACAAGCCATTTCAGGGCTTAGAGAGTCCTAAGGCCTGTGATAGCGTAACTATCAGAACAGTCTTGAATTCTCATTGAGCTAGGCTGGCCTCCTGGCCTCAATAGAGCAGTATGGACACACATACCACACACATGTGCGCGTGACTTGACTACCTGCTGAGTCAAGGGAACAACTTAGGCAAAGAGGCCAAGAGGCTGCCAAATGAACAAGAGGCCCACGGGGAGTTGGATCTAAGGGACTGAAGTCTGTTCCTCTAGGGCAATGTTCTTTAGGACCCTGCCGAGTGTGATAATCAAGGCAGAAGCAGACAGACAGGTGGGGCAAAGGTGAAAGGTTAGAGCCCTTCAAGTCCCCCGCTGCTTCTGCCTGAGTGCTGCTCACACATTGCACCCATTTGCTGTGGGTAAGACTAAGGCTGGTCTGAGCGCATGTGTTGAGCTGCCTGGTCCCCAGGTCCTAGTCAAGTGGACTGTTCCTCCCAGAATCCTTCGGGTCCTCAGGCCTCAGTCTTTCCTACTATACCATGCAGAGTATGAAGCTCAGAGATCATGCCTGGGCCTGGTGGGGATCAGCTGTTGTACCTATTTTTGTCTAAACCAGGAGGCCTGTGAATTTTAGCCATCACTTAGTAGCTAGAGTCACGTGGCCATCCCACCATGAGCTAATGCTGCCTGATGGCAAGAGGCTGAACTGGGAGAGGAAGCCCAACAGGAAGATGAGGCAAGAATCTGGCATTCTCCCTGTGCCCACCACATGGTGTAGTCCTGAGCACACCAGGAAGGCTGTTAGACCCACGGGTGGCCACTGTCTCAGGCCAGGTACACCTTTGTCTCCTCTGCCGTGCCTGCCCAGAGACTCCAGATCACAGTCCAAGAGTGGGCTATGACAGGCTCTCAACAGAGCTCTAGGTTCTGTGTGGGGCTCAGATCCCAGGAATCTGGGAAAGGGGACATTGGGGTCAGGCCGAGGTTTCAGCCTTCTGTTCCTCCACAGAGATTCGAGAGGCCTTCAAGGTATTCGACCGTGATGGCAATGGCTTCATCTCTAAGCAGGAGCTGGGGACAGCCATGCGCTCCTTGGGTTACATGCCCAACGAGGTGGAGCTGGAGGTTATCATCCAGCGGCTGGACATGGATGGTGAGATGCCCTGCCTCGATTTACTTTCCACCATCACCTAGGCCCCAGCGCCTGAACCATGGAGGCTGAGCGCCTGAGGCCACGCTGGCCTCTTACTACTAGCATTTCTCAGCTTAGAAAGTGCAGGGACAGGAGGTGTGACAGCCACACAGAGGATCTAAGACTGCCCCTTCCACTCTGGTCTGAGCAAGATTTTAAGGTTGGAAAAGGGGGTAAAATAACTCTCAGCTTCCATCACCCAATCAAATAGGAGCTGTATTTGCCACCTGCTATTTTTATTAAAGAAAAACTCCTAAGAATGATTAGCAGTGCCAAGTCCCCTCTGCTTCATCCCACCTGTTGCCTCCTGGCCCCTTCCTCTCCTTCGAGAGCAGGCACTTCACTAGTCTGGGCGCTGGCTTCATGCAGAGCCTTATTCCCATCTGAATGGCAGAGAGTGACTATCGTTGTGCTGGGGAGAGTTCTGAGTGTACTAGGAGACCAGCCCCCAGTAGAGCCCCAACACCAGCTCACAGCCTGGCATGTTAGGCATCCCTGAACCTGACTGAAGGTTCGGGGAAGGGGTTGAGGTCCCATGGTAGGTCTGAGGCAGGCCAAGACTCCATTTCGTGCCTTTTGAACTCTGGGGTGCCTGGTCATGCTCTCAGTCTGACCCATTCATTAGTCCTGTGCCCACTGTAGGTGACGGCCAAGTGGACTTCGAGGAGTTTGTAACACTCCTGGGACCCAAGCTTTCCACCTCGGGGATCCCGGAGAAGTTCCACGGTACTGACTTTGACACTGTCTTCTGGAAGGTATGCCCTGGCTGCCGGAACTCTGCTGTGTGACTGTGGAGGTGTTGAGGGGCCTGTGTGTGGTCAGACCCACACTGTCACGAGTGGGGGATGTCCATTGTCCACTGGATGTCCCACTTCCTGGAGGCCTGCGCTCCTTGGGTCCCAGTCTTATGAGATCTGGAGGCCTGTCTTTGGGCTTGTGTTCCTACAGGGTGCTGGGTGGGGAATGTGGAAGGGTAGTGGTCAGAGTGCTTGTCCCTTTTGCCACCCAAGTGTGACATGCAGAAGCTGACAGTGGACGAGCTGAAGCGACTCCTCTATGACACCTTCTGTGAGCACCTGTCCATGAAGGACATAGAGAACATCATCATGACAGAGGAGGAAAGCCACCTGGGCACCACTGAGGAGTGTCCTGTGGACGTGGAGAGTGAGTGGCCTGCCTTGGGACTTTGTGGGTGGGTTCCGATGCTTGAGCAGGGGGACACACCAGGGGTTTGCATGGGGTCTCCTTGTCCCCAGCCTTATGTCAAGTCCATGTGGCGAAGTGCAGACCTGATTCCATCCCTGTGCTGTCCCTTCTGTCTTCCCCCGGTCTTCCTGGTGGGCGGCTGCAGCCTGTTCCAACCAGCAGATCCGTCAGACGTGTGTGCGCAAGAGCCTGATCTGCGCCTTCGCCATCGCCTTCATCATCAGTGTCATGCTCATTGCAGCCAACCAGGTGCTGCGCAGTGGCATGAAATAGGCACTACATGGGTGCCCGCCTGGCACACTCCACACCCACTGCTGCCTGCAGCCTTTCCCCTCAGCTTACTCTTTGGGCCACCACCCACAGGCACTCTGAGCCTGGACATTGACCACCCCAATCCTCACCCCATAGGCCTTGCATGGAGCCATGGCCCAGCTGTGGAGGACCTGGTGGTAGCTGAGGACAGCACTAGCCCCTATCCCCTGCCTGTGCCCCTACCTGGCCTGTATGTAGCGTTAACTTCCCACCACCCAGGAGCTCCTGGGAAAGGAGGGACTTTACTGGAGTCCCTAGGATCCAGTTCATGCTGTGATCTTTTAGGCAGGCGAGAAACTCATGTCTAGAGCTGTGGGTGGGGTGGAGGTGGGCACGAGGCTGGGGCTCCTGGGTCCCTTCCTCTGATCCTCCTTAGACTCAAAGCCAGTCCTCCCATCCACCTTCTGGGGCCTGAGGCTTGGGGGTGGGGGACGGCGCTAAGATCTGGCTTCAGATTCTTCTTCCACATGGCTTTTCAGGAAAGGCAAATGCTCATGCAAGATGGGGCATCAGACATAGCTCTGAGGCCCACGAATTGCTGAGCCTTCCACCAAAGTCTTAGAGACCAAGGCCAAGTTGTCTCCCAGCACAGAACCTAGAAACCCACCTGAGGAGGAGAGTAGAGCCCTGTAGCCCTGTAGTCTTCCCCTTGGCCAGGGTGCAACTGATCACTCTTCCAAGCCCAGGGCCTGCCCTTCTGGGGGCCCCACTTTTCTGCACCCTCAAGGCCAGAGATCCAGCTCGCATACTTGCTCCACGTGTGCCATCCCATTTCTTGGCACTGGTGCAGCCTGGGCAGACGCAGGGCTGAGAGAGTTGGCAGAATCCTTGGGCTTCTTTCCCTAGCCTGGGGCCACAGCCACACTGGCATGCTCTGTGCCCAGCCTGGCTGAGCTTCTACTGACCCCTAAGCAAAAAGGGCTGTATGCAGAGGGCACCCTGGAGGGGATTTTGTCTCATTCCAGCCCGCCTGTCTCCTGATGGAGACAGGAGGACAGAGTCAAGAACGTGAGTGCCAGCAAGACCATGGAGGACAGACTTTCTTTATAAACATTCGGATGCTTCTCACCCATCTTCTCAAGATATGCCCTGAGGAGTGGTGGGTGGATGAGGGAGGCCAAGCTCACAGTCTCAGAGGCTCTAGGGGGAGCAGTGGGAAGGCAGCCGCGCTTCATAGGTTGAGCAAATGTCTTTACTGTGACTGGTAACCTGGAGAAGTCAGGCGGGGAGGGGGGAAGAGCTCAGCCCCACTGGACTCTGGACTGTTGGGACCATCCTCCAGGAGGGGGTGCCCGCAGGGAGGGGGGCAGCTCCTGCATTGGTGGCCAGCCCACAGGGTACTGGAAGACAGTGGTTCTGATGGGTTCTGCCCTAGAGAGAAGAAAGATAGAGTCAGAGTGGGGCACCTCCCAGAGCCACCTTGCTCTCCCACCTCCCACCGGCTGTGGGAACGGTGGCCTCCTGCATGGCCCTTCTGGAAGCAGAGCCTTGACATGCAGATGCTCAGAGCCAGCGACCTCTTCTCAGAACTGAGTCCAAGACGGGGCTCCATGCAGAGACTGAA
Organism: Dicrostonyx torquatus; assembly: GCA_028555095.1. Classification (NCBI taxonomy): domain Eukaryota; kingdom Metazoa; phylum Chordata; class Mammalia; order Rodentia; family Cricetidae; genus Dicrostonyx; species Dicrostonyx torquatus. The sequence goes on along the minus strand of JAQHUG010000234.1, from coordinate 2,123,306 downwards.
TGACAGGAATGGTTTTGGGCAATATGGAAGTACTCTTAGTGTCCACCTGTGGGGACCAGTTAAACATATATGCACGCAACAGCAGAGAATGCTATGCAGCCTGTGTAAAAATCAAGGCCTATATGCACTGATGAGGAAAGATATACTATGTAAGGAGAAAAAGCTTATAAAATAATGTATATAGCATGATACTATTTTTGTTTAAAAATATATAACATATATAAATGCATAAAAACAAACCTGGAGTCACAGAAAATGTTAACAGTGGTTCTATCTGAGTGGTGTAATTATGGATGGGGGCAGTTTGTTTTAACCTTTTTATACTTCTCAAAAGTTTTACCAGCACGTAAGCCTTTGAAACTAGAAAAAAAAATCCAATTTAAAAAAAAAATCCTTACCTTTTATGCCACTCACTCTCTTTACTATTCACCTCCCAAAAGTCAGAGCCCATCTGAAGTGATCCTTAGGGAGGACCCTGGGTGCAACCTGCAGTATCCAGGCCCAGAGCAGCATGCAGGCAGCCTGCCCCTGTCCCCTACCCAGACCCTGCAGACCTACACCCACCTGCCTGATGTCTCAGGGAGGAGACGTCTGTGCCCCGGGTCTGGCACTAGGAGGTCATCCAGTGACTAAGAGCTCTCATGAGAGAGACACACGGTCTAGAGAAATCCTGGGATCCTCATGCAAACCCCTTTATTCAGGTACGGCAAGTGAAGGGGTCAGCCACATGAGCAAAGTTTTACAAGCACATAAGCCCTTAAAACAAGCGGTGTGGGAGGAAGCGGTTCACGCTGTCCCCGGACACTTCAGTTTCTTCTGCCTCAACTCTCAGGAAAGGAGAGGTCCTGGCAGCTCCTGACCATCTCAGGTGTCTAGCAACCAGCCCTCTGCAGAAAGAAGAACATGAGCCTCCAGTGAGGTGTCAGGACAACCCAGGACCAAGGTGGTTATGGGGACAGACCCACAGCAGTAGTGCCTAGAGTGGAGGTCTTGCTGAGGGCCCCGATGCAGCTTCCAGAACTCCTACTGGGAGGACAGGGACATGCCCTGCTCAGTGACTTGCTGCCTGCTGAAAGTACAGGAAGCAGCCCTGACATGACTGATGGCGCTGGGGTTTTATAAGCACCATCAACCACAGTAAAGATGGTGTAGGAGAGAACTCCACAGTTGCTTAAGGGAGTGTCCCAGATAGCAGCCAACCTGGGGATTAATGTGGGGTTCCCCCAGGGAGGGGTGGTCCTGGGGAGTTCCTGCTGCTAAGCCTCAGACCTTCCCTTTAAAGTGGCTCATCCAGTGCTGTGCCTGCTCTGAGGCCCCCAACAGGGAATCATTCATGTCCACATGGACACTGACACCTCGCCTCAGAGCCCACTCCTGCAGAGCACAGGGGTCACAGGTATGCAGTGTTCTTCATGGCCTGCTCGCTCTGTGTACAAGGGCAGCAGCAGGAGCCTGACATGCGCCCAGCTCTGGTCCTTATCAAAAGGAAAGAGTCTTACAGGGGTGAATGTGCAGGACAGAGCGCTGGCCCAGAGAGGGGTGCACGTGGGAGATTAAGAAGGATAAAGGCTCAATCACAAGAGCCAACAATAGGAAGCGTGGACAGCACTGCCTGGCGGGCCAGGGATTAGTCTGTGCGTCCGTCCGAGGTCTGAGGCCAGTTGTTCCCTTCTGCGGCGGCTGTCTGCTCTTGGCTAGTCCCTCAGGGTCAGGTGAGGAAATGAGCAGACACCAAAGTCTATGCCTTTGGGAAGCCTGTGTCCCCCATTATGGAGAGCCCACAGGTCTGGGTGGTGCTGAGTGAGTCAGGTGGCATCTGTGCCCCAGGGAAGAGAGCATACATCTTGAAAGGAGGAGTCCCTACAAGAGGCCCTTGGTGATGCCATCCAGGCTAGGGTCCCTGATCCCCAAAATGTGTCTTAATAGTCACCATGTCCTGGTCATTGTTTCTACTAAAGCTTGCAGGCTGAGCAGGGTTTTTTGCCAGGAGAAGAGGTGAGGAGGCAGCATCCAATGTGACCCAAGCAAGGTTAAGAGATGGGTAATAGGTCCTGTCCCCAGGCCCTGTCCCTTTGCGTCTGGGTCCTAAGAAGACACCTCAACCTCAATGGACATCGCAAGGTCTCAGACGGGGTAGCTTGGGGCCAAGGTACCTTTCAAAGCTAGTGGGGCTGCAAAAGCTGCAGAGGACAGTCAGGGGCTAAGGGGACAGTGCTCTCACACGGCTCCTCTCAGGAAAAAAGCCATCTTGCCTGGCGTCCTCAGGAGGTGAGTGGTTGGGTGGAGGGAGACAACAGGCAGCTACAGAGAAGAGCAATACCCTGGAAGTGGCCAGAAGGAGAGTGGCCCAGAAATCAGGATTCAAACTTCTACGAACCTAGGAAGGCAACTTCCCCACCAAGTCGTTGCCATTGTCACTTCAGACATGAGTGGTGGTCCTTGGGCAATCCTGAACACCTCAACAGAGGAGCCGGGGCCTAAGCAGCAGGAAGAGCAAACTCCAGAGTTGCACAAGAGTGTGCCAGGCTCTGAGTGCCTGGGACCATGTAGAGGACACACCGCGAACACCAAACCGAGTCATCGTGTGGCCGTCACCTCTAGTGGCAACTTGGGCTACTTGTTCATCCTCATTTCCCATATCATCCCCTGCTCCTGTATCCATCTACTCTGGGCATGTCTGTCTGTACTCAGGCAGGGACTTTGGGCATGCTGTCTCTACTTGTTTGCTACTAACTCAAGTTCAGAGACAGGGTCTTCCTGAACCCTTCTCACCGCCCCAATGTGCCCAAGCTGTTACTCACATGGAAGGGGACTGCTAAGGCAGAACAGTGGAGTAAACAGCCACCACATCACAGTTACCAAGTAGAAAGCTCAGAGAAACACTTATGGTGGGATCAGAATGAACCCTCGGACACTGTTGAAAGAGCCTAGATCCCTTCGAATGAGTCCAGAAGAAAGGGTGTGTGTGTCATATTCTGTTAAGTTGTATCTGTACTATATGTTTTTAAAATAGGGTACAGACACAGGGTACAGGTTTTAGCTGAAAGTAAAATGGGGCTGTAGAGGAGGTTCAGCAGTTAAGAGCACTGGCTGTTCTTGCAGAGGACATAGGTTTGATCTCCAGCACCTATCACAACCATCTAAACTCCAGCTCCAGGGGATCCAATGCCCTCTTCTGGCCTCCACAGGCAATGGTACGCAGACAAGTATGCAGGCAAAATATCCATACGCATAAAAATTAAACCACTTTTTTTTTGAGGGGGGTAAAATACAAACGTGATTTTCTTGGCGGGGGGGCTTTCTGAGACAAGTTTCTCTATGTAACAGTCCTGGCTGTCCTGGAACTTGCCCTGTAGACCAGGTTGGCCTTGAACTCACAGAGGTCTGCCTGCCTCTCCTCCCAAGTGCTGGAATAAAGTGAGTGCTATCACCTAGCACAAAGGTGATTTTAAAACGCCACAGCAAGGCTGGAGAAACAGTTCAGCAGGTGAAGGTGCTGCCACCAAGTCTGCAGACCTGAACCCACATGGTGGAGAGAACTGCCTCCTATAAGCTGTCCTGACTCCCTTCTGCATGCTGTGACATGTGTATGTGCACGTGCACACCACCTCCTCCCAAATAAATGTAAAACAAACAAACAAACAGTTTTAAACACAATACTAACCCTTTCCACTGGGACAAGAAGCTCAACCTTCCCCCATGGCAGAGCCTGAAGGGACATTTTCACTCACAGAATGTTTGACAGACATTGTAACATAGCCAAGCCACTGTCCCTTGAGGCTACAGCATAGAGATACATAGGGTCTAAAAATCAGAGGCCATCTGTACAAAGTCACACCCAGCTCTCAAGCCAGCCTTATCCCATCCTCCTCCTCCACCTCTAACAGCTGGAGGGGCCTGTGGCCTTGGCCTTGCCTTTGGCTGTGGCTGCAGATGCTCCTCGCCCCACTGCTGAGGGGAAGTGTGGACTGCATCGACTCTCCAAAGAGAGGAGCACACGGCCACTCTAATAGTGCCTGGCTCAGCTAGTACCTGTATAAGAAGGGAGAGATTTCCATTTCAGAGCATCCTGAGTTCTCAGGGATGCAGTGGGACAATGACCCTGTTGTCATCCCCTTGCTCTGCTTCTTCCAGTGTCTCTGTGAGCTTCAGCTTCCCCTCCTATAGGGGACAGTGAGCCCCAGGTACATAGGGAGCTTAGATGCCACAGGTAGTCGCTGACCTTTTGCCATGCCAGGTGTGGAGCCACGTGTTTGGCCATTAGCCTCTCCTTCAGCCGTATGGGGTGAGCTACTAAAAGAAGGGCCAAAGGACCAGGCAATTCTCCAGTGTAACTCCCTCTAGCTGGGGTTTGAGAACCCAAGATCTTCCAGTGGGGCCCCACCTCCAGGAAGGTCTGTAGTGGGGGTTCATGGTCCCTGGACCTAGGCAGTTCATATGGAAGCCTTAGCAACCCAAAGGTCAGGTTGGCTCAGGACACTTCCTAGGGCCTGTACCTGATACTTGGGGCTGAGCTCAGCCTCTTAGCTCTCTTCTCCAGCCAGTCCTCCAGGTGACTCTCAGGAAGCTCAGCAGTCTCCAGTGGCCATTCTCTGGCCCGCCTCTCCTCTGTTGGGGACAGAATGACAAAGGGTAAGTGGCACACCCTCACTGGCCTGAATCTCACTCTTGTACAAAGCAGCAGATCCTGGGCAAGCCCTGGGTTGGCATACTGATCTGTCAGGGGAAGTGAGCCAGTAGGTCAGGAGCAGAGCCACGGGTCCGTCTCCTTCATCCCACTAGCTAGCTGCCCAGCTCCTCTGTCCACAGTGACTCAGTGATGTAAGCTTCGCTCTGCTCTCTGTCAAATAGAGACATGACGGCTGTCTCCAAGCCTTGGGGAGCTAGAAGCAGGAGAATGAACACACGGCTTAATTCTCAAGGTGTCTAAATCCAGGATGCAGGAGGCCCTGTGGACTGTAGAATGGGGCTGAATTGCAGCTCGCACCTGCCAAGTCTTTGATCCCAGGCAAGGGAATAAGCCTCGGTTCCCTGTTTTTTCTCCTCATCCAATGAATGGAAAGAATTCACACAAGCTGGTGTGAGGGAGGCTAGGGAGTAAGGCTCTCACTAGTGTGGGATGGGGCCTTGAGCTAGGAAAGATAAACTTGTGGATCCAGGCTCTACACTGACACTACACAGATGTCATCTCACTCATCTTCATAACCATTATTGTCTCCAAGGTTACAGGGGAGGCGACAGAACCAGTGCCATTTAAACTGTCAGCTGCCCCAGGCCTCATCCTTATCTTCCTTTCCACTAAACACGGCCTCCTGCTCAGGCTGTGGGGCCTGTGTTCCTTTCATTGTGAGGCAACCGTTCCCTGAGAGTACATGTCCAGTGTGGCTGGTCCCATGCGGCCTCACTTCCATCTTGGGAAGGCTCCTGGAAACCCTGTAGGTGCCAGACTGCAGGTCTTTCTGCCTGAATGCTGGCTCACATTCTCCACCTGTTCAGTAAGGTGCTACATGGGATGGTGACAATCACCCAGTGGGACTTCCAGGATCTGTAATGGGAATGAGCAGTGGAATCCAAAGGCAGACACACCAGCTTTCATGGAAGCCACAATCACTAGGCTGTGGGAACCTGAGCACAGGAAAAGTGGCTTATTGGGGGGGGGCAGGTCTCATGTATATTCAGGCTTGAACTAGCTATGTAGTTCAAGTTCAAGAGGACAACCTTAAAGTCTTGATCCTGTCTCCACCTTTCAAGTCTGAGACTCTAGTAGGGAAGTCTTCTCTGCAGGGCATCTGCTGGTGCTGAGCGGGAGGAGGGAGGAAGGAGCAGAGGTAGAGAAGGAGGGCATTTGGAGGGAGGGAAGCATCCAGGAACATCAGAGACTAGCAGGTGAGCTGAGCACACGCCCCCAGGGTTCTGGGAAGAAGCCACACATGCTCCATTTCCAAGGAACACAGCCATGCTCTTGACGTCCACCCAATGGGGCAGCTCAGGGACCCTCCTTTAGCCTGGGCAATCCGAGGCTTATTCACACAGAACATGCCAGAAAGGAAAGAGGGGTGGCACAGAACAGTTTCCTGCTATTAGAACCTCTTCCACTTCCACCCCTCAATTCTGCTTCACCCCTACATACCCTCCACCTGGATGCTCAGTTCCTGCAGGTCTCGTTCTGACATGTGGGAAAATCTGCAGTTGGAGCCAAAGTCACACTGGCCTGCAACGGGAAGACCGTTACTCTCCACTCCGGAAGGCTCTACTGCAGCACTCTGAGAGACGGGCCTTCGAGTTTTAGGGGCAGGATTTTTTGATCTAGAGTAGCAGCCCCAGCCTGGAGCAAAAAGCCAGACTCTCTGGTCACACTCAGTGGCCTGAGGTGCCAGCTTGGACCATCATGCCCCATTCCTGATGCTTTGCAAGGAGTATCCACGAGTATCCCCCAAAGCCTGTCAGTGTTAGGCCACACAGGCCTGAGCAGGCCATCCTCACCAGTCCATGCGATGGAGCTCAATGAGTGCCACGCAGACTCCTGAGAGGCTCATGCTTCCTCTCTAGACCGGGTCACTGCACGTGCTGCGGCCCCACCTGGTGCTCTGTCTGCTCGTTTAGCTTGTACAAGCAACTGGACTGCTCCTCAGAGAACTTGGGGGCAGCTTTGCCAAGCAGAAGTCAATGTTTGGATGGCTTTCCTATTATCAATCAAGGAATCTGAATTATGGCTTTCAAAATTAAACATCAGTGGCATCCTCGACGAGAACCCCTGACTGGCAGGCCTGCTGGCCACTTGTCAGGCAGCACTGTCTCCCGAGGAGACAGCTTCCCTGCTCTAACAGCAGTGCCTTCCCAGGTGCTATGTGAATCCTGTGGTTTTCAGCTTTGCTTTGATTGCTAGGAAGCTCAGGGCTAAACCCTCAGAAGAGCACATAGGCCCTCAAGAGTGGGTATGGAAACTCGGTATTCCTGGATTGTCTGACTTCCTATCCTTAACCTTAATTGTCTTTGCATCCCTAACTTGCTGATCTCTGTGTGTGTGTGTGTGATTTTTTTTCTAAACGCAGGGCTTTCTACACAGCCTTGGCTGGGCTTGCCTTCACTGCCCAAGTACTAGCATGCTGGGCAGGTACCACCACACCCAGCTCTATACTCACTTTTATGAGCTGAGCACTAAGTACTCAAAGGAACACCTAGCACCTGTGCTTCTGACCCTGAACTTGGGATTGCTAGACCCACCCTGCCTCTGCCTCTCCCAGCTGGGAAGGGGGATGCAGGAGATCAGGCTTCTTGGCTATGCTAACCAGCTGGTCTATGACCTCAGCAGTGTTCCCTGGCTCACATTCCCCAGAGCTTCTTATTCTAAGTAAGTCAATAAAACCACAGCCTATGTCTGAAGGTCTTTAGGTGAGAACAAGTTCCTGGAGATGTTTTAACTGATCAGCCAGGTAAAGCCAAAACTACAAAGTGGTTCGAGATGGTGGCAGGGACTGGAGGAGACACTACTGGGTGCCATGCGGGCCAGACAAGATGCTCCTTGTCTGTAAGGACCAGAGCTGAACACTTACCTGTCAGCAGGAATTTCCTGCAAGGTCTCTTGTTCTGTTCATCCAGCAAGATGGCAGCTGCATCTGGAAGAGAAGTCTGGATTCAGATGTCTCCACCAACGGAGATGGAACCTCAAGGGCCTGGCATCAGTGGCATACAGTCATGAGAAGAGAAGAGAGGTCTCCACCCGCGGAGGGGGTATAAGCTAGGGTTGGCCACAGTGGGTAGAGAGTGTGGATAAAGGGGTTCAAACTGAGGTGACCTCCACTCCTCACGCCCCGGAGGACTAGCTAAAGCCATGAGGCAGTTTGAGGCTAGAGGTGCTCCAGGTTGTCTGCCAATGGGTTTAGATGGGGGTGGGGGGGACCTCTGTGTACCCTGCAAGTCTGTGTGTACAGTCACAGACTACACACAGATGTTCTGCTCCATGACAGGCCACATGTTCAATGGTGATCTTCTGCCTAGTGATATCATGGTTGTTCCAGTCGGTCATTCACACAACAGTGTATTCCTGTTATTAAGTGGCACGTGATACTTCAACATGAAAAACTTCCCAGAAAGTCCTGATGCACAGGACTGTTGCCTTCCATCCCTGCCAGAGGCCAGGGAAGGCTCCCACAGCAAGACTGTGGTTCCTAGTCTTTTCATTTTTCCTGGCTCGGCCACACTAGCCACTGCCCTGAGTGATCATTCTAGATGTTCATTTTAACCCTGGTTTCCCATTTCTCCTCTCTTTATGCTCATCATACAGTTTTGAATTTGTGTGCTTCTCAGCAGGAAAGGTACCAGTCAAGAATCCGAGAGTGGATGAGGCATGGTGATGAATACCTACAGCCCTCACTACTTGAAAGGTGACACAGGAGGACTGTTCAAGTATAAGAGTTCAAGGCCAGCTTAGGTCATGTAGCCTAAAACAAACAAGAAATCTGAGTAAGGTAGAGAAGGTGACCCCGAGCTCAGAGGTTCTTCTCAGCATGCTAGACAAGAGGAGAAGGAGGACCGGATGTTTACCCACACCTTTCCAGAGGCCATGGCTCTTGAGTCCGGAAGACCTGAGCTCGAGCCCCAGCTGTGTGTGGCCACAGGCAGCTGTTGTCTTTCCAGGGTTGTTTCTCCCCATGTAATGGGAAGAAAAGTTCCCACTTGGCAGGGTTTCATGGAACAACAGATGGGGAGCCCTTGAGAAGTGGGTCGCAATCCTGCTGGTACTTCAGAGTCGCAGGATCTGGGCAGCCTCGATACCCACTTCCCCAGCACTTGAGAGCGCTGCCAAGCAGCCTTCCTCCTGACAAGCCTGGTGGACAGTGCAATCATCTCCATCCTGTAGGGCAGGGAGCGAACTGCCCAAGGGCATGTGGTCAGGAAGTCGCAGCACCGAGCCTGTACTGTGGTGTGAGTCTAGAGCCCTGCTTTTTCAATGTGACCAGGGTAAGCGGACAGTGTCGAGGGGATTCTTCCCTACAGAGCAGTAGTGGCTGGCGGGCCAGCAGTCTTCTGGGACTAGAGTTGGCTGTAGAGAATTCATTCCAGCACAAGGCTCCTAGGCTAGAGAACCAGCCAGCTGTCAGATCCAGCTGGGACTACAGACACTAATGGCCTACCCTCTCAGGATCCTTCTAGGCCTGGGGCTAGTTGTAGAGCTGAGCCTGGATCCCAGACAATGGGCCCTGAGTGAGTGGCCGAGTGTGGGAGAATTCCACACTACCTAGCCTCTGGCTGGTGTCGCTCCACCCCACTAACTTCAGAAGCATGGGGCAGCTATGGACAATCAATCCACTCCTCTCACTCTCAGGGTCTCTGTAGTTCAGATAGGTCTTGAACTTATGATCATACTGCTTCATCCTCCCGTGTGGCTGGAATTATAGGCCTGTATCACCAAGGGTAATTCTCAGGTTCCGCCTGTATTTTTCCCCTTTGGGCAGGATCTCATTAAATAGCCCTAGCTGCCTTGAACTCACTCTATTGCCCTGACCAACTCAAACTCTTCATCCTCCTACCTCAGTTTCCTGAGTGCTGGGATTATAGGTATGCACTTTTTCCAGGACCTGCTTTAATTTCTCCAAAAGGGAGAGTCCTTATAATTGCTAAAAATTCCTCAGTGCCCCTGAAGGATGCCAGACTGAGAAACTGCAGCCCAGGCTCTGCTCAGAGAGCCCCTGCTTCCCTGCATGACATGTAATGCTCTTTGTGACCTGAAGTATCAATCCTTCAAGCTTCACCGTCCCAAATACCCAGCTGCCCCTGGTGCCCCATGCTTGTTTGCTCAATTTAGCCCTTCATCTCTCAAACACTCACTAAGCATATCCTTCCTGTGTACCAGGCACTGTGCCAGGCTAAGTATTTGGTACAGAGCAAATGAGACCCCATCCTTCCTCCCAGTCCTATAGTTGCTCTAGTCTACACAGATGTCAATGTTGTATAAGTGTTGAACCTGTCACCAAATGACCTTCCCTGGCCCTGGGGACGGGAGGCATTCCTGACAGTTTGCAGTCTGACTTGAATTCTGAGATTTGGGGACTGTCCTAATGGGGAAGGACACAGGAAGGGCATGTCCACAGAAAGGAATATGCATGGAGAGGTCGGGAATGAAAGGCCAGCAGAACATAGAAATCAGAACAAGCCTGGGACTTTGCTCAAAACACCTTGTGTAAGTGGCTGCAGGGCCCTTGATGCCTGCAGGGCTCAGCAGGTAACAGTGCTTGAGCCCAGTCTGACTACACCTAGAACAAACTTGATTCTCATACGTCGTCCTCTGACTTTCACATGTGAGCCATCATTCTCTCCCTCACTCACACAAGCACACCAAGTAGATAAATGGAATAAGTGATTTGTGCAAAAAGGAGTGCCCTGCTTTATCTACCTTTGAATCTCCAAAGGCTAGTTATGAGCTAAATTCTGCTAAGAACAGATGAATAAATGAGCTCATGAGACAAAGGGCCTGAGGTCAGTCCTTTCGGGGACACACAGACATCATTCCTACTTATTGCACCCTTGTGTGGGACTACTGAGCCCCTTTCACTATTGCTATGTCTGTTTTACATACAAAGAGGTTAGGGTTCCGTTGTCAGTGACTGACAAGCAGCTAGTCTTCAGGGCTTATGCTTGTCCTGACCATGGCCTGTGGGACACCAGCTGCTGAGGGCTCATGGACTTGTCTGCAGGGACAAAGCAGGGCTGAGTGAAGCTCCAGATGACACACACAGTGCCTCCCAGGGTGGGCAGAGTTGCTGAGGGGCGGGGGGGGAGCTAAGGGGAAGCTGCTTTCGGGCAGACTCCTGAGGAAGTGGGAAAAGCTCATGTGCCAACTCAGCCTCCACGACTAGATCCCCGGGGACTTTGTATTAAAGTTCTCACCAAACCTGAGGACTCTGGGCCACCAGCCTTCCTCCCAGAACTGTTCAAAGGACTGGATGCAGCTGAGGATGAGGAGCGGTGGTGGTGGTGGGAGGCAGGGGCAGGCGGATCACAAAGCCAGCCTGGTCTACAAAGTGAGTTCCAGACAACCAGGCTGTACAGTGAGTCGCTGTCTTTAAACAAAAAAACATCTCCAAAGCCACAGAGAAACCCTGTCTCGAAAAAACAAACAAAACAAAACAAAAGGCTGGCTCCAACCCCTCACCCGCAACCTGCATCTGGAGATGGTATCAGGGGATCAATGTTTTGTTTTGACTGAGATGAGGTCTTGTAGTATATGCAGGTTGGCTTCAAACTCCAGGACTTGTCAGGCTTGGTGACTCATGCCTGTGAAGGCTGAGGCAGGAGAATTGCTGCAAGGTCAAGGCCAGCCTGGGCTACATGGTGAGTTCCAGGTTCCAGGTCACCTTGTGCTACAGTAAGATCTTGTTTAAAAAAAATAAAGCAAGGAGCTGGAGAGATGTCTCAGTGGTTAGGAGCACTGGCTGCTCTTCCAGAGGACCAGGGTTCAGTTCCCAGCACCCATATGACAGCTTGCTGCTGTCTATAACTCCAGTTCCAAGAGACTCAACACTCTTATACAGACATGCAAGCAAAATACCAATGCACATAAAATAAAAGTAAATTAAAAAATCTAAAAACATAAAGCTGCTGCCCTCAAGATCCTCTTGCTTCAGGTTCCCAAGTAACAGCACCAAGTTACTAAGTTCAGCTATCGTTTCCTTAAAGGTTCCTAGGTAATCTTAATGCATAGTCAGGGTTGAGGGTCACTATTGTACAGAGTTACTCAGAGAAAGAAATGGTTTCCCTTCTCATGTCTTCTTGGCTGCTAAGACTAAGTTTTTAACTTCCCAAATCTGGGCTCTGTTCAGAGTCTTTAAAGCACCAATACTACCCCATCTCAGTCCAGGGACTCCTGGTCCACTGTAGCCTCAATGCCAATCTCCCGTACCTTTTAGCTGGCTCAGTGCAGCTCCTATCCATCTCTCTACTCTGTTTTTGCCTTACTGCCTTTGCAACGCTGGGAATCAAATATAAAGTCTTCTGAATGCTAGGCAAACAATCCATCTGAGTTATTGCCTCAGCTTTGTTGGTTTTTTTGACACAGGGCCTGGCTAGCATGGAACTCACTATGTGAACCAGGCTGGCTTTGCTCAAACTCCTAGAGATTCACCTACCTCTATAGAGGTAATAAAGGTGTTATTTATTGTGTTATCCCCACAAGCTGTCCTCTGACCTCCACATACTTTCACACTGGGCAAATGCGCACACGCACATACACACACACATCCCACATGCAATTAAAAAAAGAGCAGAAGAGGATTTTGGCTCAGTTTATAGTACCTACATGGTGGATCATGACCACCCGTAACTCCATTGCTGATACCTTCTTCTGACTCCTGTACTTACATATGTGCAGGTTGATACTAATATATATACAATAAAAATAAATGTTTTAAAGAAGAGGCCATTGCAGTCTGTCCCTAAAGAGGTCCAGTTACCGCAAAGAGCACCCACCTCGGAACATGTCGTACCACACTTTCTTGGCCTTGAGATGCTGCAGCCCATTTAGGTGCTTCTTCCGGTTGTGGAGGTTGTCCTGGAAGGAGCGGTCACAGTAATCACAGAAGTATCGCTTCCCCATGGCCACCTCCACCAAATGCTAGGGCCCCTGCAAAGCCAGCAAAGCACTTGGTCAGACGTTGAAGAGCAGATCATGTGCGCTCACTGAGCACTGCAGCTTGGCCCCAGGCTTTGCTTCCTGTGGAGTTTCCCAGATGACAGTTAGGGGTGACAGACCTCATTCCAGAGGGCTTCTGCTGTACAGTCTCTAACACTGGCTGAGCTACAACTTCTTTATTTTTATTTATTTATCTGTTTTGTTCTTTTAAGACAGGGTCTCTCTGAATAACCACCCTGGCTGTCCCAGAACTCACTCTGTAGACCAGACTGGCCTCAAACTCAGAGCTCTACCTGCCTCTTGCCTCCCAAGTGCTGGGATTAAAGGCGTGTGCCACCACCACCTGGCTGGAGATGTATTTTTTTAAGCTTCTAGGCAACTCTAACAGTGGCCAGGCTGGAGGACATCACCTTAAGCCCTCTGGCTATCCTCTTACCTCCTGTGTTCTCTCTGTTTAGACGTCCTCTCTGCTCCTCACACGTCAGGCATGTGGTCGCCTCCCTGCGCTTGTACTTGCTGTGTCTGACCTGGATGCTGCCCCTCAGATAGTGACAGCCGCTCACTCAGTCCTTTGATCTCTGCTCAGACGCCATGACCCTGGACCTGAACACACAGGGGCCTCTTCAGCTCTCGCCACTCTCTGCTTTCCTTTTCCTCATAGCACTTACCTCCTTTAGAGCAATAAATTAGTTGTTATGTCACTGTCTTTCTTTTCCAACAAGAATATAAACCCATGAAGGTGAGTCTACTCTGCTGTTTCTTGGGTGCCCCAGCACCTAAACGATACTTGGAACAGAGTAGGTAGGCAATCAAGCATTTGCAGAATAAATTAATGAATCACCACATTCCCTTTGGGACAACTGGGGTTCAGAGGGAGGAAGTAATTTGCCTAATGTCATACAGCCAGGAAGCAAAAGCAAATATAGGTCCCCTAAAAATTCTCTTGCCAAGTGTCCCCCCTCCTACAGCTAGCTCAGTGCTCAGGGAAGCCAGCGAGCTCCACAGCAGGTGCTAGCAGCTTCCTAAGGAGACTACTGCAGTTTGGGAGAGCTTCCCAGCCCGCCTCAGATGGAAATGAGAGCACTGCAGTTCTTAAGGCCCTTCAGCAACAGTTCCCTCACCGTTCCCACGCCAGGAGTCTGCAGCCCAAGGTGGACAATAATTTTTGTCAGCTCCACAAGCCAAGCCCTGTATCTTGCAGCCCACTGGGAGTTTTCAAGAAAGACTGCAAAGACCAAATCAGAGCAACCCCTCCCATGACAAAGTAGGCTCCTGAGGCCCAGAGGAAGATGGAAACGACTTCCCGAGGTTACAAGGTAGCTGCCTAAAGTAGTCAAAGCCGCAGACTGCCACACACCTGGCAAACTAGGCTGACTCTGGGACTCAATCCACAGAGCAAACAGATGGGGGAACACACCTCAGGGAGAAGGGACTGGGAGAGAAGGAGAGACAAACAGTTGCCCAGGATGGTTCAGGCACTAAGCAGGCTGATGGAGAAAGTTACTCCTGCTGCAGACAGGGATGGCAGCCATTAAGTCAGGGGCTGTAATGGGTTCAGGAACAGCTAGTCATTCCAAATGAAAACGTATAAAACCTCTCTTCTCCCATTACTTCCAAGAAACTGCATCCCAGACACAAGGACTTGATCTATTAAATTTGGCAGCTCTAATGCACCCCGTCTTGCCAATAAACTTATAGGAATTGGATTGAAATTGTAAGAGATGAACGCTTAACGGCCGAGTGCTTAACCAAGCCATTCACGGAGCTTGAAGCTCTAAGGAGCCGCTGGCTGTGGAGAGTAATGGGAAAAGGAGGGGCGGAGGAAGGTGTCCCCCTGGGAGACTGACATGAAGAGGAGCAGTGGCTCTGCAACAGACGGAAGTGGACAAAACCACAGAGCACAGAGAAACCAGCCATGTGACCTTGTGCAAGTCACTGTCCCTTCGTGACACCTAGAATTTACTGTGTGAATATGAGGCAGTGGATCTGAGTGATCAGCTACTGTTTTGGGAGTGATATAGAGAAATATGCCGACACAAATTTACTTAAGGCTAGGACTTGCTCACTCATGTGCAATGGGTTCAGTCTCTAGCACCACAAATAAAATGGCTATGAATGGAAACTTCATGTTTAGCATCAAGCAAGTGCTCAGGAAATATTGGAGCTGCGGTTCTGAGCATCTGTCATAAACTGGCTGAGAGCTTTGCATGCATCGTCCCACAAAGCCTAGCATGACCTGCAACGGATGCCCATGAGACTTCAGGATAAGGGCACGGAGACGCCAAGAAACAAAGTCACTCAGGCAAGGTCACATTACTAGCTGAGCTGGGCTAAGAACCCAGGTAGGCTGTCTGCACTACTAACCACTTCAGTCTCCAACAAATCATACTGACACTTAACTTTTCACTCACCCCCAGTACCATGCTGGTCTCTTTGAATCCCAAAATGTACGTATTGAAACCTACTTATGAATGAGAGAGAAGGCTGAGGATCAGAGAGGTACTATGGGGTGCTCTGGCCATAGAACAGGTTTCAGAACAGGGAAGCCTCTATTCACACCATTGCAAACACTAGCCCACTAGGAAATAAGGCCACACGCCTCTCTGACTGCCTGCTCAGCCACACCAGAAACCAAATAAGCCCTAGAGGGGCTGTATTTTTTTTTTTTTTAAGATAGAGTTTCTTAGTAAGTAGCTATGGAGCCAGTCCTGGAACTCGCTCTGTAGACCAGTCTGACCTCAAACTCATAGAGATTCACCTGCCTCTGCCTCCCAAGTGCTGGGATTAAAGGTGTGTGCCACCACCGCCCGACTTGGGGGACTGCTTTCTAACCTTGGTCTGAAGAGTTATTTGATTCTGACTGTTCCTTATGAAAGCAGGGATGTTCAGAATGGTCATGGATGGCTGTGAGCATCAGAGCATTCATGTCTTCACTGAGCACAGCACCAGGCTCACCGAGGTCCTCAGGAAACCCTAGCTATCAGCACTGAGCTTACTGATGGCTGTTAGTACAGGACTGCTGAAACCTGAATGCCAGCATTCAAGCGAACCCTGGAAACAGCCAATTGACATTGCAGATAAGACAAATGAGTCTAAGAGAGGACCACAGAGCTACCAAAGTCCACAGCGTTAAAGGCAGAGAGGAGGGACTGGACCCTCAGCACCACAGGCCAGACTGATTCCCACACTGCATGATGGCTCCATAGCCTCCACTGCCCAGGGACAACAGTAGAGACTCAGAGCTTTTTATCTCTCCCCAGGCTTGTCCCCATAGCCAGGTGCTCAAAGGAGCTGGCCTTAGCAAGGTGACCTCTCCAGACAAGACATTCTAGGCCCCTGATCCAGCTGTCTCCCACTAGGGCACACATTTAGGGACAGCCTACAGAACCTGCTAGCCAGGTACAGCATTTGCCACACTGTAAACAGAATCATTCATGCCACAGCCAGGCATCCTGGCACAAAGCACACCCTGTGCCTCTGTGTTCCTTGACCCTGAGTTGCCAGAAGGGAGACAGCTGGAGTGTCTATGCACTGGGCCCAGACAGCAGCGTGGGGTGCTGACTAAGCTGACCTTCTCCACCATGATTCATCCTCATCTTCAGCAGTGTGAGCTAGGCCCTGTCCGGAACAGAGTGATCCAGTCCCCACGCTCCACCAAGAACACAGGTGGTACCACCAACCCACTCCCAGGAACCAGGTCCACGGCTATAACACTGTCTGCTGGCTCCTCAAAGCTTCACTAGATGCCAGAGCTGGTTATTCATGGCCAGAGAACAATGCTTAAGCTAGTGAGACTTAAGTCTTCTGGGACCACACAGCAGATTCTAATCCCAATGCCCCCTGCAAAGTGATTTCATGTACCGAGTGTGCCCTTAGCTATAAACCAGGTCTCACAGCTCACAGCACAATGGCTCTTCAGCATCCACAAGGGTTCCAGGACCCTCATGGATATCACCTTCCCCAGCTCATCCTTTATATAAAATGTCACAGAATTTCCATCTAACCCATACACAGCCTCTTGTATATTTTACGTCATCTCTAGAGTATTTATAATATCCAGTATATGTAAATGTTATGGAATTAGTTGTTTTCTTGTATTGTATAGTGAATAATGACAAAAAAAATCTATACATAATCAAATCAGTACTTTGTTTCTGTTTTGAGACATGGTTTCTCTGTGTAGCCCTGGTTTCCTGGAACATACTCTGTATATTCTGTAGACCAGGTTAGCCTCTAAATCAGAGATCTGCCTGCCTCTGCCTCCTGAGTGCTGAGATTAAGTGTGCACTACCACTCCGGCCACATTTTGAAAACTGCAGTCAAACAATGCCTCAGGACCCTGATATCCCACTTTGCATGAAGGCTTATTCTCTTGTGGGCCTCCTTCCCATTCCAGAACACAAATTGCCAGGAACACACTGCCTGCAGAATAAATGAGTGGCTTGCAGAGCCAAGCCCTCCCTCCACCTTGCTGGATGCCATTTCCTCTCAGGCCCTTTTTGGAAAAGCCAAGCAGGCAGGTCTCTCACACAGGATACCTGACTCTTGCAGAGCTGTTCTGTTGTGTAGCTGCCCACAGAACTTACCCCGTCCTGGCTGTCACTGTACCTGACGACCCTCCAGGCTCAGTGAGCACCCTCTACCATAGAGGTACAAGAGGGAAGAAAAAAGATGGGGGATGGGGTAAAGAGAAACAGGTCCAGATTTGATTCACGCATGCTGGTGTCTCACTTTCATTCTTTAAAAATGTTTTTTAAAATTTATTCTTACCTGTATGAGTGCTTTGTCTGCATATATATGTATCACACATGTGCAGTAGGCAAAGGCACAGAGGCCAGAAGATGGTGCTGGAACTGGAGTTACAGATGGCTTTGAGCCACCATGCGGATGCTAGGAACTTAACCTGGGTCCTCTGGAAGAGCAGTTAGTACTCTTAATGGCTGAGACACCTCTCCAGTTTGGAGACTGAACAGAGCCTTGTGTACACTCAGCAAGTGCCCTTCACTGAGCTATAGATCCCCAGACCCCCACCCCTTTTTTGGGTTTTTCTGTGGTTCTCTGTGTTTGCCCTGGTTGTCCTGGAACTAGCTCTTATAGACCAGGCTGGCCTCGAACTCAGAGACCCAGCTGCCTCTGCTTCCCGAGTGCTGGGATTAAAGGTGTGCGCCACCACTGCCTGGCCTCCATTTCATTCTTATTTCGCCTTCACAGAGGTTCTTTCGAGGTGGAACATGAGAGCAGCTCCTCAGTGCATGTCACCTGCTCACAGCTGGCAGAGTTAACAATAACGGCAACAATTATTGCTGATGATAACACTGTCCTGAAGGCTAGTAATATTGAGAGCCCCACACCGCATCTTGTGACCCTCCCTGCCATGCTGTGCTGGAGGCTCCACAGCCAAAGCATCCCAGCGCAGGGATCTAGAGCTTATTAAGCCCTCTCCC
>JAQHUG010000234.1:2052884-2070967 GCA_028555095.1 Dicrostonyx torquatus | reverse complement strand
AAACTAAGACAGGCATTCATAAGGAAGAATAAGTCTCCATGTGATTATTTGGGAGCTGGGTGGAGGGCCCCCAAAGAGTAAAGAAAACAATAGAAACCAACCATACCCTCTTGCCTTTGCCACCTGAGCACTGGACTCACTGGCTCACACTGTGATACATGGCTTTCATGTGTAACAGGGTTTGCTATGCTGCTCACATTGGTTTTGAAATACTGCTTTCAAATGATTCTCCTGCTTCAGCCTCCCAAGTAGCTATGACTTTAGGCACATACTTTGATTGGCTCCGATCTTTCGGGGAAGACTTAATGCTGTATGACCTTTACTAAGTTATTTAATGTCTCTGGGTCAAACTGGACAATGATACTGATATTAATAACTACTTCCTAGAGCTGGACGGGAGCTAAATAACTACCCCAAAAGTTCCCAGGGGATGGGCAGTGGTGGCACATACCTTTATTTCCAGAATTGGGAGGCAGAGGAAGGCAGATCAATGAGTTCAAGGCCAGCCTGGTCTACAGAGGCAGCCTAGTCTACAGAGTGAGCTGCAGGACAGCCAGGACAGCACTATGAAGAGAAACCCTATCTTAAAAAGCACCCAGGGTTTCCTGCATGGCCAGCTGGATTCTTCTGATGGGTCTCCCCCAAGTGGATTACCCCTCCAATGCTCACCCCTTCCTGGCAAGGAAGGCCAGGCGCCTGGCTTCAGCCTTTTCCCTCAGCACTGCAGGATCCTGGATGAAATGGTCCAGCTGTGGAAGGAAGAGAAGAGACAATCTGCAATCATTTCCCTAGGCTGTGTGGATCCCTGCTGGGAGGAATCCTGAGGCATCCACAGCCGGCAGGGCAGGCAGTCTCAGTACTGAGCAAGCTGGTTGCCAACTGAAGTCTCCTTTAGGGAGGGAGGGAGCTGAAGGATGTGGGGCAGGCTGCTGGGGAGAAAGAACCACAGCAGGCACATCAATGAATGCATGTGTGGGTATGGCTGAGGTGGCCAACAGGAAAGGACACAAAAGACCATGAAAGTTGACTAAGACCCCTGGAAGCAGGCTTGCCCTGAGACTTGGAGGTCAAGTCTCACTCTGGTGCCCCAGCAGAGGGCTATGTGAGATCTCCTCTTTAGGACAGCTTTCTATGCTCAGAGTGCGTGGTGGGCCTGTGCAGGGGAAAGCTAGGACCTCAGCAAACAGGCAGGCTTTGACACATGGCATAATAATAATTAATAATATCCAAAGGAGTAGAATTAGTGACATGGGAAGATGGTTCACTTTATATGCAAATCTGACTTACCCCAGGATAGGCAAAGAGGTCTGGAGCCTGTGGCTGAGAGCCCTGGGCAGGCCATGTACTTCCTATTACAGCACTTAATGCCTCTGCACAGCTCTAAGAACATCTGACTCTGCCATCCTTTGGGGGCTGCTTGGGACTGTAGAGTGCCTGGCTACTCCCTTCAAATGGAGCAAAATCACTTTTCATCTGTTTTCTATCTTGAATTTCAAGTTAAGTTTTCAGACAAGAGGTCTAGCTTACCTCCAGAGCCTCAGGGCTCTAAGTCGTCTCTGGTTTTTAAAAAAGCCAGCCTGGGCACAGCAGCCTACAGCTAGCTACCCTCCCTTCTTCCAGACCATAACACCTGATGACTCAGCTGTTCACAAGCCCCACCTCTGTTCTGTCCCCTGAGAGCCCTCTGGGCAGTGGAGCAGAGATCAAAGCCCACAGTTCTCCAAATAGTCTGTGCCTAAAAGGACCCTGCCCAAAGCTGCAGGCTCGGCGGTGAGGCGGGGAGACAGGCACAGAGCTCCAATTTGCCCTTCAGAGCTACATTTCTTTCATCTGCCACCTGCCCAGGACGGACCTTGGGGGCCTCCTCTTCAACCTCCTCCACTTCATCATAGTCTTCCTCCGGTCCTTCTCCAGGCACTTTGGTTCTCAGCACCTGAGGGATGGTGAAGGGCCTGAGGGTTGGGAAAGAAAGTGAGATCAAAGAATTGGAGAGTGGCCTCCTGCCTTGGGGAGAAGGCTGGGGAGGGGCACTGCTCAGGAGGCAAGGGAACCTTTCCACAGGGGTTTTCAAGCAGGCTTTGCTTTTGTCCCCAGATTCTTTAAAGGGGGTAACCGCTGAGCTGAGGCCCTAGGGATCTCCAGTCTTTTTGTTCACCAGGAAGCCCTGCTTTGATCTGCACAGGTAAATCCCTATAAGATTCTGCTGAGGAAAATGTTCCACACTTAGGAAAAAGCATGACTTGCTAAGACTGGGGGTGGGGGGTGGGTGGGGGATGAAGGAGCAGAGGGTGGGAGTGGGGCTGGGAAATCTGTCTGGCCCAACACCAGCCTGCTAGCCTCACAACTCACCTGCGGCTGATGAGCTCATCATCAGAGTCTGCATCGTTGGCGCCCACCTGGTTGCCATCGTATGTGTCATCATACTCGTCCTCGTAGTCATCAACCTGGTATTCTCCTGGCTGCACTGGGACCTGCAACAGCGGACTCATGGGTCAGAGAAGCTAGGGGACTGCTGGATTTCCCACTCCCAGCAGAGGCCCAGGCTGGGCAGCCTACCTCCTCCATTACCACACTGTACTGCTGGTAGCGAAGCCTCTGAGCCACCACAGCCCGCTTGTCGTTCACCAGGCTCCTCACGTTCTCCTCCTTCCTGGAGCCAGGGACAGCAGGGAGAGAGGGAGGACACCATCAGGTCTGGAAGAGTGCGGAGGGCAAAAGGTCCAGAGAGATGCTGGGTTCACTTTTGTAGACCTCAGACCCTGCAGTTTTTGTCCTAAGCCCAGGAAAGCCCTAAGCACTCTTGGGTCTGGCTTCTTCCTCTCACCCTCTCACTACAGCTGCTCCCATCCCTGTTTTGCAGGCCCAGCTTCCATGAAAGAATACCGTGGGAGGAGGAAAGTCTGGTAGTTCCGACTGCCATCAGTTATGTTGAAAATGAGGACAGATGGGCGCAGTGGAGGGGAAGGGACACACCTGGCTCACACTGAACTGTACACAGTATCAGCAGGGCCTCAGGTCTTTTGACCATGGCTTTGCAAACTTGTGGAGAATCCTGGCTTGTCAAAGACATACACAGGCTCATGGAATGTGGTTTCTTTGGCTCTGCAGGGGCAATTAGAGATGGCAGGCAAGAAATCTAGCTTAGTGATGAGATTCGATCTCTGGAATGTATCAAGAGGAAAGGGTCTGAGGAAAAAAAAAAGTGAGACACAGAGCCATGCAGATTTTCTAACGGCTGGCTCTGGGTGGGTGGCAGACGTCTGGGTCCATAGGCTTGTCTAGGAGCCAGGTACAGGTTGGGACTGCAGTCTCAGTATGGCTGGCAAGACTTTGCTGCACTGTGACAATCTTTATTGAGGGCTTCCTACCTGTCAGAGCCATTCTAAGCCTGAGCAGGGAGGAGACTGAGAAATGGGTCAGATATGCATCTGTACTTACAGTGGAGTTAGGGGTGAACGGCACAAAATATGCCAAATGCAGTGGGCTGCCGCCTGACAGACGGAAGTGAGGGCAGCACCAGCATAGGTCTGGAGGAAGGGGTGAGGAAACCCCATGACAGGAGGGTGGTTGATAGCACCATGACCCCCACAGTGGGACAGAAAGGATGTTCTATTTGGTTTAGATCTGAGAGGAATCTTAGGTAAACAGAAATCTTAGCTGGCTGTGGTGACTCATGCCTATAGTCCTAGCATTTGAGAGGCTGGGGTAGGAGAACTGCCAAGAGTTAAAGGCCAGGTGGGACTACAGAGACCCCTATCTTAAACAAAACAAACAAACAAAAACCCCCACAAAGCTGTGCATGATGGCAAAAGTGTATGATTCCAGCACTAGTGAGGAAGAAGCAGGAGGATCAGGAGTTCAAGGCCAGTCTCAGCTACAAAGTGAGCTGGAGGCCAGCTTAGGCTACACTAGCCCCCCCCTTTTTTTTTTTGGTTTTTCGAGACAGGGTTTCTCTGCAGCTTTTTTGGAGTCAGTCCTGGAACTAGCTCTTGTAGACCAGGTTGGTCTCGAACTCACAGAGATCTGCCTGCCTCTGCCTTCCGAGTGCTGGGATTAAAGGCGTGCGCCACCACCGCCTGGCCCTAGCCCTTGTTTTAAATAAAACAACTGAAAAAAAAAACAAACCAAAACCCCAAAGACCAATCCAGGAAACTCCCAGCCACCAGGATTGGGGCTGTGGAGCTGCACGAGACTCTTTGCCAGGTTGGTAAAGGGGTAGAAAAGAGAAAGGGCTTTAAGCCTTTCCCATGGCTGGTACCAATAGTAAGAACACATTCCTGCACTCAGCCATGCTTTTTGAGATGCCAGGTACTATCTTTGCTGGGCCAGGGGCCCAAGAAGAAAACGGTGTCATCCTCGTCTAGAAACAGACAACAAGAACTTCACAGACTGTCTTTGGAATTCCGGCCTCCTACAAAGCGGCAGCAAGGCCAGGAACATGTCTGCTCTCCTGAAGCTGGTCACCTTTTCTCTTGTCATCTACTCAACCCTGTTCTATAAAAACCTGATTCAAACAGGTCCTAAGTGGCCTATAGAGACAACAAACATTCCAGGTGGGGCAGTTCTGGGACACAGAAAGGCAGAGAAACCTGCCCAGAGCCATACAGCTTCTAAAGGAAGGTTCAGGTCCTGACTTGGGTTTGCTCTACACTTTCTAAGCTGTGTGTGTGGTCACAACAAGTCTCTAGCCTTGTTAAATCAGTCCAGTGTGGTGTGGGGTGCTTGCCTCTAAATCTAGCACTAGCAGGACTGGAGAGATGGTTTAGGGTTAAGAGTACTGGCTGCACTTGTCAAGAACCCAGGCTCAGTTTCTGCCATTCACATGGGTATACTCACAACCATCTGTAACTTAAAAAATGGGCGGCGGGGGTGGGGGGAAATAAACCCAGCTTTAAGGTGGCAGAGACAAGAGGATTTCTGTGGGTTTCAGGCCAGCCTGGTTTACACAGTGAGTTAGTTCCTGCTTGCAGTATTCACTTCCCAGGGGTGCACTGCACAGCTCGAATCCGGACAGGATGACAATGGGGTCAGGGTCATCTTTGGCTGCTTAGTGAGTCTGAGGCTAGCTGGAGTTACACTAGACTCCATCTCAAACAGAAGACAACAACAAAACCAAACAACAACAAAACTAAAGGAAAAAGATTAAAAGATACAGACATGGATCAGTGTTTGCTGAACTCAACAAAATGAATTCAGTTTTTTGTTTGTCAGTCTTACATGCTAATGTATGCTGTGATTCTCCAAGAGGCAGACAAAACACACAGACATATCTGGCCATAGAACCTTTGTTGAGGGGGACTCTTGTTATCTTCCAGGGTTCTACAGAGCAATCCAAATGAGTTAGAAGATCATCTACTCTAGTAGACTTCTTCCTTCCTTCCTTTCTTCCCTCCCTCCATTGCTTATTTTGAAACAGGATCTCCTGATATAGCCCAGGTTGGCCTCAAGCTCTAAAACCTCCCATGTGCTGGGACTGTGTGAGCCAGGCCCAGCTTAGACTCAGGTTTAGATAGCTCTGCTTCTTCTTTTTTTTTTTTGTTTTGTTTTTCGAGACAGGGTTTCTCTGTAGCTTTGGAGCCTGTCCTGGAACTAGCTCTTGTAGACCAGGCTGGCCTCGAACTCACAGAGATCCACCTGCCTCTGCCTCTGCCTCCCGAGTGCTGGGATTAAAGGCATGCGCCACCACCAGGCAAGATTGCTCCACTTCTATGCTCCACATTAGAGCCCTAAAGTCTGGCCCAGTTCTGTTCATGACACATGAAAAAAAATACGAAAGCTTCTGGGCATGCTTTGTTCTTCTCTAAAATTAAAGAGATGGGACTGGGGTAGTGTACAAGGTCCTGGGTTCGGGCCCTAGCATCACCAAAAAACAAAACAAAAACTAAACAAAAGATAAAAGGCAAGAATACCTTGTCTGGACTCCCTTGGGCATCATGGTTTCCAGTAGCCAAAAATCAAGTAGCTGAAGCCCTTCACAGTCCTCTAGGGACCCTTAAGTCAGGGTCCCAAAAGACATCATGTGCTTGTTACCAAATAAAAACCAACACAGGGTAAACAAGCCCCACCTCTGCCCACTGTTCTCTTTGTGTGTAAGAGAACAGACCAGACCCTACTTGTCACCAAAGCTGCCAAGCACGTTCATCAGAGTCAATGCATATGTACACAGGTGTGATCCGCTTTGTGCTACTTAATGCTCCACCTGCTACCTGAAGGCAGGGTCCTTTCGCCCTTCCACCTTGCCCTGACTAGGCAGGCGCCCTGATGAACTCCTGGTGCACCTGATTATTTGATGATCTGTCTTTCCCACGGTCTCTGCCCTTTGTGGGCAAAGCCAAGGTACTCTGCTCACCTTGTTTTCCTGGTGCCTCGCACAGGATCTCACGCTAGTAAAGCACTTAATAAATATTTGCTGAGTGGATAAATACTGAACCATGAATGAAGGCTTTACCTCTTTACAATCCTTGCCCCTGGGCTGCCCAGAGTGGGATTGGTAAACACTGGTCATTCAGTCTCTGCTGGCAGCCAGAGTGCCACAGAATTAGGACACAGCCTTCAGGACACCTGGCTGCATCAGCCCTTCTAATGACCCTGACGGCTGAAAGCAGCCCACTGGAAAATGCTCATAGGTGACCTCCAATTGGGTGGTGATGTGGAGTGACCTAGGTGAACCTACAGATGAACGAATGTCCAGAGACGCTAAGCTCTGTAGAGGGTTCTACCAGTCTGGCTCCCCACACCTTCTGCTGGCCTGGGGGACCCTGTTTGGCTTTTCCCTACGGCAGCCACCAACAGGAGTAACAGCTCTGCCTGGGATCAAGGACCTCACAATTGGACTGATGAAGCAGCGTGCCAGGGTTTCCTGTGCAATCAGCTGGATGGCTTCAGAGTTGCCCTGTGCCTGCTGAGCCCTCCGTCAGCAAGCTTCTGACAGCACACAGCCCCAGGTGGGGAGCAGCCCTGGTCTCTAACTGAAGAAGCAACTGTGCTACTGCACGGGGCTCTTACCAGAACACAGTCCCAAGACTAACAGTCTCCTTCCTTTCTAGACCCTCTTGTCCCCACTATTACGATGGGGACAGCACAGGCTGCACCAGAGCCCCTGGATTTCCAGGTTCTATGACTCTATGTGACTACAGAACTTTGGAGCAGATTAACTCCCCCACCTCCATTCTTTACCTGGCTGTCATTGTTCAGTTTCTTCCCAGAGGAAGCCATTCCAGAGTCCAATATTTAATTTTTATTTATTTGTGAGACAGGATCTCACTTAGATTAGACTGAAACTCACTATTGAAAAGAACCTCTCAGGTTCCTGAGTGTGAGAATTAGAGGCTTGAGCTACCATGCCCAGCTTGGGTGACCTCTATAAAACACAAATGCTCATGAGTTCATGGGACCTTTACCACACTCATACTGGTCTTGGAGCCACCGTTGCTTTTGCTCACTCAGCTTGGGAAGTTTCCTCCCTGCTCTGCTGAGCCACCCCTAAACATCCTCCAGTTCTCTGTCACTTTCTTTGGGAGCCTTCCTGTCTAGGCTGACGGCCATAGCAAGGGACCAGGAGGCTGCCCACTATCATGCTTTTCTGATGAGCTGAGGAATGCAAATTTCACATGGATGTAGGCAGTATCTGCTTTACTTCTCACTACAGCTCTGGTACTAAATTAACCCAAGGCAATAAGCACCAGGCAAGTATTTATTGAATGAATGAATAGTCCATGAATGGATTACAATGCTGAAAAAGTAGGAAGAAGATAAACTAAAAATGAAAGAAAGCCTTAAAACAGAATTCTTTCATCTTTGGAAAAAACTTACACACTTAATTTTGTTTTGTCACAGCCTGGAGAAAAATCAGGTCAAAAACTGGCATCTAGGAAGCACTGTCTAGCTCTACACCCACAGAGCCAACATACACACATCAAAAGAACTACTAGAAGGGACAAGGGGACAGATGTGGCTCTCTGGCCTTCTACAACTTACAAGGAGGTTACGAGCAGTCACCCCCCACACAAAGCTGGACTTACAGCACACTGTTAAAGAACCTGCTCTTGTAGGACAACAGTGCATAAGGCCAGGATTCAGAGGGACCCCTGAGGGGATGGAGAGATGGCCAGCAGTTAAGAACACTGTTTGCTCTTAAGAGGACCCAGGTTTGGTTCCCAGCACCCACATGGCAGCTCACAATTGTCTGTAACTCCAGTTCCACGGGGTGCCTCTATGGATGCCTTCCATGGCCATCAGGCATGCACATGATGCACACACATACATAGAGACAAAGTATTCATACACATAAAATAAAAATAAATTAAAAAGTGGAGGGGTGGAACTCTCTGAGGGGAAAACCCATGGCTGGTTCTATCAAGAAGAGCGTTTGCTGTTGGTGGCACACGCCTTTAATCCCAGCACTCAGGAGGCAGAGGCAGGTGGATCTCTGTGAGTTTGAGGCCAGCCTGGTCTATAGAGTGAGTTCCAGGACAGCTAGGACTGTTTCATGGAGAAATCCTGTCTCGAGAAAAAAACAACAAAACCAAAAAACAAAGGGCTTTTCTTTCTCTCCACCCTCCAGAACTGGAATGCAGACCTCATGTCCTGCCACACTCACCTCCTGCCCTTGTGCACCCGGCTCAGGTCCACTGAGTCCCTGCTGAACACATCAAACTCGTCGTTCTGGAAGACGTTGTGACGAGATGTCAGCAGGGGTGTAGGGTCCGGCTTCACTTGTCTGGGGGCCACAGCACAGAAATCAACTGAAAGGGCCTTGCTGGCTGACATCAACTGTCCTACGCCACACTATGTTCTCCCCATCATACTGTTCACTCCACTCCAAAATCCTAGCCTAGGACATAAGTCCTTTAACAGGAAGCCTTTAATTAGGCTTTACTTAACCTGGCTCCTGTCAAGGGCCCAAAGTCACACCTCACCGTCATTCTCTGTGTGCCATGCATACCAGTCTTCTATTTCTTTAAAGCTCTATCCCTCATTTAAATGTCCACAGTGGCCCTATAAGCCAGGGAGTTATATGTCACTCAACTGGGGGTGGGGGGATGGAGGGCAGCTGCATTTGCTCTGGATGCTAGGAATGTACTGTACACAATAAGCCCATGCTCTACCGCTGAGCTCTACTCTCAGCTCCTAATCTACCTCCTTGTGTCTCAGCACTGTCATCTGTAACATGGAACAAAAACAGGCTGAGGAATGTGTCCAAAGGCACAAAGCTAACTTCATTCGTTCATTTGGCAAACATCATTTGTTCATGGAAGAAGCATCCACTTGTACCCTTGTTCTTGCTGTCCCCTGAAACTTTCGGGATAGCAGTGCACCAAAACCATGAGCTTCAGACTGGGAATATGCTAACAATAAGGCAGATCTGGAGCTGGAGTGTGTGTGTGTGTGTGTGTGCAATACAGAGAGAGAGCACCCTTTGTCACACTGCTAGTCTCCAGTAAGTCTTCCTATAAGGTCCTGCAGGGACAGCCAGCTGTGTGCTGAGAACCTTACAGGCCCCAAGCTTGCTTTCCTTAAAAAGGGCACTAGTTCAAACTATAGGAAACACTGCTGTGAAAAAGGAGCAAATGCATCCTCCAGTCTAGGGGAAGAGCAAGGGAAAGGGGACCCCTGCCTTGAGGACCTCTTCCCATCTACCTCTCTCACCTTTGCAGGCTGCGGTCCAGCTGGCTGAGTTCCGGGGCCAGCCGGTCCTCCAGGATGTTGTTGATCACCTGCTCCGAATCGTAGCTGTAGTGCTCCAGGCAGGCCAGGATAAAGCCCTCCCCGAGGTCTGGCAGCAGGTCTTTCACTTGAGAGATGAGGGAATCCAGCTGTACACCACACACAGTTGGGCCCAGGGCAGCTGCTGCACCCTTGCACTGCAATGGAAGCCAGAGTGATGGAGGAAAGACTAAGCAGCACCCATGAAAGGGTAAGAGTCTCCAAACAACACTGCATTAGTCAGCAGGGGCCCTGGCCTTGCCCCTCCTAGTTGTAGGGCTTTTGCCAAGTGACTTAAATTTGAGCCCCTAATTTTTTCCTTTGTGAAAAGAGGGGCTCTATGACTTCCTAGGTGAGTTACCCTCGGCCTTTGTGATTTGGGGCACTGTACTCTCTGAACGGTTCCCTCCTTATGAAATGGACAGTATCATCGGTCTCATGGGGTTATTTCAGATGGTTCAATGAAGAGATGCACATTACCCAGAGCAGAGTACTGGTGTGCAGGAGGTCACGTGTTAGTGATCTAGATTCTGCCAACTCTACCAAGGTGACTAACAGCAACTACCAGTGAGACTATGTGGAGATGTTCCCTTACGTCACATTATTTTCAGTAAGGAAACGTCATTTCACATACTGCCCAATATGGCTTCACCTTTTTAAAACATTTTATTTATTTATTTATATTTTTGTATGAGTGCTCTGAGTGCCAGAAGAGGACATCAGATCCTATTACAGACAGTTGTGAGCCACCATGTGGGTGCTGGGAATTGAACTCTGGTCCTCTGGAAAAACAGCCCAGTGCTTTCAACTGCTGAGCCATCTCTCCAGCCCCCGTGGCTTCATTTTATAATGCTTTCTACGGAGACAGGCAAATAAAAACAATAAAGGGCTAGAGAGATAGCTTAGTGGAGGAATGCTTGCGTAGCACCAGCACTGGAACATCATGATGATGATAAAGACCTCCATGACTCAGAGAAGCCGCCAAACAGGGAAGAAAGAATCAGGATTTAACAGGAAAAACAGTAGCATTTGCTAATTGGGCACTGAGGATCAACCAGAATCAAGAGAGTTCCATACAGCAGCCCCAGGAACCCCAACAACCTCATGGAAGCAGGCACCACACCTATCTCTATACACAGAGGAGCAACTACACTGAACACAAGAGATAGGTCACACACAGCTGGCAAACAGTAGGTCAGATAACCACTGAACAGCCTGACCTAAGAGGAGGCCCTAGGTCCAGGACTTCCCAGCTTGTTCAGTTGAGCCCTGTGATCCCTGGGAGGTGGGTCTGGCACCACACTCAGCTGCCAGCAAAGGAACTCCACCTTACCCAGAGTGGGGAGGGCTGGAGAAGGAGTCCACAAATAAAAGCTTCACTTCCTCATTTTATAGAGTGAAACAGGGCTGGGCATGGTAGTGCACGCCTGTAATCCCAGCCGTTGGAGGTAAAGACAGGAGGATTGCTGAGTTCAAGGCTAGCCTGGACCACTGAGCATGTTACCTTGTTTCAAAATGAGAAAGAGAGAAAAGAGAGAAAAGAGAGAGAAGAGAGAGAAGAGAGAGAAGAGAGAGAAGCACCAGGTTAAAGGGTTTAAGGGCTGTGTTCTCTTCTATCCCCAGGGTACTACAGCAGCCCCAGTGCTGGAGGCTACCAATTCCAATGGACTCTTTTCCCTAAAACAGAAACAAGGAAGGGCACTTGGCCACTTGCCTATCTCTCAAGAGGTGGCCAGGAAGGCTAGGGAACCAGGGATCAGGGGCAGGAACTCCCAGATACACACCTCCTCATCCTCCTCTGAGTGCTCCAGCTGTGATGGCCTTTCACTGACTGGCTTCACTGCCGTTGTGACTCCATTATTAGGATCCTTGGCCTTCGACGGCTCTACAGTGTCTTTGATTTTCTGTCTGTCCACCCCTTCCCAAGCACTTTCCACAGCCTGTAGGATGTAGGCAGTCCGGGTCTCATCTCTATGAGGCAGTGTTAAGGGCTCTCTCGCTCAGGAACCACCTCCCCGGCTCTGGGTAGCATGACTTTGCAGTCCCTGTCCAGCATCTGACCATGAGGCTTTCCCCAGGGCCTGCTGGCCTGCCAGCGGGTGCCATGTGGAACAACACGCTAGATAAATACTGCTGCACAGGCCTCAGCAGAGCAGCTCAGGGCAGACAGGGCTGGGGATTACCATCAGTGTCCCAGACCTTTAGAACATCCCACAGCTACTTTTTGCTCGAATATTCAGGAGGGCCAACAGTACTTTCACTGGATTTCGTGTCCACCAAGCTGAGGGTATTCTAAAAAGGCCAAAGGCCAACTGGGGGTCCCGAGACAGGACTGAACTCAGCAACAAAATGGCCCAAAGGGCAGCTCTTTCCCAGTCCTTTCTCTCTGCCACTCTGGGCACTGGGCTAGAAATCGGAGTTGCCCCCACACCCTCACTCTACCAAATCCTCATGACCCATGCAAGTAGGCCTGTAACAGCGATCCCAATCTCTGGTGGTCCCAGGCCAGCATTCTCTCCCAGAGCCAAGTAGAGCCTTTCCAAAGTAGTAACAGCTCATGTCATTCTGCTTCCCAACTCCCTACTCCCCAGCATCTGATGCACATAGCCCGAACTTCTTCATGAGTATCACACAAGGGCCCTAAATGTTGGTCAACCCCAACTCACTTGCCACACCCCCACCAGACATTCCTGCCCACTGCCTTACAGATAGCCACACACAACATTTGAGGACTCCTCAAAGACCCAGTTCTCTTTGTCCTCCAAACCCCTGGGAACATGACTGTCCTCAACCTAAGCCTGGACCAAGCCATCTTCTATCTGTCCCATTTCTGGTTTGGGTATTTTCCCCTAGTGCCCACCCTGAGCCCTGCTATGTGAGGTGTAGTCCTACTTCTCCTCGTGTGATTCTTCCTAGCTGCCCTTTTACTTGTCCTCATCTCCTACAATGGGTTCAAGATTTCTAGAATACAATTTGAACACACAGACCAGAGCCTCAGAACACATCTAGTGAGAGCAGGCTTTCCCTTGCCCCAAGCATCAGAGCAATTGTCACTTCTAGAAAAGAAGAACTAGGGCCTTTGTTAGACTTTGTGATTTGAGTGTTCTAGGGGTTACCTTCTGCCCTTCTGGGTCCCAGAATGCCATGTCTGACCTAGTCAGGCCTTGGCCCAGTGAGCTGTAGTAGGATACAAGGCTGAGGAAGCCTGCTGTAGTAGGCTGATGTCTTCAGCTACAGGGAAGAATGAGTCATAGTCCCGGAGGAATCTGCAGGGCAGAGTACAGGAAGGTGGGTCAGGGTTGGAGCCATAGGAACATGTACTCCAGAAGGTCACCTCCTGTCTGCTACCAACCACAGGCTCCAGAACCTCTGTTCCATGTAAGCATGTATTAACAGCTCCACTGCTGTGCAAGCTTCATGGGACTGGAGAGAGATACGGGTCTGTCCCATGGCTGGTGTCCGCTCAGCCCCACTCACCTCTTTTCCTGCAGCACGGAGCTGAAGATCTGGAGGAATTCTTCAATGAAGCCTTGAATGTTGTCATTGCTAGGACAGGACATGAGGGAAGATGAGCTCATGCAATACACGATGATCTGAGGTCCCTTGGATGCTCACCCTACCCCTCTGCAGTCGCTGGCCAGTTGGAGAAAGGTATCTTTCTGGGTTTCCCATTATGGCAGAGAGGAAGGAAAGAGGGGAGGAGTGGTGAGAAGCACCTGCCATGTGCAGAGAGTTTCCTGGGAGCTCACCTGCTCTCTAGAATGGGAAGGAGGCAGATCTGGTTCAGGATGATGTGAAACACCTCCATTAGCTTTTTCTTGGAGTGGGAGAGCCGCTGCCACATGTCACCTAACAGCCTTTGGCGGTCAGAGAAAAGAGAAGTAGACTTAAAAGATGAAAGGAACCATGGGAACTTCTCCCTAGCAGTTGCAGGAACTTCCCCACAGCTGAGATAATCCTAAAGGCCACTGATGGGAGCAGCTGAGAAAAGGCTACAAATGCTGGGTAGCCAGCTGGCTCCAGACCACTTCTCAGTTAAACAGAGGGTAGGAGCGGCAAGGTCAGTTACCAAGAACTTGAAGCAACAGCTGAGCTTACATGCAGAGACCAGACATAATCTGCTAAGATCTGGGGACACTGAATTAATGGATTTAGTGGCCAAGGACTCTCAGACAATCCTCATAAGGTGGCCTGTAGCAAGACAGTGTACAATTAATATTTACATCTCTGCTTGTGCCAGCTTATAGAATGCTAAGCCCCAAATGATACATCTATATTAAACCCTCTTATGCCAAGATCAGGAATCACTGCAGAGGACGGTGTGGAAAGATTGTAAGAGCCAGAGACTGTGGGTGACTACAAGAAAACAGTGTTTCCTGAACACAGCAGGACAGTTGCATATATAAACTCACAGCAATTATGACAAAATGAGCAAGACACATGCCAACTCAAACCAGACCAAATCCCAGTATGCAGGAGGGGGGAACACAAAGTTCCACCCCTAGCTGAGGGACTATTGGCAACTGATAGCTGTCAGGAGAGTCAGTTTTCTTTAAAGGTGTGAGTGACCCCAGGTAGGTTAAGCACACCACAATGGAAGGCCACATATCCAAGAGCACATGGGCAACACAGATTTGACCTGATATGTTAAGAAAAATAAAGAAAGAAAAGGAAAAAAAAAAAAGAGAGACAATAAAGTTGAGTAGGTGGGGGTGAATCAGGGATGAGTTGGTGGAGGGGAGAATATGGTCAAAATATATTGTAGGAAATTCTCAAAGAGCTAAATAAAAATTAAGAAAAAATAAAGCAAGTAAATAATAAATCTCTACCTGCCAAACCCGTTTATTTTTATTTTTAAAAGATTTATTTATTTACTAAGTATACAACATTCTGCCTCCATGTATGCTCACACACCAGAAGAGGGCGCCATATCTCATTACAGATGGTTGTGAGCCACCATGTGGTTGCTAGAAATTGAACTCAGGACCTCTGAAAGAGCAGCCAGCACTCTTAACCACTGAGCCATCTCTCCAGCCCAGCGGGGTTTAATATAGATGTATCATTTGGGGCTTAGCATTCTGTAAGCTGGCATAAGCAGAGATGTAAATATTAATTGTACACTGTCTTGCTACAGGCCACCTTATGAGGATGGTCTGAGAGTCCTTGGAAAATACTGCCAAAGTATTTCTCTTTAGGTCCTCACAAAGCATATATATATATTACATCTTTGCCAGGTGGTAGTGATGGTGCCCACCTTTAATCCCAGCACTTGAATGGCAGAGGCAGGTGATCTCTGTGAGTTTGAGGACAGCCTGGTCTACAAAGTAAATTCCAGGACGTTCAAGGCTACAGAAAGAAACCCTGTCTTGAACCCCCCTCCAATAAAACAAAAACAAAACCAATCTTTAAGGTTTTAGAGTGTGGCTCAGTTGAAGAACATGTGCTCAGCATACACAAGGCCAAGGGTTCAATCCTCAGTGCGCAAAATAAAAAATAAAACGAAAACCTTAGAGTTAAAAAAAAAAAAAAAGAACAAAGGCCGGGCAGTGGTGGCGCACGCCTTTAATCCCAGCACTCGGGAGGCAGAGGCAGGCAGATCTCTGTGAGTTCGAGACCAGCCTGGTCTACAAGAGCTAGTTCCAGGACAGGCTCCAAAGCCACAGAGAAACCCTGTCTCAAAAAACCAAAAAAAAAAACCAAAAAAAAAAAAAAAAAAAAATAACAAAGCAGGGCTAGAAGACCACCAAGTCCAGGACTAGGAGACCAAGCAACCACGGTCCTTGGTTCCCCACTCTGTCCTAGTAGTGAGGATGCCACAGCCTGTGTTCAGGCTTCCCCTTCCCACACAACATTCGTAGTTTTGTCCCTGCCTCACTTGCTGTCTTCAAGCCTCCTCTTCTTAATTGCAGACTCCATTTCAGGGATTGCCATCTCATAAAAGGAAGCTAGTCTGTAGAAGCAAACACAGGCAAAGGCCAGATTAATTCATAAATACCACATTTAGATGAAAAACAAAGCCAACTCAAAGGAGCAGAAAGGTTCATTTCTTTTTCCCATAAGTCCATGTGGGTGTCTTGTGTGTGTGGAAGCCACAGGCTAACTTTAGTGTTAAGTCTCAGGAAAGCAATCCTGATGCTCACCAATTAGGTCAGGCTGACTGGTCAGAAAGCCAGGATCTTCCTGTCTCTACCACCCCAGCACCTCACATTTTTACATGGGTTCTGAAGAGATCAAACTCAGGGCCTCACTCTGCTGTATTGAGTCAGCTCCCTGCTCCTATCCCATCCTACACCAACTTTCTGGGGGCTACCCAGGGGCTTTCCTGAGCCTACCCCAGAATGATGTACTGTATTGCCCCATTATGGAAAGTGACCATAGCTGTATCTATTCTAACAAAGAGACCAGAGGGCTACACAGACTCCCTGGGATTATGAAATAGACAGATTATCTTTCTTCTTGCTCAAAATTTGCTGGCCCTAGGAGTCTTGAAATCACAATTACCAATAATCTTTCTCACTTGGGTGCTAAGATATGAAGTTTTAGTTTCTTGCATGATTTGGAATCTCTATAAATTGTTTACATGTGACAATGTTAACACAATGTGTTTATTCAGAACAGGCTAAATGTGCTCAGGACTTACATGTATCATATACTCCATATTTGTTTTATGAACTAAGCCAGTTGGTTTAACTATAATTCTTTTTTTAAAAAAAGATTTAATTATGTGTGTGTGTGTGTGTGTGTGTGTCAGTTGGTAGTGGACATGAGTACAGATGCTCACAGAGGCCAGAAGAAGGTGCCATTCCTTGCAGCTGGAGTTACAGACGGTTGTGAGCTGCCTGATATGAGTGCTGGGACTCACCAGCCCGTTTTCTACAGCTCTTAATAAAAAGTTAAAAGCTAGATGTGGTGGTCTATGCTTGTAATTTTAGCATTTGGGAAGCTGAGGCAAGAGGATCACAAGTTGGAAGCCAGCCTGGACTATAGAGCAAGACCCTGTTTCAATAACAAAACAATAAAAAAAATTATATACACACAAAGGATTGGAGAGATGGCTAAGTGGTTAAGAACACTTGTTGCTCTTCCAGAGGATCTGGGTTTGGTTCCTAGCACTCACCTGGTGACTCACAACCATCTGTAACTCCAATTCCAGGGGATCTGTATGCCCTCTTCTGAACTCCACCAGCATCAGGCATGCACATGCTGTACACACATGCATGCACGCAAAACACTCATACACATAAATAAAATCTAAATTTTTCTCAAGAAATTATACATTACATACATTATGAGTTTCAGCACAGTTACATATGATTATACTTCTAGCAGGAAGATGGCTTGAACCTAGACGTTTGAGGTTAGCATGGGTGAGCAAGCCCAGGAGGTGGCTATCCTTTCCCTCCTGCATCTCTTCCTCGCCCTGTCCTTCTCAAACCCTGAAGGATTCCAGGCCTCGTGTACTACTTGGCTATACTCAACCACGGAGTCTGTCTTCTGGGGGCCAGATTCACTGTGCACAGAACATGCTGCCCTGATAACTGACAGAGCAGCTGTTGTTTTTCTGTGGTGTAATTCTTCCTCCAAACATCTTGCTTCCCCGAATCAGAGATGCACTTAAGTGCCCAGTGTAGTGCTGAGTAGTGCTTGCAGGTGCTCTGCAAGCATGTGCCCATCCTCTGGCTGGCTTCTGCAATGTCTACCTCACTGCAGCACTGCACGTGGCAGAGAACAGCCAAGCCAAAAGAACAGGCCCTACTAGACACAGCATCAGCAGAGGCCAGAGAGGGCAGTTAGGCCCAAGCTGATTCAACACTTGCCAGGCTGTGTTGTTAGTGGGTAAACTGGAACAACTCCCATGGAAGGTGATTTGGCAAGAAAAGTGAGAATTAAAGATGCACATACCATCTGTCCCAGCATTTCTACTTCTAGGAATTAATCCTCAAATATGCTTGCAAAGGTACAAAGTGATGTGTATACAATGTTATTTATTTTGAAATAGCAAATAACTTAAAAAAAAGTCACACACACACAAATAAAAAAATCTGTCTCTGGTGTCCAGTATGCCAGATGCACAGTGCTGCCCAGTCACTCTGAAGGCACTGAGCATTTTCCCCAGCCCCATTTTAATTTTTTAAAAATGGGGTGGGATTGAGAGCATAGCTCAGTGGTAGAGTTCCTACTAAGCACTTATTAAGCCCCAGGTTCCATTCTCATCACTGCTAAAACAAAGGGAGGCGAATGTAAAATGTGCATATTTTCCTATACTGCATATCTCTGGAAAATTCCACCCAAACTATGACACTGTTGACATGTGATGGAAAGAATTATGAAGGGTGAGAGAGACAGTTCGCCATATAGTTTACATTTGCCCAAAGTTT
>JAQHUG010000234.1:2025772-2039095 GCA_028555095.1 Dicrostonyx torquatus | reverse complement strand
AAAAAAAAAAAAAAAAAATTAAGATCCATTGGTTTGTTGGTGAGTGCCTGTAAAAAGTCAGTATTCAGAGTCAGGTGTGGTGGCACAGGCCTTCAATCCCAGCATTCAGGAGGCAGAGGCAAGTGGATCTCTGTGAGCTCAAGCTCACACCAGCATGGTCTACAGAGTGAAGTGAGTTCTAAGATAGCCAGGGCTACGTGGAGAAAACTTGCCTCAAAAAAACAAAACAACACAAAATCAGTATTCAGAGGGGCTGGAGAAATTGCTCAGCAGAAAGCACTTACTGCTCTTGCAGAGGACCCACATGGTAGTTCACAACCACCTATAACTCCATCCAAGGGACTGATGTCTGATCTGAGGGCTCATATACACATGTGGTGTACATGCATATTAAAAAACATACATATCAGTATTCAGATGCTGAGACAGAAGGATGGTGAGTTGGAGGTCAGTCTGGCTCACACAAGGAGATCTTGTCTCCACACAAAGAAGCGAATAAACAAGACACTTTTTCACTGTAGTAAGCACACTAGGCAATATTGTGTTACCAAACTACATCTCAACTCCAAGATCCACGTCTTTAAATTCTCTGTTCCCAGCCAACAAAAATTCCTGAAGGAAGGGCCAGAGTGCTGCTCTTGCAGAGGACTGGAATTTGATTCCCAGCACCCATACCAGGCAGCTTAAAACTGCCTGTAAATTCAGCTCCAAGGAATCTAACACCCTCTTCTGGCTTCCATGGGCACTGACACATACATATGACACATATGGTCACACATATACTTAAGTAAAAATTAAAGAAATCTTTAAAAAAAATTCCAGTGGCTGGAGAAATGGGTCAACAGTTAAAAACACATACTGCTTTTTCAGAGAACTTGAGTTCAGTTCCTGGTACCCACATAGGGCAACTTACAACTTCCTCCAACTCCAACTCCAGCTCCAGTGGGATCTGATATCTCTAGACTCCATAGGCACCAACACACAGACACCCATATAATTAAAAGTAATAAAAATACACCGGGCAGTGGTGGCACCCACCTTTAATCCCAGCATTCAGAAGGCAGAGACAGGTGGATCTGAGTTCAAGGCCACCCTAGTCTACAGAGTGAGTTCTAAGATATGCCAGGGCTACATAGAGAAATCCCATCTCAAAAAACCAAAACAATAATAATAATAATAAAACATATCTTTTTTAAAAATTAGGTCTCACTAAGTAGACCAGGCTGGACTTAAACTCATAGAAATCTGTCTGTCTCTGCCTCCTGAGCTACTGGAATTAAAGGTGTATGCCACTATTCCTCTCAAAACAAAGATTTTAAACAGTGTTTAGACTCCATGAAGGAACATGCACATTAACAGTAGTGACTTTGAAAGCTGGTGCGATGGCTCAGTATGTAAAGGTACTTGCCAACAAGTCTGCCTGCGCTCAACCCCCAGGACCTTTAGGGTAGAAGCAGAAGCCACTCTCACAAGTTGTCCCCCGACCTCCACACATGTGCACACATATGCACACACACTCAAAGGACAAAAAGTCCCTGAAGGAACATGTACCAACAGTAGTGTTGCTGAGTGTTGACAATGTGTCTCAGTGGGTGAAGACACTTGCAGCCAAGTCTGACGACCTGGGTTCTATCCCCAGGACTCACATGGCAGAAGGAGAGAACCAACTCCTGCAAGCTGTCCTCTGACAAATGACACACACACACAAATAAATAAATACAATTTTAAAAACCAGTCATAACTTTAAGCCAGGGGATTTTTATGAGTAGTACTCATTATCTTTCTAATATTTTTATAATATTGAATAATTAAAGACAGCATTGATGATGTTTTTCAGTATTAGAGATGACTCTTCATCATGCCAGGCTCTACCACTAAGCCAAACTCCCAGTAATGATTCTTTTAAGTGTATACATGAGGGTCTAGAGAGATGGTTTAGTGGTTAGGAGTGATTATGGCTCTTGCAGAAGACTACAGTTCCCTGCACCTACATGGGTGGTTCATAACCACCTATAACTGCAGCTCCAGGAAATATGACACCTTCTCTGGAATCTTCAGCACCCACACGTGCACTTATATAAATATGGAGAAATATACACATATAAATTAATTAAAAACAAAATAAATATTTTTAAAAGTAAACATATGAGCGTTGGAGACATGGCTCAGAGGTTAAGAGCACTCAATTGCTCTTCCAACAACCACATGGTGGCTCACAGCCATCTGTAATGGTAACAAATTCCTTCTTCTGGTACGCACGAAGACAAAGCATACACACACAAAGACATACATGGAGACAAGACTCATACACAAAAAATACATGAATAAATAGATCTTAAAAAAAAGTACACAGGTTCTTGAGAAAGTCAGAGTCACTGTCGTCACCCTCTGTCACATGAATAAAGGCGCTGTCAGCTGTGACAAGGACTCTGGGTTCCTGCTGATGAAAACACTGGGTGTACTGTGGACAAGCTGGTGGATAAGAGGATAAGGGAAAAAGGTGGCACAGATTTTTTTTCCCCCAAAAGACAGGAATAAAGAGGGCAGACACAGAGGAAAGCTGACACTTTCAGAGCTTTTTCC
Source organism: Dicrostonyx torquatus (assembly GCA_028555095.1). Lineage (NCBI taxonomy): Eukaryota > Metazoa > Chordata > Mammalia > Rodentia > Cricetidae > Dicrostonyx > Dicrostonyx torquatus. The sequence goes on along the minus strand of JAQHUG010000234.1, from coordinate 2,036,512 downwards.
CAGGGGTAGAGCCTGGCAAAGGGTGTCGAGTGGAGACTTGTCACAGGATCAGAGGCTTACTTTGGATTCCTTGTGAGTGGACATTCGAAGGAAGGTAAGGAAAACGCTGCGGTGTAGGTGCTTCTGCATGTCAGCAACCTCAGGGGTAGGGGCCACCCATTCATCAAACTTTCGGGGTACATAGCGCAGGTATGAATCCAGGCACTTCTGCAGGGTCTCATCAAAAACAACCTAAGCCAGGAGAGAAGAGAGCAAGGATCGAGTCCTGAGTTAGACTACACAGGTGCGCATGGCCCATCAGCCCTAACTTATTGCAAACACTCCAACCCAAGAGACCAAAGAGGTATGAATGAACCCAGGGCTAAACACAAGTTTCTTAAAATGACACTTGGACAATGTGTAAACATCAGGAAGGTTGCAACATGAGACAGCAATCCAAACCACTATTTGCTGTTAAGGATCAAGAAAGGTAGACAAAAAAGCAACTCCTAAGGAAGAGAAAAACAGCAACCAACCAAGGACATGTCATGTGCTTTGTCTTAGTGTTAATTTTGATAGAATGTTACCTGGCACCAGAATTTATCGTGAGGCAAGGCCAGGAGCCAGTCGAGGTCATTGGCTACGAAGGTGGCGCGTTCCAGGTACTCCTCCACTAGGGCGGGAATGTTGTCTTTAGGGGGCGGTTTGTATAACACAAAATACCGGTCTGCCTTCTGCTCAGGGTGCTACGGATCCAAAAACCACGTGTTAACGTGGCAGAGGTTAGTCAGTGAGGGCCCATTTGCCAACCCACAGCAATGACAGTACTTGGCTGTTCCAACCAGAGACCCTCCAAGGAGCTTGTAAGTATAAAGAACCCAGTGTGTCTAACAAAGGCGCCATGGTTGCACCTAGGGAACACAGGCAGTTGTTAAAAACATGTTTTTAGAGAATTTTTAGTGGTGTGGGACAGATTAAGGTAAGAGAAAGGACACAAAACTCTAATATAAACAGGTTTGGAATGTTTTTTAAAGTCTATGTATTCACATATTGGCACACACTTGTAAAAAAACAAGTAAGGGGGTGCTGGAGAGATAGCTCAGTGGGTAAGAGTACTGGCTGCCCTTCCAGAGGACCAGGGTTCAATTCCCTTCACTCATATGGTAGCTCACAACTATCTATAACTCCAGTTCCAGGGGATCTGGCATCCTCACACAGACATACATTCAAGAAGAACACCAATGTATATAAAAATAAAAATAAATAAAAAAAGAATGGGACAATCCCCAAATTTTATAATGGTTATCTTGAGGCTAGGGAATTATGGCTTCAATATATTTTTCAGTACTGTTTCTACAGACAAGGTCTCACTGTGTAGACCAGTTGGCATCACACTTAAGAGATCTACCTGCCTCTGCCTCCCAAGTGCTAGAATAAAGATGTCATCACATTTGACCTTATTTTCCCATTTTTAAACAGTGAACATATATTTTTTAAAATTAATATTTAATTATCAAATAACACATAAGCATCTTTTTTTACTCTGTGGACAGAATGGGTATGTGAGGCCCTAGGGTCAATCCCTGGCATGGTGGGGGAAGGGTAAGGGGGAGAAGGGAGAAATAAAAGGCAAGAAGGAGGGAAAGGAGAGAGAGAAGGGAGAGGGGAAGCACATTCCTCGTCTCCATGACCTCCCTGGGGTAACCACTGACCATATGCTGTCCTAGTTACCTTTCTAGGTTTTTAAATTAAAATATAGTGTAAGCAGATCAAGTCTGTTTTCCCTTTCTGATATAATCTGATATAAACAGCATCATAGTCTATATATCACTATTTTCCTTTATATAGCCAAAAAAACCAAAACAAAAACCCTCTACTAATTTTTTTTTTAAAGATTTTAATCAAGTAGCTGCAGACCTCAGCTTCAGAGTTACAAGTTCTCTTTCCCAGCCTAACCATGCCATGAACAAACTCCACTTTGTTCACCATAATGAAGAGCCGATGGGCTCAATGGCTCAGTTTTCATCCCAGTCTAAGTGAGAGTGGCTTTCTCAGGGGAAGTTGTAATAGGAGGAGGGCCAGGCCTCAACTGTTATCAACCATAGCCTCCCACTTCCACAGCCAGCTCTAGAACAATCAAGACCGATGGATCTGTCTCCTTAAGAACCTTGTGGGCCTCTGCAGGAGTACGCAAATTCCTAAGGATTCACTGCAGTCATTTAGCATATAGGACCCTCTCCCATTTATAGAGTGGCAGCATTCCAGCCACTAATCTCTTGAAAAGAGAGCTTATCTCCTTGCATTCCAAGCTTCCTTCCTCCTTGACCTGCTTACACTCTTTACAGGGTCCCTACTGTACCAGGTTTTGGGGCACAAGAATAAAAGACCTATGCTGCAGGTCTCAGATCAGAGTCTCAAGTCTTCTCCAAGTCACAAGGTTTATGTTCCACAGAGGAAGAAGCACATCTAAGTCACCAAGGAAGCCCTAAACAGATAAAGGGACAACTTAGGCCTGGAGGGTCATAGGAGCACAGGAGGAAATTAGCAGCCCCTGGAAAAGGGATGCTTCTCAGGTGAGGCAGTACCAAAACTGAACCAAAAGAAGGAAAAGAAGTTTTAGGAGGAGGAAAGTTACCTTGCCTTCTCTTCCCTCCTCCCTTCCCCCTCCCTCCCTTGGTTCTTTCTTTCTTTCTCAAGTGTTATGATATATCCCTGCAGGCCTGGAAATTTGCTATGTAGACTAGGCTGGGCTCAGACTTAATAGAAATCTGCCTGCTTCTGGGACTGAAGACTGAAGGTATGTGCCAGAATTGGTGGAAAAAATTAGTCTTATAGTAGCATAAAAGCAGTCACACAAAGTGCACAGACAGAACTGGGCACTGGGGAATGGGTTTAGAGGGTGGCAGAACGATGACAATAAATCTATCACTTATTGAGGACCCACCCTACGCCAGCTGTGGAGCAGGTACATTAAACTCACGATTTCCTTTTTCATCTACAATTAGCTAAAAGGGAGACCGCATTCTCCTTTGTCTGTCCGAGGAGGAAACAAAGACTTAGTAAGGTTCATGAACTTTCCTAAAGGTCTTAAGGTTAAACAGACCTGAGGCGTGACTGGAAGCAAAGCTTACAATGCAGACCAACACAGGTGCTACCCTGAGCTCACTGCTTGTCCTTCTGACCTTCCTGCCTCCTGGACTAGGGTTTACCGCAGCTCTGCCCAGCACCTGACTACAGCACTTGCTAAACAGATCAAAGTCACTTTTACATCAGTTGTTGTTGGGTTTAGGGGGGGCAGGGGGGATAAATGGATCATAGGAGGATGCAGGGGACTTTTAGGGAAGGTAAAATGTCCACTGTTTTTGACCATTGGCGATGGTGCCAGTTTCATTGATATCTTACCAATGTCAAAAAAAAAAATCAAAGTGCTGATTTTAAATATGCAGTTTACTGGCTTTCAATAATACTTCCTCCGTGCTTGACATTGAGAGGACTCATCACATGTTCATTAGCTGAACAAAAGAATGAATGGCCAGATCTTGCCTCTGAGGGGCTTAAAACGACAAGCTGACAAGCCGTATAAGAGGGAACTCTACTCCCTAATGAGTAGCCATAGATGGCTTCAGAGCAGGAGAGCAGCAGCTCCAGGGGTGTCTCTCCTAACCAAGTTTAATCCCACCTTTCAATAAGACTTGTTTAGGGCCTCTCTGTTCTGGAGAACTAGGAAAACACTGCCCTTCAAGCCTCTATGTGTCTTGACAGGAACTCATTTTTTTACTGTCCTTCAAGGAATGGCCTAAGGGTCTGACCCTATTTCTTACAGGCTTTTCAAGCACGGGCTCCTTGAATAGTAAGTAACTACTCAATTAACATCAATAAGCGCCACCCTTCACTCTGAAGAGGCAGTGTAATGCCTGTTCCTAGGGCAGAGATCTTTATGCCCCAAGCTGAGACTCAAAAGACAAAACCCTAAGCAAACTCCGGACAATGTTTGAGGAGCTTAATGTTCCTCAGTCTGACCAATAAGACCAGGAAACTGTCTTTGAGCTAATCTGTAGCCCCACCCTACCTCGTTCAATGTCACAGCTGCTACTTGTTCTCACCATCCTCACTGCTCTGCTCCAGGCAGAGGACTCACAGAGGTTTCATGTAATCCTCACAGTCACCCCACTATTATTAGCCCATTATTATCTTTCTTTGGATCCTGAGACCTAGTGAGGTTAAAGAACTTGCCAAATATATACAAAGCCTATGTTCACTAGCTCTGCTATAGTGCTACCCTCAGGGATCTGTGCTTGATCTAAGTAAGAGTCAGGCTCCCTCAAGCATTTCCGAGTTCCCCAATCAGGGCCTTCCTTTCCTTCTTGCTTTGTCCAGACAGACCTAATTCACCTTTCAACACTCAGTTTAAACAAAGGGGTAACCTGGGAAGGTGGGAACGAAGTCCCATCCCTAGCTTTGGAACTGTTGTCAACTAACAGCCGATGGAGGGTAAAGTCAGTTTTCTCTAAAGGCACAGTCACTGGTGAGTTGAGCCCCTTCTAAGAAAGGTAAGCACCAACTGGATTTGATAGGCTTCATAAAACAAGAGTTAGCTGGGTGAGGAATCGGGGATGAATCTGCACAAAATTCTCAAAGAACTAGTTATAAATTGGGGGGGGAGGGAAGGAAGAAGAAAAGTTAATCTGGGTACTTTGCTCAGAATGGCTTGGCCCACATAAGGTATCCCATACATGTTACGTTCTATTATTAGAGACTGAATAGGAAATAATAAAGCCAACCAAAATGCACGAAATAAAACACTTAATTCCCATTTCTCACAACTTTTTTTTTTTTTGGACAGGGTTTCTCTGTAGCTTTGGAGCCTGTCCTGGAACTAGCTCTTGTAGACCAGGCTGCCCTCGAACTCACAGAGATCCGCCTGCCTCTGCCTCCCAAGTGCTGGGATTAAAGGCATGCGCCACCACCGCCCGGCTCCATTTCCCACAACTTTACTCAAGCTTCCAGAAACTACTTCTTCCCACCTTGTGCAAGTAAGGTCATATTCTTGGGAAATCTACAAGTGGGTACAAGGACTCAAATCCCCACTTCTGTCCCTTTCTTTAGCAGCCTGGCACTTCTCCATGGCTCTAATCTCTCTCTGATGCTGGGAACTGGCACATTTACAGCCTCCTTAGTTTTCGGTCTCACAGGCCCTGTCAGAGGCGCTGTACGTCTCACTTCTCGTCCCAGATAAGAGACTGGCCCGACCTCTGAAATCACTGATCCAACACACGCATGAGCAGCTGCTTAGATTTAAACACATATTTATATTCCTACATGCAATCTTAAAGCCACTACAAAGGCCAATCACCAAACCAGGACTTGGAGCCATTTCTAGCCCAGCTCAGGCTAAATCAGAACTGCCTTCAGACTGACTGGAAAAGAAAGAAATGCTTTGGGGAGGGGACCCGATATAGAAAATACTACTCAAATGTCCACTGCTCCTCAAAATAAAGTTCTATACTAGGCTTGCAAGGGCCTAGCAGTGACTCAACTACTTGGCAGTAGCCATTGGCTCTAGAATCATTCCTGGAACAGAAAAGGAAGGATTTTACTTTGTGCATCTGGAATTGCAAGGCTGGTTGCTATCAGGCTGAACAACATCAAGACATTGGCTCACCAGTGCTGGCGAAGTCCTCGGCTTTCCTGTCTTCGGGTCTTTGTGGGTGATCTGGAGTTGCTCCAGGGGCAGAGCTGGCATTGTGCTGTGTGACCCTCCTGAAAGGAATATGGATGGGAAGAAGAGAGCAGACACACAGACTCCTAGAGGCAAGGCCTAGTCTGGGACTGAGCCCAGCACCAGCACCAACCCCTGGCCACAGTGAACTTCTAATGTGGACTTCCAAGACCTGGCATGCATCTGCTGACCTAAAGGGATGATTTTTGCCTAAAATAGTTCTCAGCTCTGAAGAAAAATACCATCCAGATAACTCCTACTCCCATAAGAAGCCCTAGCTAAAAGGACCTAGACTATTTTTTATTTTTTGTTTTTATAGTGCTGGGATGGAACCCAGGGCCTCAAGCTGTACTCAAGCAGCCTGGTCACTGTGAAGACACTACCCACAGTTCTTTTTCTTGCTATCTTTCCTATAATCAGCACAGGCCTAGCAGATGCAGCCTCACCAGATGGATGAAAGCATATGAGGAGCTATTTTCTTTGCTGTTGTGGGGATAGAACTCATCACGGATGCTAGTCTAGTCTACCTGAGCTACATTCTTCAGAAAAAAAAAATACCCTTCTCAATTCTTTTAAGGGTTGGGGCAATGGGCTTTTCCTCATAGAGAGTGTCAAGTCTTAACTTCTCCAGGCTTCAGAGGAAGGCATGACAAACTAACAGAAGGAAGAGAAAAATCCACAGGAATCTGCCAACACATGATTCCTTCCAGGAAGGGGCCAAACTGGATTCAAAGCCAGTAGTTGGTCAGCTAGGTACAGCTCAGTGATAGAATTTGTGCTCACCACATGCAAGTCCCTGGGTTCAATCTCAAACAAAAATAAAATAATAAAATAATCACAAGGTGGAGCTAGCTCAGTCAGCATCATCCAGACTGTACAAGCATGAGAATCTGAGTTCAGTTCCCAAAACCACATTAAAAACGTAGAATTCTGCATTGAGAAAGCAGAAGGCGAAAGTTTCCTTGGCCAGTCAGCACAGCCTATTAGACAAGCCCTATCTCAAAAAAAAAAAAAAAAAAAAAAAAAGGGTCGATGACTTGAGGAACAATTCCAACTCCTGAGGTTGATCTTTGACTTCCACACACAATACATTTGTGCCCACATATATGTGAACACAGTTCACGAAACCAAACCAGCAAACCAGCTGGTCTCTTTTTCTAACACCACTTGGGCTTATTCTTAGCAAGAACACGAATATTGATTGAATCATGGAATTAAGCCTTTCAAAAGACATGCCAGTAAAAAGTCCCAACAAGAAACAAACAAGACTAGAGGAGGAAATCACTACGTCCTGACAGATTTTTGAGGATATCATCAACCATTTGTTACCAGGTTGCCCAGATGTCAGATGTGGCCCAGCCCTGGTGATATGAGACATACCGACGAGACAATAGCAATGTGCTTGCTAGACACTAAGTACTCTCCTAAATGCTTTTCTTGGCACTTTAATTTACCTTTTAAAGTATTTATGAGACAAGGTTTTATGATCCAGAATGGTTCTTAGCTCCAGCAATCTCCTGCCTCAGCCTCTTGAGTATTGGCATACATCACAACATGCAATATTATATCTGGCTCACTCTTCTCTCTCTCTCTCTCACTCTTTCTTTTTAGAGACAGGGTTTCTCTGTAGCTTTGAGGCCTGTCCTGGAACTAGCTCTTGTAGACCAGGCTGGCCTCAAACTCACAAAGATCCGCCTGCCTCTGCCTCCCTAGTCCCAGGATTAAAGGCGCTACTGCCTACCGGCTTTTCTTCTTTTTTTAATTGTAGTTTTTTTTTTTAAATTTTGAGACTGGGTAGATAGGGTCTCGTGTAGCTTAAGCTGGTTTTGAACCAACTCCTGCCTCAGCCTCCTGAGTAACTGGGATTACAGGAATGTGTCGCCACACCTGGCTCTAGATACTTCAGTCCCTACTCTGTACCAGGTAATGATGTTCAGAAAATACCAACATGGGCAAAGAACTGACCTGGTGGTGCCATTCAAAAACAGGTACAAAGCCAACTGCCACCCAACTAAGAATCAGTGTCATGTTTGCCAAATATGCAAGGTTCATGAAGTTTAAACAAAAATGACTTATAGGACAGAGGGATCAAAGAGGATTTGAGTTTTCACTTAAAAGTATGGGTAAAAAGGAAAGCAAAAACCAGAGTTTGAGTTGGAAAAAACCAGGACAGCCATGCACCACTATACCACTTATTCTGGGCAGGATAGCAAAGGCCAAAAGTTAAGAAAGTGTTTTCGAGGAAACTAACAACTGTTTTACTGCCAACGAGCATCTCCAAGGCTACTGCTGCCTCAGTTTCTCTGACTGTCATCCATCACTTTGCTGGTCTCGGTTCAACATCACTCTGTTTAGAAACCTTCCTAGAGCTTCCCTGAAATAATCTCTCACCTTGAGACTGATTGTCATATTTTTAATTGCTTTATACATTTACAGGCTGACTGTCTCCTTCCTCTAGACTCTAAGTTCCACGAGGGCAAGAGCCTTGTCTGTTCTGCTGTTTGTAGTCCGGGCGCCTAGTTCTGTACCAGGCACATGAGAGTCGATCAACAAACACATGCTGAACGAATGAAAGCCGAGGATACTGAAGCTTGGGAAGAGGAGGTGGGGACTGGGGTTCGTCCCAGGCCACTCTGGAGCCAAGCCTTAAACCGAACCGGAACTCCAGGTTCTGGTTCTCCTGGCCTCGTTGGGGCACTCTCGGCCCCTGGGGCAATGTAAGCCTGGTCCCGCCGTGAAGCCCGTATGCTGGGGGTGCCGTGGGTGCCCGAAGCACGGCGTGGCTCCTGCCGAGCTCCACTGGTAGGGACCGGGCACTCACCTCCCGGCTCCACACCCGCGACGTGCAGCCGCCGTACACGGTGACAGCTTACACACAGCCAACACTTCCGGGGTCAAACGGCGATTCCGCAGGCGCAGACAGGAAGCCCTGCCCTGCTCTCCCGACCCCTCCCCCGGAGCCAACCGTGGGGGAGGACGCTCGGGCCCGGGCCACGCCCCTACGAGACGACCCCGCCCCCTGGAGGTACCAGGGCTTCTACGAGGCGGCCCCGCCCGGTGCAGGCTTCCGTGCGTGACCCTGCTCTTTCTTCCTCGTTGGCCACCCTCCACTTAAGGAATTCCTGTTTGGGAAGCTCTCAAAAATCCCAGGCTTACACTTCCTCAGTTACCACTTTACAGATTTAATCCAGAGAATTTTTGTTTTTTTGTTTTGTTTTTGTTTTTTGTTTTTCGAAACAGGGTTTCTCTGTGTAGCTTTGGAACCTGTCCTGGAACTTGCTCTGTAGATCAGGCTGGCCTCCGACTCACATAGATTCTCCTGTCTTTGCCTCCCAAGTGCTGGGATTAAAAAAGGCGTGCGCCAGAGTTGTTTAAATCAGAAAGGCTGAGTAAAGCTATCTTAAGAGTAGGATGCAATTTTTCCATGGAAAAGACTCAGATGATGCAGAGCTAATGGCTCACAAGCCTGGATAAGAATCATCACAGAAAACTAGTTGCTAATACTCATCAGCAACTTCTGGGGATGCAGCCTGTAATACTGGCCCTCGGGAGACTGAGGAATGACGGAGAATTCCAGGCCAGCTAGGGTTATGCCCTGGAAGAGCTCACACTGTGGGAGAAACAAGAAAACTAATAGCTACGAAGTAATGGGGTAGATGTTAAGTCGCTGAAGAAGTGGGGTGATGGGCTTTAAACCAGGAACAGGGTGGGAGGGTTTTGCTAATCGGTTAAATTTCACAATGTAACAAATTCTCATTGACTGCGACTTATAACAACATAGCCCACATTTTCTGTGGGTTAAGAATCTAGGCATTGGGCTGGAGAGTTGATTCAGCGGTTGGGAACTTTGACTGCTCTTCCAAAGGACCCAGGTTCAATTTCTGGCACCCACATGGCTACTCACAACTGTCTGTAACTCCTGTTCCAAGGGATCTTGTATCCTCACACAGTCATACATGCAGGCAAAACCCCAATGTACGTTTTTTAAAAAATCTTTAAAAAAAAAAAAAAAGGAGCTTGCTTCAAGGAATACAAACTGAGAAGGCATTTGGGTGCCTCTAGAAAGACAGAAATAATCTCGCTATATCACAAAAGTGATTTCTCTTTTGCTGTGTTCTGTTGGTTAGAAGCAAGTCACAACTGCTGAGGGTATGAGCAGCAGAATATGGGGATCAGAAAGAAGCATCTTAGAGTTGGCCTGCCAAATAGACATCACCCATCTATCCTGGGTCTCAGGACATAGCAGAGGTAGTTGTGATATAATGAAAATATTTATTATAGTTCAGATAATGGATTATGAATTTCATGTCTATTAATAATTTCCTTGACTACAAAAATTATAAGAAGTAGAAGGCAGTCGTGGTGATACATACCTATAATCCTGGTTCTTCAGTACCTGAGACAAGAGGAAAACCAGTTCAAGGATGGCCTGGCTTAGATGGCAAGTTCCAGGCCATTTTGTAGAGACATTTAGAGACCCAGAGCCAGTAAGAGAGTAGAATGGGGATATAATCATCCCTGTACAGCTCCAGAAGGTCATATTCATGACTCTTGCCAAGGACCTTCCTAAGGTTCAAGAGCTAAGTTTAGAGGAATCGCAAGTCTAGTAGAAGCTCTGTGGCCACATGCCACAAAATGTGTCAGGATAGTATATAATCCCCTTACCATTATCATATTTTCATTAATCCAATCTTCTATTGCCATGGAAAAGACTGTCTTGTTTTTCTTTGTCAACAAATATGTTGAGCACAAAGGAAATCCTTTGGTACAAGGAACATTTAAGTTAGGACTTCCAAAGAAAATGAATGTGCTGTTTTCATCTTTTTCTATGAGTATAAAGATACTCAAATCACTGAGGTCTTGGAGCTACATACTGTAATGATAGACAGACAAAATACATCCAATGAGACACCCAACTTGGGGTGGTAGGTATGATTTAGGGGTAGAGTTCAAGGTCTAGGTTCAGTTCCCAGCAACAACCAGAGCTGGAAAATAACCTCATTTCTCCAAACGTACTCAGTTTAGTCTCGTTTCATTTCTGT
>JAQHUG010000234.1:2013083-2024672 GCA_028555095.1 Dicrostonyx torquatus | reverse complement strand
TAAATAAATGTAAAAAATAATTAAATAAGGATTCCCTAATTTCCCTAATTCTCACCTTATCATTATAAGATTTATATAAGGTAATATAGAAAATTTCAACACATAGCAGGTTGCTATGGTTTGGATCTGAAACAAATCCCCAAAGGTCATGTGCTAGAGATTGGATGTCAGCTGACAACATATCAGGAGGTGGGGGAGACCTTAGGGCCTGCGGCCTAGTGGGCAGAAGTAGGTCACTGGGGTGTGTCCTGGAGGAATGCATCTTGCTTCCAATGGTACAGCTCTTTTCCCCTCTGACCTTCCTCCTCCTCTCTTCCGTTCTCTCCTCTCTCTCTCCCTCCTTCCTGGCTGCCACAAAGTGACTATCTCCATTCCACATGTGCACCCCATTTTGATTTAGCCATAACACAGGCCTAGAAACAAAGAAGCCAAATAAACTCGGTCTGACCACTGGTGAGTTGATGTTCTCAGACATGTCTATTTTGTTATAGTGACTGAAACCTGCCTAATACATGGGCATCCAAGAAATTTTAGTGGAGAGGAAGGACACAGAGGGAGAAAGAAAGGAAGGAAGGGGGATGGAGGGAAGGAAGAAGAAAGGGTAGAAGTAAGGAAGACACAAGGAAGGCTGCAAGGGAGCAAGGGAGAAGGGAGGGGAAAGGCAAGGAGCAGGGAGACTTGTTGGAGCGCTATCTTTACATCCCTACCATCTTTCTCCTGTCCCAAAACAGAACAATAAGGAACATGAGATTCTGAAAGGAGGCATCTTTCTTTGAGATAGCACATATCCAACTAAAATTAATTTAAAAAGCCAGTCAGCCGGGCGGTAGTGGCCCATGCTTTTAATCCCAGCACTCGGGAGGCAGAGGCAGGCGGATCTTTGTGAGTTCGAGACCAGCCTGGTCTACAAGAGCTAGTTCCAGCGCAGGCTCCAAAGCCACAGAGAAACCCTGTCTCAGAAAAAAACAAACAAAGCCAGTCAAACAGGTCCTTGGCCAGGTAGTGGTGGCGCACACCTTTAATTTGGGCACTGGGGAGGCAAAGTCAGGTGGATCTTTGTGACTTTGAGGCCAGCCTGGTCTACAGTGAGTTCCAGGACAGTCAGGGCTACATAGAGAAACCCTATCTCGGAAAACCAAAACCAAGTAAATAAAATAAATCAAACAACAAAAACAAAACAGATGAAACCTTAATCCAGCCACCAGTTATGCACACATACAGAAGAATTTCTTGACCTGTATTTTCTTCCAAATGAGAACAGCAACTAACAATTAAAGGGCAAATATTTTGGTTGGCAAAGGAGAGGAGAATTTATGGTGCTTACTGCCAACAAAGTGTAAGGGTCATTAGGGAAAGCTGTCAAGTGGAGTGAGAAAATTAGCACAGGATACAGTACCCAGGCCTGAGTCCTGTCTGGCTTGGATGACGGAGCCAGTGAATGAGTTTTGCTTTTCTTTGTTCTTCATTCCTCCAGCAAGTGTGTTGACTGGCCCACTCCTCTTCTTAAGTTTTCTTTTCTTTTTTCCTTTCTCTCTTCCTTCCTTCCTTCTTTTCTTTCCTTCCTTTTGTTTTTTCAAGGCAGGGTTTCTCTGTGTGACAGCCTTGGCTATGCTGGAACTATGGCTATGTGGTCTATAGACCACACTGATCTTGAACTCACAGACATCCACCTGCTCATTATTCTCAGGTGTCGTCTAGTATCAGGCTTAGAGGTATACACCACCATACCACCATGTTTGGCTTTTTGTTTTCCTTCAGTTTATTGCACACACACACACACACACACACGAGAGAGAGAGAGAGAGAGAGAGAGAGAGAGAGAGAGAGAGAGAGAGAGAGTGTGTATGCAGGCATTCATGCAGGCCAAAACATAACTTTCCTTTTATTATGTGGATTCCAGGTGTTAGGGACTGTGGACCTCCAGACCCTGAAACACCTTGTTTTCCTGTGCTTGCAGCTGCTCTGAGCACGAGTCCCTCAGGAATTTCTGATGGCAGGGGAGTGGTTTCTGATGGGCTTGCAGCTGAGGGGGTGTGGTTATTGGTCAAGGAGACCCTATATAAACTGCACTGGAACACAATAAAGTGGGTATTCATGATTCAAGGGGGCATTCTTGGCGTTCTTGTTCCAAGGATGACCCATGTCTCTATCTCTGTATGTATTTCAATCTCCAGCCCCTTGCCTGTAGAGCAGGTGTTATGTTACATTCAGGGATTGAATGCAGGTTCTCAGGCTTGGTAGCAGGTACGGTTACCCTCCCAGCCATTTCACTGGCCCCACATAATAAACAAAGATTTATTCATTATGTATACAATGTTCTGCATGCATGTGTCCCTGCAGGCCAGAAGTTGGCACCAGATTTTATTACAGGTGGTTGTGAGCCACCATGTGGTTGCTGGGAATTGAACTCAGGTCCTCTGGAAGAACGATCAGTGCTCTTAACCATTGAGCCATCTCTCCAGCCCCCCACATTTAACTTCTCATGTGAGTACTAAGGACCAAACTCGGGTCCTCATACGAGGACCTAAGAGCAAGCACTTTATTGATAGAGCTATTTCCCAAGTGGCATAGGCCAGTTGTGCTTCAAGGGAGAGAGGAATTAGCCCCCCTCCCTCATACAATCTCTTTCTCTATATATAGATGCTTGGCGGCTGTTTTCACTTGCAATCTACCAAAACCAGGGAGAATACTGAATGAGAAAGATTGGTGTGAGGGCTGACAATGTGTAAAGAAGCACCCTCATGAGAAATAACAAATAGCAGTTAAAATGTCTTTGCAAAGTGTTACATAAATATAGGGTTTCATAATCCACTCTGTCCCCAGTCAGCAACTGTTGTCCCGGGCAGTTTTCCATTAAGCCAAGCTTTCTTTCAATAGGTCTCTGCTCAGCATCTCCCCAACCCCCCTGCCCTCTGCTGAGCCCATCAAAGCTTTTGCTGATTCTGGAAGAATCCAGAGAATGAGCACTGGGCCTCTGACAGTAAAGCAGCCGCTCCACATTCTCCCCTGCTCTCCCAACCCCTGGCTTTAGCGAGAAAACTGAGTCAATGATAATGAAGGCCAGGCCTCCTGGCTCCCAAGGTGGAAGGTGTGATCTGAAGGCAGCTGGTTATCCTCTCATTAACCTACAAGTAGCCCTTGTCTTGCGTCCTGTCACCAGTCTGTGAACAGAAAGGTCGACACATTGTATAAATCAGAGGGCAGCAGTGCAAGGCAGCGAGGAATCTTAATAAATGTTAGATCCAAGCCTCTCATTTACCGATGAGGAAACTGAACTCCAGGGAAAGGATGGGACCTGCTCTGGGTTGCTTGGCAGCTAAGTGGGCATTGGCACTGAAGTCTCCGACTAGCTTCAGACTAAGGCTCTGCCAGGGGTCCTGGCAAGCTCCACGCAGCCTGGAAGCTGTATTCAGACCACCCATCAGAGTGGCAGTGGGTATGTCCTGTTCTCTCCATAATCGCTAGTGTGGGATGACAGAGCCACAGAAGCAAGAGGCGGGAAGCACAGAGGGTATTGGGGCAGGGAGAGTCATGGGAAGACATCAAGAGAGCAATTTAAACTTTTCTTTTTAAAATTGTTCTCATTGTAAATTTTTTACACAGGAGCTGAGAGGAAGGACTTTCAAGGAATCTCCAACAGATAGGATGTCGGGAAACTTGATGGTTTGTGTGTCCACGTTTTCTGTGGTGTGTGTGTGTGGGGACGTTCAGAAGACAATTTTGGGTGAGTCTTTGCCTTCTCCTTCTTTGGGACACGATCTTTTTATTGCTCTCCCAGGTGTGTATCAGGCTATCTGTCACTCCAACTTTGTGGTACTCTCCTGTCTCGTCCTCCCATTTTCCTGAAGGAGCCCTTGGGATTGTATACGTACGTGGTAGTGCACTTGGCATTTACGTAGGTCCTCAGAATTCAAACCCTGGACCTCAAATACCGTAGGCAAACCACCAAACCCCAGCTTCGACCCCTCGTTTTATCCAGGTTATAACCATCTCCCTGATATACACATCTCTATTTTCTATACTTCCCTTGTGTGGCACTGAGCAATGTATCCTTTGGTACTGATTACATGATTATTTAATCCATGCCTTCCTTGTTAGGTTATGTGTTCAATCTCTCAAGGACTTTATCTGCTTTATTCACCGGCCATATTGTTCTGTATCTTCAGTTTTTATCTTGGTACCTGGAACCTAAAACTTCACAAGTACTTGCTGAGTGAGGACTGGGAGTGTGGCTCCGCAGTAGGCTATTTGCCCAGGATGCACAAGGCCTTGGGTTTGATTCCCCATATAACAATTAATAAAGAATTAAAACTGTTTTGGAAATAGGGCTTTTTTAGTCAGGGTCTTTCTCTGTACTCCAGACTGGCCTTGAACTTGTGACATTCTGCCTCCCTCAAGCCTCTCAGATGCTGGGGGAGTTGTATTCGTGTGTTGCCAGGGCCAGTAACACTGATGAATGAGTAAAGTGATTTAATTGCCAGTACAATCTTCTGATTTCCTTGTGGTTGGTTTGTTCATTTGTTTTCTCAGAGTCGACGACCAAGCCCAGGGACTTGTGCTTGCTAGGTAAATGCTCTGCCGCTGAGCTAAATCCCTTATCCCAGTCTAATCTTTTATACCAAACTTCCCGATTCCAAACCAAGAAACCGTGGCCCAGAGATGGGCAGCTTGCCCAGGGCCATACAACTGCATCTCACAGCTCCTTGTTGATTATTCACTTCCCTGTCAGGGGCTGGAAAAGGCCCAGAGACGAAGCTGTCATAGTCCTTTGGTGCAGATATAACAGAATTCCTAAGACTGGGAAATTTAGAAGGAACAGGTATTTATTTTTCACTGTTATTTTTTGGGGTGGATGGGGAGAGTGTGTATATGTGTGTATACATGTTCGTGTGTGTGTACGTGTGCACGTAGACATCAGAAATTGCCCTCCAATGGCTTCCTCAGCTGTTCTCCATCTTTTTTTTTTTGAGGCAGTATCTCTCATTACATCTTGAGTTTACTGACTCAGCTAGGCTGGTTGGCTAGCGTGCTCCAGAGATCCACTTGTTTCTGTCCACAAAAGAGCTGGAATTATGAACGCATGCTGTGGCCTCTGGCTGTATGCAGGTGCTGGGATCTGAACTCAGCACCTGATGCTTGCATGGCAAACGCTTTATAGGTTGAGTCATCTTTCCTCACTGTTCTTAAGTATCTGTCAAGTCCAAGGGACCAACGAGTTTGCTTGTCTTGTAAGAGCTTTATCCTGCTTTCCACATTGCTGCTTCACCTTCTGGAGAAGTCAAGAGCTGTGTTCTTACCTGGCAAGAAGCAAAAGGGCAAAAGGGTTACAATCCTTCATTAAGTCCTTTTACATGCCAGGTGGTGGTGGTGCACGCCTTTAATCCCAGCACTCCAGAGGCAGAGACAGGCGGATCTTTGAGAGTTCGAGGCCAGCAGCCTGGTCTACAAGAGCTAGTTCCAGGACAGGCTCCAAAGCTACAGAGAAACCCTGTCTCAGAAAAAAAAAGAAAGCAAATAGTTCTTTTACATGCTGTCAAATTCTATTCATGAGGGTGGCACCTTAAACATTCTATAGATTTTGTTGTTTTGTTTTTGCTTTGCTTTGTTTTTGTTTGTTTGTTTTTCTTTTCTTTTTTATTTTTTTGGATTTTCAAGACAGGGTGTCTCTGTAGTTTTGGAGCCTATCCTGGAACTACCTCTTGTAGACCAGGCTGGCCTTGAACTCACGGAGATCTGCCTGCCTCTGCCTCCTGAGTGCTGCTGGGATTAAAGGCATGTGCCACCACTGCCCGGCTTTGTTTTTCTTTTAGACAGGATTTTTCTATGTAGCCCTTGCTGCCCTGGAACTCACTCTGTAGACCAGGCCACCTGGAACTCAGATCCGCCTGCTTTTGAACAACCACACCAGCCTGTAGGCCATCTTCACATTCCCTCCTCCTCCCAGGAAGCAGGGGTTCTAAACTTGAGTTCACAAAGAGATGCTGAGATCTATGTACCCTTTGAATTGTACATTAATGTGCTGGGGAGCACATTTCAGTAAAGAGGCTGCAAGACTCTCATCCAGTCCTGAAAGGAGCACTTCTAAAATCTTAGTCCTTGCAGGCCAAGGCAGGAACCTTGAGAGTGGGAGACCAGCCTGGGCTACATAGTGAGAAACAATCTAAAAGAAAGAAAAGAATGAATGGGGGGCTGGAGAGATGGCTCAGAGGTTAAGAGCATTGCCTGCTTTTCCAAAGGTCCTGAGTTCAGTTCCCAGCAACCACAGTGGCTCACAACCATCTGTGATAGGGTCTGGTGTCCTCTTCTGGCCTGCAGACATACACACAGACAGAATATTGTATACATAATAAATAAATAAATAAATATTTTTTTTTAAAAAAAGAAAAGAATGTTCCCCCTTCATTGAGAAAAAGAGTTCATAATACTTTGTTGAAATTACTTCCTTTCCAGCTAGAAAACCCCCAAAGCCCAAGACTCTTTAACGGCGGACAGCTTGGCCTGAGACAATTTGGGAGACGGCAAGAGATCTATCAAATACGGCATGAGATAGAAATCCATTTTCAGTTGCAGCTGGTTGGGGCTAGATGGCAGGTACCTCCTGAAAATGGTGCCACTTAAGCTGAGTTGGGATAGATGGGGTAGAGGTAGAGCCGGAAATTGCATCTCACAGCCCTGATATCTTTATCAATTATCCTGCCTGAAAGGAGAGCCTGTTTATGGCAGTCAGTACTGAACTCTCTCATTAGCCTGGCTCTTCAATTTCTTTTTTCCTTCTCTGCCTGACTCAGACACGGTGAGGTGGGGTGAAGTAGGGAGGAGAATGAGCTGGTTTTGTGACGACACCTGTCACCAGCAGCTCTCTGTGCCCTTTGTTGAATTATTCATCCTGCAAGATAAATTATTAATTTTCAATTTCGTACAGCAAATGCCAGGCAAACAGATAGAAATGGAGTTTGAGACCCTGGGCTTGGAGCCATAGACCTCCCAGGGTTCCCTGAAGCACAGGCTACCAGTGCCAAAAAATTATGCGGGAATCCACAAGGGGCTCGCTCTGGAATGCACTCATCTGAGGACGAAGTTGGCATAGGTTAGGGTGTCCGTGAGGTGGCCGGGCTCCATTCTCTGCTGTCTTTCAGACCTCATCCTCTCCTGTGCCAAAGCACCCTGGTAGGCACCGCTCATCCACCGTGGGCTCAAGCAGCCATTGCTGGAGCCCTGACTTGAGGTGACCCTGATTTACTCAAGCAGCCCTCTCAACTTCAGGTCTATTAATATGGACCACTTTAAAATTATTCCATTTTTATCAGTTTTATCAATCAGTGTTTTGTTTACATGCATTTCTGGGCACCACTTGTGTTTGGTGTCTGTGAAGGCTGGAAGAAAGCAGCCAGTGCTCTTACCTGCTGAGCACCCATCCAGTCCGCGCTCTTCTTCCTTGGACACTGGTTGTGCACTGCTGGTTGTTAGATGTTTGGCTTCTACCTGCTGCATGCCGGTAGCACAGCTCTCTACTCCCTGCCCCATGACAACCATCAGAAATATCTGTAGACATTATCAAGTGTTTCTGGTCTTTTGGTGGGGAACATTGGCTCCATTTGAGAAAGGGTAAACACCTCCATCTGTCTGATTTTTTTCTTTTAGTTTCTTTAATTTTTTAAAGTTATTTTTTATTTTATGTACAAGTATTTTCCCTGCATGTATGTCTGTACATCACATACGTGCCGAGTGCACCTGGGACCAGAAGAGGTTAGCAGAGCTCCTGGAACTGGAGTTATAGGCAGCTGTGCATCGCCTGTGGGTGCTGGGAATTGAACCACATCCTCTACAAGAATAGTAAGTGCTCCACCACTTAGCCATCTCTCCAGTCCTTTGTGAAATAATGTCTCTCTCACTATGTGGCCCAAGCTGGCCTCGAATTTAAGATCCTGCTGCTTAAGTCCTGGGATTATAAAGAAATGATTTGACACTAGCTCCTTGAATTTTTATATATATATATATATATATATATATTTTTTTTTTGTTTTGTTTTTCAAGACAGGGTTTCTCTGTGGCTTTGGAGCCTGCACTGGAACTAGCTCTTGTAGACTGGGCTGGTCTCCTTTTATAGTTTTTTAAAAGTGTTTTTTGAGTAACAGCCCTGGCTATTCTGGAACTCACCAGGCTTGCCTTGAACACAGAGATCTGCCTGCCTCTGCTTCCTGAGTGCTGGGATTAAAGACGTGTGCTACCATGCCCACCTGTTTTTCCTGATTTTTAAAAGTGTGTATGTTTGAGTGTGCTTGAGGGTATGTGCTCATGAGGCCTGATGCATCAGGTCCCCTGGAGTTGGAGTTACAGGCAGATGTGAGGTGCCCAATACGGCTGCTAGGACCTGAACTTGGGCCTTCGGGAAGAGCTCTGAGCCAATCTCCCCAGCATCCTGCCCCCACTTTTTAAAAAAATTTTAATAAAAAGCAAACAAAGTTTAATCCCAGCACTCGGGAGGCAGAGGCAGGTGGATCTTTGTGAGTTTGAGACCAGCCTGGTCTACAAGAGCTAGTTCCAGGACAGGCTCCAAAGCCACAGAGAAACTGTGTCGAAAAACCAAAAAAAAAAAAAAAAGCAAACAAAGCTGGATGTAGTGGCGCACGCCTTTAATCCCAGCACTTAAGAGGCAGAAGCAGGTGGATCTCTGAATTTGAGGCCAGCCTGGGCTACAGAGTGAATTCAGGACAGGCAGAGCTACATAGTGAGACCTTGTCTGGAACCACTAACCAACCCCCACAAAAGCAGACAAACAGTTCTCTTGTAAGCAGAGACAGGGCTTGAACTATCAATCCTCCTGTTTCAGCTGCCCATGTGTTGGGATTACAGGCAGGTACCATCATACCCAGTTTACCCTGGAATTTTTTTTTTTTAATGCATGAGTTAATGGCTCTTTTTGGTGCTTAAGAAGATCCACGTTAAGTGCCTTTGGACACTGAAAGGGAGTGACTGCTTCTCTTAGCTGGAGGTCCACAGGGAGAGCTTCAGGTGTGATTGACACAAGCCACTCGTCCTCCAAGACCAGTTCTGCGGCTTTACTTTGGCACAGGCCACGAGGGATATGACTGGTTCACTCTGGATCTTAGATGCCTTCTAGTCCTGATGGAGTTCTGAGCGTCCTTCCCTCTTCCATGGGAGAAGGAACACGTTTCTTCTCAGATTCCAAGTCAGAGTCCTGAGAGTAACACTGGGTGAGCCATGTAGATGACACGCCTACTCCACAATGAGTGTGAATCTTTAGTAAAATGGATGTGCAGATTGGTTTGATCCCATCGTGCTCCACCCCTGGAATTTAGGATGAAATTGTATCTCATATGTATATGGCTTTGTAGATACTCAAATGATGGTCTGAGCATCAACAGGGCCCATTGACTGTTTTCACACCAATCATAGCTGCAGTGAGAGGGACAGACTATGTTGAATGGCTGAACTTGGGACTTAAACTTGGGTTTAGGGGCCTGCAAAAATTAGGAGATTAGCTTCCCTCACCCAGCCACAGGGACTGAAAGTTGGGGAGAGTCAGATTCCCTACCCTAAAATAGATGTGTGGTCAAAAACAGGGGAAATGAAGGCTGCACATGCAGGAATGAAGGGTCAATGTCCCGTGCAAGAGACTGGGAAAGGGAGTGAGGACCGGCGCTAAGCTATCTACAGAGGAAATCAGACACTTCTGGCTCACCGTTCTGATCCCAATCAGAAAACGGTACAACTCAACAGTACCTTACCTCTCTCATCCTATGCCATGGGGGTGCGGAGCACTCACCATATGCTCATCCATATGTAACTAGGAAGGATTAAGACAATAGACAATTAGTACCTCGTGAAGCAACCCTTGCCCAATACAGGGACAGGAATTGATGGACAAATGTGTTGCTCTTTATTACTCAGAGGGAATGTTTCCAAGATATATTTCCTGAGGCAGTCCAGCAGGTCTCCAAGGATTGAGCCATTAGTTACCATATTAGGACCATTGTTTATCTTAGCTTTTAAAAAAGAATGCATGTGTGTGTGTGTGTGTGTGTGTGTGTGTGTGTATCAGAGAATAACTTATGGGGATTCGATTCGGTTCTTTTCCTCTGTGTGAGCCTTGAGGATAAAATTTGGGTGATCAGACTTGATGGCAAGTACCTTTACCTGTTCAACCTTGTGGCTGGTACAGATAACATATATAAAATAAATATGTTTGGGGGTCTGAGGATATAGGTAAATGGTAGACGATCCCCAGCACACACATAAAAGTAGGTTTTGTATCTTCAATTAGTGTCTTACCTTTTGATCTGAAAGACAAGAGTTTGGAATCCTCCTGAGGCCCAGGCCTTTCCTGTAAGGAGGCAACACCCAGCCAGTTCTAGTATCTGGGAAGAGCAGACAGTGACAGAAATGTCCCTGTGTGAACTGCTGTCCAGATAAGTTGTCAAGGACTAACTTCTGGCCTTGAAAGCTTTATCAAGGCTAGCCAAATGTAGTCCTGCCTGCTAAGTTCCTGTGATTCAGACTTGCTGAGGACGCCACCAGGTCCCTGAGCACAACGTGCCTGCTTAGGGTAGCTTGTCAGCAAAGGTAGAAAACAGCCTTTGTGGACATCCTGAGGTGGGGCTGCATCGTGAGTTGTCACCTTGTCTTCAGGATTCTCTCTTTCACTGACCACAAATGTATTACCACACATCTCTGCTTCTTGCTGCCCTGGGCTCAGGTTCCTTTCCTGGTGCCCACTAATGATCCTTGCCACTGTTTGGAGGAATGCTCCACTCTCTCCATGTCTGGCTTTTGCCCCACCATCTACTGTGCATCCTTTGGGATGAGGTTGTCAACCACTTGCTTGAATAACACAATTCTCCTTGTTCTTTGCTGACAGCCAAGATGTTTCTTACCTTTCTTCATAAGAGAAAACCACAGCAGTGTCTTCAAGGCATCAAAGTGCCCACTTCATATTCATCTAGCAGAGTCTCCACTTGATGGGAGCAGGAGCTGAATGGTCCTGATTATCCCAGGCTGATGTTTTCCAGTGGGTCTCCATGGCAGTATAAGAGCTAGTGTGTCTGCCAGAAAGTGGAAAGACCTCCCATGCTCTTGGGTAGGCAGAATTAATATAGTAAAAATGGCGATCTTACCGAAAGCAATCTACAGATTCAATGCAATGCCCATCAAAGACCTCAAAAAAAAAATGGTACTCAACTTCATTTGGAAAACAGAAAACCCAGGATAGCCAAAACAATCCTGGGCAATAAAAGAACTTCTGGAGGCATCACAATTCCTGACTTCAAACTCTGCTCCAGAGCTACAGTACTGAAAACAGCCTGGTATTGGCATAAGAACAGACAGGAGGATCAATAAAACCGAATAGAAGACCCAGATATCAATCCACACATCTTCGAACACCTGATCTTTGTAAAGAAGCAAAATATATCAAATGGAAAAAAAACATATTTAACAAGTGGTGCTGGCATAATTGGATATCAACATGTAGAAAAATGAAAATAGACCCATATCTATCACCATGCACAAAACTCAAATACAAATGGATCAAAGACCTCATCATAAAGCCAGCCACACTGAACCTTATAG
>JAQHUG010000234.1:1988147-1999395 GCA_028555095.1 Dicrostonyx torquatus | reverse complement strand
TTTTTGAGGCAAAGTCTTACTATATAACCCAGGCTAGCCTGAAATTTATGACATAATACAAACTGGCCTTGAACTCACAATCCTGGCGCAAGCTCCGGAGTGGGCTTATAAGCATGTGCTACCATATCTGGGTGACTGAGTTTTAACTTTTGGGTTTTGTGAGTTCTTTGCTGGGTATATAGTTTACAAATATTTTCTTCGAGTCTGTAAGTTTTTCATCTCCTTTATAGTGTTGTCAATAGAGTTTTTAATTTTGATAAGGTTAATAGAGTATTTAATTTTGGTAAGTTTGATAAACTTACTAGTTTTTCCTTTATGGGTTGTATTTTGATGTTGGATCTAAAGACTTTTTGCCTAGCCCCAGGTTTCAAAGATTTTCTTTTTTCTTCCTAAAAGTTGTATAATTTTACATTTTACATTTAAGTTGTAAATCCATTTCGAGTTAATTTTTTATGTGATCCAAGTTTATTCATTTGCCTGTGGATAGTCAATTACTTAGATAGCATTTTTGAAAAAGTGATTTTTTTTCCCCTCTATTGGATTACTTTGGCATCTGTCAAAAACCAACTGGGTATATTTATATAAATCTATTTCTGAGCCAAGAACCCAATGGAATTTTAACTCAAATATTGAACTTGGGTGAATGCAAGAAATCAATCCGTATAGAGACTGAATCAAGGCTAGCATGAGAAACATTTATCAATCAAGCTAATGTTCTCTGTAATTAAATATGACACTATAAGAAATTGACTGTGAATACCTTGATCATGAGCTCAGGGAAGTGGTTCAAATCAGGAGACAGTGAAACAGTTTCTGACAGTGGAGCCAGGGAGACGGGCTTTTACACTGTGTGTCCTGTACTTATTACCTGACTATGAGCAGGTAAACACGTTAACTAGCCTCGTGGAGCATCAGTGGAGATCATATTAACTTGCCTCTTAGAACCAGTTTGAGGTCCAATGAGATGGGAACCTACAAAGTGGTTGACAGAAATTTTTTGTTTTTGTCTTTTTAGTTATTTTATGTGTATGGGTATTTCTCCTGAAGCTATGCCTGTGCATCACCTGTATGCCTGGCACCCAAGGACGACAGAGGAGGGTGATGGATTCCCTGAAACAGGAATTACAGACATTTGTGAGCTACCTTGTGGGTGCTGGGACCTTAAACCAGGTCCTCTTAACTGCTGAGCCATTGCTCCAGTCCCTGGCACTGTTTGTCTATAGTAGCCATAGCATGGCAAATTAAAAGTGTGCACTACCTCTGCCTGCCAATTTGGAAGTTTTATCCCATATTCTCTGTTAGCATCCTCTTGAGCATCTGCAAGTGGGTGTGTTATTCTTTGAATAAGGTAGTGCTCGTGTGTGTGTGTGTGTGTGTGTGTGTGTGTGTGTGTGTGTGTGTGTGTAGGTGAACTGGGGATTGAACCAAGGGCCTTGTGTATTAAACAGGTGCTCTACCAGTGAGCCATCCCCAAAACTAATGCTTTAGAAGAGGGAAGTAGCTTAGTGGCTACTGTCTAGGGTAGTTTTAAAGGACCAACAAAACCAAAATGCAGAAACCCTGGTAAATTTCTGCACACCTTTCATAGATGTAGTGAGCATGGTCAAACATGAGCCAGCAAACCATGGGTCAGGCCAAAATCTTGCTCTGCCCTTACCACTAGCCTGTGTTCTTGACCTGAGAGCTAAGAAGTTTTCATGCTTCAGAAAGAGGAAGGAGGGAAGGAAGAAAATGAATAAATGAAGGAAGGATGAAAGGAAGAAAGGGTGGGAGGGAGAGGAGAAGGAAGGGAGGGAGGAAGATGCTGTAGAAATGTATATGGTTTACAAAGGCTAAAATACTGATTGGTTCTTCATAGAAATATTTTGCTGTACTTTGTTGTAGAAGATAAACATAAGGCTCCAAAAGCAGAAGCTAGCCAAGTATGGTGGCATATTTCTTCAGTCCCAGCACTGTGAGGTAGAGGCAGATGGATCTGTGAGTTTGGACCAGCCTAGTCTGCTCCAAGCCAATAAAGGCTACATATTGAGACCCTGTGTCAAAATTGACCAGCCGAACAAACAAAAAGGGAGAATGCTCTCTGGCTAGAGGCCAACTATCAGGATCTAGACACCCATTCATTCATCTAAAATACAGTTTGAGCTCATGCTGTGTATAAGAACATATGCTTACCAAACTGTGAAGACTGTATACAACATTTTCAAAGTGGGTTTATAAGCCCCAAGAATTTGTTCTGCAAACTCTACAATTTCCTTTTCTTGTTGTGGTTTGAGACAGGGCTCCCACTCTGCATTCCAAGCTGGCATCAAACTTGTGGCACTCTTCTTGCTTCGACCTCACAAGTGCAGGTGGCCTGAGCCACCATGCCTGGCTGTAAGTTTCTTTTGTGTGATCACAATGTGCATTAGTGTATCAAGGCTCTGGGAAGTTCTGCAACAATTCTGATAAAAGCAGAGTGTCTCATACACCCTTACTCAGCTGGGAAACTCGTTTCTTGTTCTCTTCTCTCTCTTTCTCTCCAAGGTCTTACTATGTAGCCCTGGCTGTTCTGGAACTCACTATGTAGACCAGGCTGGCCTCAAACTCACAGAGATCCATCTGCCTCTGCCTCCTAAGTTCTACAAATCATGGTCACCATGACAGCTTCTTTTTTTCTTTTGGTTTTTCGAGACAGGGTTTCTCTGTAGCTTTGGAGCCTATCCCGGAACTAGCTCTTGTAGCCCAGGCTGGTCTCAAACTCACAAAGATCTGCCTGCCTCTGCCTCCCCGGTGCTGGGATTAAAGGCGTGCGCCACCACTGCCCGACCCATGACAGCTTCTTGTTCTCTTTAGTTTTAAGACTACCTGTATAATATCATGCTCACAAACAAGGGAAATTCAGAAGTTACAAGGCTGGATTGGTTACCTCTTTGCCTTAAGACAGAGTCAGTTGATTTCTCTGAGCCTTTGATGAAAACAAGAGACTAATTTCTTTCTCTCTCTCTCTCTCTCTCCCTTCCTCCATCTCTCTCTCCTTCCCTCCCCCTTTGCCTCCCTCCCTCCCTCCCTCCCTCCCCCCCCTCTCTTTCTTTCTTTCTTCTTTTTTGGTTTTTCGAGACAGGCTTTCTCTGTCTTGCTTTGGAGCCTGTCCTGGAAGTCACTCTGTAGACCGGGTTCCCGGGATTAAAGGTGTGTGCTACCAATGCCCAACGAGACTAATTTCTAGATACATGTTGGATCTCCTGATTTGGGCCTTTAAAGCCTAATTTTCTACAGATGTGCTCATGGGTAATTTCGCAGGTCTTTGGGCTGAGAGTCAAAAATGACTCTGGCTGAATATAATCCTGTGATTTCTCTGGAGAGCCAGAGGCACCCTTATCACAGTGGTTGTCTTTTTGTGCCACATGAACCTTGACAAGGGAGGGTGGGTACATCAATTTGTGGAACCTCAGCCTGTTTAAAATGCTGGGAATGTGGGACATGGGGAACAGATGGAATAAGTACAATAAAAGGACCCACCACCGTCCAGAGAGTTGCTGGGACAGGGTTATTCCTAGAGGTGCTGATGAAGCACTTGTCATAGAGAAAGAATGTAACTGTGTGTAACCCAGCCTGCACTTTCTGACTAACACCACATTAAGTCATAGAATTTCGGCATCGTTCTCCTCTTAGGACCACAGTAAGTTGCTTAAATAAACCAATGCCTGTTTCAATGGTTTTGTTGCTTCAATGGTTCAGTGAATAGATCAACCATCTTTTGCCTCTAGGTCTTTGTGCTGTGTCCATTTTCTCTCCCCTCAAGTTTTATCGAATGTACATCTGTTTTATTTGCTTGATTTTGTTCGTTTTGAGACAGGATCTCATGTAGTCCAGAATATCCTCAGACTAGATATGTAACGGAGGATGATCTTGAGATCCTGAACCTCCTGTCTTGAGTTTCTGAATGCTGGTATTACAGATGTGAGCCCCCATTCCTCACTGGTCTAGTCTATTCCCCCTTTTAGTCTCTAAATCAATGTCACCTGGACCTTACTGCATCTAGGGTGGCTTCTTCTACATCTTTGCAGCCACGAATCCTCAGTTTCTCCATCTGAGCACTAATCTGGGCTTCTTTGCTTTCCTGACTAGTCTGTGAGTCTCAGGAAAGCAGGGGCCAGGCTTGTATTCTTCACTGCTGCACGAGCAGAACTTGTCCCTGTGCTCAATCAAAGGGAATGTTCAAGCAGTGCTGGCAGCAAAGAGATTGACTGAGGGCTGGATGTATAGTCAAAGAAGTATGAAGCTCTAAGGTCCACCCCATCACTGGAGACAAGGGATGGGGAGAGAGAGAGAGAGACTGAATTTGAGGATGTAGCTCAGTTAGTGGGCTACCTGCCTTACAAGTACAAACCCTGGGTTAGATCTCTAATACCATATAAATTGGGTACAGTGACACATGCCTGTAATCCCAACACTTGGGAGGTAGAAACGGGGATCAGAAGTTCAAAGTTATCCTTCATTACCCAGCAGACTTGAGGCCAGCCTAGATTGCATGAGACATAAAGAAAGGAAGAAAGAATGAGAACCAGCTGTGGTTGCTAATGCCTTTAATTTCCCTTAAGGTGGGAAATTAGACAAATTCAAAGCCGGCTTGGTCAACATAGGTTCTAGGCCAGGTGAGATTACATATAGATCCTCTGTCAAAATTAATACACATGTTCAGAAAGAAATAAAGGAGAAAGGGAGGAAGAAAAGATTGAGGGAGTGTGTGCATCTCACCTGGCTCCTTAGTTCAAGGGAAACAGCCTGCCTGGCAGACTCTTGAGAAACATAGCTGGGCTGGAAATGGAATTGAGATTTTCTGACACACTAGTTGTAAAATTGTTTCATACCTCTGAAACATTTCTTAAATAACTTAATTCCTCCCCAGCGGAGCTCCCTTGGTTTCATTCTCTCCTCTTTTGTCATTACTGCCGAAGGTAAGACCGTTTAGAGAATTACTTTATAACAGATGGGATCGTGGGGCAGAGCAAAACACATCTAGCTCTCAGGAGTAGGAGAAATGTGTGCAGTTGGACCTTGGATTTAAATGAGCCAGCAAATTCCTGCAAATTCTCTCCCCTTGCTGGGTCCCGTCGGCCTCACATTCAGCAAAGGAGAAAGTCAGCCTGTGTTACCCATGATTTATGTCCTGCTGTTTGCTCTCTTCCCTAGATCGTTAAACACCCTGAGCAGAGCAGGAAGAAGAGGTGATCTCAGGATGCCCTGGCTGCCAGACTTGGTGTCTGGGAGCTTGGGGAAGCCGGTAGGAGCTCTGAGCTCTTTGCTCTGTTGAGGCCGAAAAGTTAAAAAACAAAACAAAATAAAACAAAACCAAAAAACAGAATCCACGGGGTTTCCACAGACAGGGAACAAGGATGATTCTGTTTGTCTCAGCTCTGTAAAAACAATTGGCCTCTGAACCAAGAGACCTGGGTGTTTGATTTACTCATTAAGTGCCTGCTTTGAGAAGAGTCTGCTCTCACTGTGTGCCTCAGTTTCTCTAGCTGGATGATCTGAGCTCCCTTTGTAGCTGGCATGTTGGGAATGAAGACATTCTTAAACTCGAGCTGTATTTGGCTCTCTGGCTCTCTGGACTATTGAAACAAGACATCCCAAGGGATTGAAACTCCCCTCAGGACATCTGGGAGAAGGAAGATGCTGAGCCTGGTACCAGCGAGAAAGGGGACTTAGAGTGCTCACAACTTCAGACCACCTTTTTGCAGGACCCTGAGACAGTGAAGGATAAATGAATACTTACATATTCAATTTTTGTTTTGTTTTTTGAGACAGGGTTCTCTATGTAGCCCTGTCCTAGAACTCACTCTGTAGACCAGGCTGGCCTTGAACTCACAGAAATCTGCCTGCCTCTGCCTCCTGAGTGCTGGGATTACAAGGGTGTGTCACTACCACCACCAGCAAATAGTCACATCTTTTGTCCTCTGTTTAATCTGACCCTCAAGTTAGGACTGTGACGATGGACTTGGATTGGAGGACACATAATCTCTTTGTCTCTTTCCAATAGGATCACAGTGAATAAGTCTTTTTCATTATTAATTTGGCATTTTAAATTTGCTTATCAAGGATGAGTGGTCTAGCCTGGCAGGGGCCTGACACTAATTATGTTAACATTTTCAAGCTCAAGGATCTGGAGCCAGTTGGCCTTGCACGGAACTGAATGTATTACAATGGTTCACCTATTCGAAGGAGAGGATTCAGTCTCCATCTCTACCTCCCATTGGCTGTATGGCTTTGGGGAAAGTGCCTCACCTCTTTGAGCTTCAAGTACACTGTTGAATCAAGCCAATAGCCAAGACTTTCTTCCTTTATTTGTTTTTTTCAAGACAAGGTTTCTCTGTGTAGCCCTGGCTATCCTGGAACTCGCTGTTTTGTTCATTTGTTTGTTTGTTTTGTTACTCGCTTTGTAGACCAGTCTGGCCTCAAACTCACAGAGATTTGCCAGCCTCTGCTTTCAGAGTGCTGGGATTAAAGGCGTGCACCACCACTGCCAAGATAGGGACCTTCGTTTTTGGCTTCCTGGGAACTATAGCCAGGAAGAGGATGTAATGCTGGCTGTGAACCAGCACTAAAGAGTCAGCTGTTACTGGGACTCCTGCTCCCAGGATGGTGGTCCATAACCCTGGGGGTCTTGGTGCTCCTCTGAGTTCCTGGCTTGTGGCCTGCTCAGTGGGAAAGGGTGTCCTAATGAGCCTGGACAGGAGGGAAGAGAAGCTATTTTCAGTGGGTTCTGGTTCTATTTGTAGCTGGTGAGTTGGCCCAGGCTGCAGGGAAGCTTGTGGCAGAGAGAACTGGTCGCTGAGAGGGGTGTGTCTTGTTACACTGGGGCAAAGGGGGGGGGAGGAAGAGAAGGAGAAGCCTTCTCCATCCTCCCACTTCCCTAACTTCTTGCCAGTTTCATTTCCTCTGCCTTTCCTGGGAGAATTTAGGGGGGCATCTGACCTTTTAAAGGTGGATTTAGTTGGTAAAGTGAAGCATCCATCAAGCGTGTTAATCTAGTGGAGGCCTCACAGTATTGATTTTCTCAGGCTCAAGTGAGATTTGCATCCCTGTGGGATCTGCAGAGTGTTTGTGAAAGCATGTGGGGCTGAACTGCCAAACCTCAGCGTCATTTCTCAAAGAATAGACGAGGCCCTCTCCTCTCCCCACTGGGTCCTAATAAGGACCTGCGCCCCCCCCCCGCAACATGGCTAAACTAAGTGTTTAACTTCTCTATGCCTCAGTTTATTAATTTGTGAAATAGGATGTGAGTACCAGGAAGACATCCTGCCCTTGAGTCCTTTCAAGGTACAAGTCTGTGATTCTCCGATGCAGTCATCGAACAAAGGGAGGTAGATCCTTTAATCAGAGGATGATGGAAGGCCTGGCAGGTTCCACAGGACATGACATACTACCCTGT
This sequence comes from Dicrostonyx torquatus, assembly GCA_028555095.1. Lineage (NCBI taxonomy): Eukaryota > Metazoa > Chordata > Mammalia > Rodentia > Cricetidae > Dicrostonyx > Dicrostonyx torquatus. The sequence continues at coordinate 1,991,981 of JAQHUG010000234.1, read as the reverse complement.
CATTTTCTGGATGGGAAAACTGAGGCTCAACTGGTGAGGTTGGATCAGCCAGTGGTTCAGCTGAGTCAGGAACCCACGGTTCTACCTCCCACGGTTTTCAGTCTCTGCCGATGGTAGGCTGTAGGTAGCTCTCCCTGAGAGGACAATAGGAATCACTTGTGCTACTGTAATATGCTAACTCATATAGACCACATTTCTTTATCCACTCGTCAGCTGTTGCAATCCACACTTGGATTCCTTCCATTGCTTGACTATTATGAATGATCCTGCAATGCACACAAGTTGGTAGATTGGTAGATGTTTGTTCTACATATGACATCATTTTCTTTGGATATGTACCCAGTAATCAATCTCTCTCTCTCTCTTTTTTGATTTTTCGAAACAGGGTTTCTCTGTGTAGCTTTGGAACCTGCCCTGGAACTTGCTCTGTAGACCAGGCTGGCCTCAAACTCACAGAGATCCACCTGCCTCTGCCGCCCAAGTGCTGGTATTGAAGGCGTGTGCCACCACTGCCTGGCAGATTGCTGGATCTTATTCTGATTCTATTTTTAGTGCTTTGGACATGGTCTTGTGTTGTCCAAGTTGACTTCAAACTCACTCTGTAGCTAAGAATGATTTTGACCTTCTGATCTTGTTGCCTCTTCCTCCCAAGTGCTGGAATTACAGGCATGTGCCACTGCTCCAAGTATATGTAGTCATGAGGTAGGAGGGAAAAAGCCCAGGGTTTCACGTATGTCTGGCAGTACTCTGCTAACTGGACTACATCACAGCCCCACTTTTATTTATTTATTTTTTTTAAGTATTTTCATTTGTTTTCCATACTGACTTTACTGATTGACATTCCAGCCAACAGAGAAGGTCCCTTTTCTCTATATTTTCACCAGCATTTGTTTGCCTGTTCTGTTGATAATAATCATCCTAAAAGGAATTGTATTCTTTCTTCATGTCTGTTTATTTTGGGCATGCTGTGGTGCTGGATGTTTGATTTGGGCCTTGCTCATGTTAAATATACAAGCATACATTTACCATTGAGCAATACACCTCAACCCTTCTTTGTGAGCTAACTCTGTGTGTGTGTGTGTGTGTGTGTGTGTGTGTGTGTGTGTGTGTGTGTGTGTATGGTGTACATGTGGAGGCCAGAGGTCTATGTTTGCTGTTTTTCTCTATTGTACACCACCTTATTTTTTTGAGACAGGGTTTCGTACTGAACCTGGAGCTCACTGATCAGCTAAACTGCTTGGTCATTGAGCCCCTGGGATCTTCCTGCCTCTGTCATTCTCTGCTATGCCTGGTTTTTTTTTACATGGCTATTGGGGTCCAAAATTCAGTCCCTCATGCTTGTGCAGTGAGCACTTTATCTGCTGAGCCATCTCCTCAGACTGCATACTTCTGTTTTAACATACATTTCCTGGGTGATTAGTGAAGTTGGATGTTTTTTCATATACCTGTTGGCCATTGGTATATATGGTTTTTTGTTTGTTTGTTTTGAGACAGCATCTCATTATGTTATTTTGGCTAGCCTAGAACTTGTTCTGTAGATCAGGTTGGTCTTGAACTCACAGAGATCTGCCTACCTCTGCCTCCCAAGTGCTGGGATTGGAGATGAGCTCCTTATTATCTGAAAATTCATACTTGCATGCAATGGAATCTGATCACTATCCACCTCTATTTCCCCTCCAACTTCTTCCGAATCCCACTACACATCCTTCTCCCAACTTCCTTTCTTTTTCTTCCTTTAAAAATATTAAAATTTAGCCGGTTGGCGGTGGTGCCTTTAATCCCAGCACTCAGGAGGCAGAGGCAGGTGGATCTCTGTGAGTTCGAGACCAGCCTGGTCTACAATAGCTAGTTCCAGGACAGTCTCCAAAGTTACAGGGAAGCCCTGTCTTGAAAATCCAGTATATGTATTGTTTACGTGCACGTGTATGCACCTGCTTGTCTGTATGTGAAACCTGCACTGTTACATTTGTTTTTGCATTTGATTTGTGGCAATTTTCTCTGGTAAAAGTACTAAAGAAAATCTTGTCTCATACAAATGAGATTCTTGTGTGTATTTTTTTTTCTTGATATACTAAAACTTGCCGGAGTCTAAAGTTTGGTTGGGTAATTTATATGAATGAACTTTTAGGACTTAAATGCACTAAAATTCATGCGTCTGTCTTCTACTTGGAATGGGTATGATTTGGTAACATACTGAATTGATCCTATGGAAAATACTAGTTCACTGGGTTATATAGCGCTTTTGGCTCTTTTCATTATGTGTTATCAAATATTCATTTTTGCTAGTATTACCATTCATCTCAGTAGAAAAAACTCTTTTGTTTTGTTTTGATTTGTCGGGTTTCTCTGATTCCTGGATCTTCCTCTATAGGCCAGGCTGACCTTAATTTAGAAATTCGCCTGCCTCTGCTTCCCAAGTGCTGGGATTAAAGGTGTGCATCTATTGTTTTATTTTTTTAATTTTTATTTTTTCTATTGTTTTATTTTTATAACAAAGCACCACCAGTTAATTTTATTATTGTAACAAATGCAATATACTGTTTTACATGAAGTTACAAACTTCATAGAAGTTTTGAGACAATTAAGTCAAATAACCAACTATGACAAACTGGAGGTTGCATGCTAACCATTCTTTTCTGTAAAAATACTGTTTCTTAAAATAAGAGAGCAGTTCACCTGCAACTTGGACAACGGCAGAAGGATCTTCCTTGAGATAATGTGGGGAACAACTGCTTATAGGTCCCAGGATTTTCTTTTTGAGCGATGAAATGCTGTGGGATGGGATAAAGGAGGCGGCTGCATAACACTGGTGCTATTACGTGCCACTGACTTGTTTGCTTTAACATGATTAATTAACTGCTCTGTGAATTTCAGCTCAATAAACTTTGAAAAAAGGGCTTCATACGGAATTTTATTTCAACATGCGGAAGAGCAAAAGGCTTGTCATCAAAGGCCTGGAGCCAATGAAATTAACTTTTTTTTTAAAACTGCTTCATAAAAAAAAAATAAATAAAACTGCTTCATAAAGGACATTCTTAAGTGAAACTGACATATTGTTTAGTACCAGCCTATTTTGTGAGGAATACAATGGCTGTTAGGACACAGTGTACTGGTGCTTTCTGACAAACCACCAGCAATTTAAACCGGAGTCCTTTTGAGCCATTGGTATAAATATCAACATGGGGAAAAGACAATAGTTAATTAGTATTACTATGAAAAGAGTTTTAACCCATATAGACTCTGAAGAATTTCAGGTTACCTGAAGAACCTGTGGGCCACATCTTGAAACCCATTGTGCTACATTGAATTAGGACTGAAATTGAACTGATCTACTTCAATCAGTAGGGATAGCATGTGTTGTCTGAGAAATCCTGGGAGATATTTTATACTTACTGGAAATTTTAATTTAAGCTTACACACAGGGCTCTGCTCTCCTTGTTTTATATTCATACCACTGGATACAGAATAAAAGTAAAATTCTAATAATGGCATATACTTTATATTATTTTAAAAAATAACCACTTTCATGATTTTGGTTAAAGTAATTATATTCTCATTAATGTCTCTGTAATATTTTCTTGAATATAGATAGGTTCCTTTCTTGCTTGTTAAAAATAGGCCCTGAGGGGCTAGAGAGATGGCTCAGTGGTTAAGGGCACTGGACTGCTCTTCCAGAGGACCTGGGTTCAATTCCCAGAACCCACATGGCAGCTCACAACTGTCTGAAGATCCAGTTGCATGGGATCTGACACCTTCACACCAATGCACATAAAATAAAGTTAAATAAACCATAAAAAATATTAAAAAAAATAGGCCCTGATACACACACACACA
>JAQHUG010000234.1:1968396-1983095 GCA_028555095.1 Dicrostonyx torquatus | reverse complement strand
TTTCTTTTTCTTAATTTGTAACGGTTCATCTAGTCATTTCCCATTTTTCTATTTTATTTTTTCGATCATCTCTTGTGGTTGCTTCTCCGCAGCCACTTTCTGCCGTCCTGCAGCCCCCCCCCGCCCACATTCCGGGGCGTGACCAACTCGTCAGGCTCCGCCCCCACCCATCCCGTGACAGCCAGCCCACTTCTATCCACCCCCGACGGCCGACAGCGCCGGAGCGTGCGCGCGCGCCCCCGCCAGCAGCTCCGATCGGTCTCGGGCGCGCGCTCTGTGTGGCCTCTGCCGCCATGTTGTTGTGGTTGTGAGAAGGCGGCGGCGGCGGCAGCGGGGTAGCCGGCGGAGACGCTCCAGCGGCCCAGGCGCTGCCCCACGCCGGCCCTGGCTGGCAGCCTTGTGGGGTGGCGGAGGAGGCCGTGCGGTGGCGGGCCTCGCCATGTCCTGCTACCTGGTAAGAAGCCCACCGCCCCGGCTCCGGTGGCGAGGAGGTGCTGGAGGAGGGGCGGGCCTCGGCCGGGCACGGCGGCTGTCACCGGCTGAGGAGGCGGTGGCAGGCGGGGGGCTGGGGTGGCCTCGGCCGCCCGGGGCGAGCTGGCAAAGTGGAGCTCAGAGGCCCGACCGGGCGACGCGGGGGAGGCGGGGTCGCCGAGCTCGGCGGCCATCCTGAACCTGGCGGCCGGTAGCACTCAGAATGTGGGGCGCTACCCCTGGAGCGCCCTGGAAAATGCTTCCGGGCCCCCGGGAGGTGAGTGTGTGGCCTGAGGCCCTGGCCGCGCCGGAGGGAGAGACCGGAGGTCGTGCTGTTGGAACCCACGGGCAAGCGGTGCGGGCCTCAGCCTGACTGCAGCAGGGCATCCTCCTGACCTGGTAGTGCTTGAAGGGGAATGAAAGTTAAGGGGTGCATGAAGGAGCTCAGGGAACACTGGTCAAATGGCGCTGCAAAAGATGAGTGTTATTTCTTGGGTTGAAATTGTGCTGGATATATTGCATTTCAGGACCCAACACGATATTGTTGGTTGGTGTCTGAAAACTTGTTTCACATTTAGGGGGTAGTGTTTGCACTCTGGAGTCTGGCCATCTCACTTGGGAGTTAGATCTTGATGTTCAGTCGTCTTCAGACTGAAGTTTACAGTCTACTTTTCCTACTATCTTGACACCCACTTGGGTTTTTTGATGTTTAGCCTTTTGTACTAAAAAGTGCCTATGTTCTTGTCGTGGAGGTTCAACTTGTTTCTCACGATGAGAACCCGTCAGAGGTTGTGATTGACTTATATAGAAGGTGATTATCAAAAGACCCATGCTCCTGCGCTTTTACTTGGAGGCCAAATGAGTTGGTGGCCGGAGAAAGACTTCTTTTCGATGGCTTGAGCGAATAGAAGAGTTTGCAGGGTGACACCGTTTTGGGTAAATGTTGTGCAGTATATTATTAGGCTAAGTGTGGAATCTTCTGGAAGGTTGGATTGATTGCCTGTGAAGACACCGTTCAGCTCTACCATTTTTACATTTAGGTAACCCTGAGCATTGTGAGCCGCATAGTGATTTTGTTCATAAGGCGTTAGAACACATTTATCAAGTTGGCTGCTAACTGAAGGTATGTCCAGAGAGGCACTGGACTGAAGAGCCTAGAGGAAAGTAGAGGAAGTGAGGCGTGAAGTCGGCTTTCTGCTCACAGAGAGGGGTCCTGAGGGCCCTTTCTAACATACCAACATGGTAGTTACTCCTAAACCATCTGACTCAGGTTTCTAGTAAAGTGGAGGCTAGGAGGGTGTGTTACAGTCATTTGAGACCAGGGTTGTGAACCTGGAAGGTGTACAGTGGATTGTGAAAAGTTCTTGAGATTTGCCTCAGGCTGTGAGGTGTGGTAAAGTCAGTTTAAAAACCTGCTTAGAGTCCTGGTTAATACTTTGTGTGGTAGAGTGGAATTCTGAGTTGTCAAGGGATGCATTCATGCTTCAGAGAGGGGGTGTGCTGAACACTGTTGCAGTTTTGGAAGAGGTGAAAGAAGGTGTTGTTACTGTTGCATAGGGTCGCATCCTGTCATATTACAGAGTAGTTTTATAGAGGTAGGCCTGGTTCAGTAAAGATCAGAAGCCTTTTGTTTCCTGATGTCCCCACTACTTAGCCCAGTTCGCAGCAGAATTTTCTTTCCAGGTTATTTTTTTAAGCAAATAAATAGTATTGGTATGAGAAAAATCGGTGTTATTAAAAATTATGTGATGTCTTATATTGAAGAGGGAGTTTTCAGTCTTAGCAACTTTGACTTTTCCTTAAGAGATTCTGTTTTCTGTACACTGTGAACTGTTTTTGAGTCTTAATGTATTTAAATTTTTAGGTGTTAGCTGGATGGTGGTGGCGCACACCTTTAATCCCAGCACTCAGGATGAGAGACAGGCGGATTTCTGTGAGCTCGAGATCAGCTTGGTCTACAGAGCAAGTTCTAGGACAGGCTTCAAAGCTACAGACACCCCCCCCCCCAAAAAAAACGCCAAAACTTTAGGCGCTAACACATTGTATTGAATTTAGAGGTAGTATACACTGGTGGGAAATTCTGCATTGATCATGGATTGTGATTTCATTGTGTCATTAATTACTGTTGGGATATTACTTCTCTGGACTTGACTTTCCTCATCTAGATAATTTAGAGCTCATATTAAGGCTAATTTTACACATTTTAAATAATTTTTATATATAGGAAAGTGCATCTTTTATTTAAAAGAAACAACAACTCAGGCAAAAATTGCCAGGAGTTTGAGACCATTGTGGGCCATATAAATAAGTGCCACATTAACCAGGGCTTAATAGTAAGACCCTGAGAGATGGCTCGCTGGGTGAAGACACCTACTGCCAGGCCTGCTAACCTGAGTTTGATCCCCTGGACCCATGTGGTAGCAAGGAAAGAACAACTCAAAGTTGTCTTCTGGCCCCACATATGTGCAGTGGCTCACACATGCACACACAAAAGTTTAAAAAGTAAACAAAACCCTTGCCCGAAAATCCCAGAAACAGTATTCTGTCTTGAGTTTTGCTTTTAGCTTGTGGATTTTATACATTTCCCAAAAGTGCTCTGGAACTTGAGTGCATGTTGCAAATATGCAGAAACAACATACTTATGCTGTTGTAATACTCTTAATGTTGAAATCAAGTTGGGTTTCACTGAGGGAACTTCATAATTTGGTATGAAGACACAATATTGAGAATGTTTTGGAGAAGTTTGCAATTTATGTGGCTTTTTTTTTTTTTTACAGATTACCAGTTCTGTAATTTTAAATGGTGAATTCATTTTTAAGTTTTAGAAATTATATTTATTTATTTGTGCATATGAATGTGGGTGCATGCATGCTATGGTACACATGTGTAGGTCAGAGGACAGCCTGTAGGAGTTGATTCTCTCCATCGTGTGGGTTTTGGGGATGAAACTCAGTTTGTCAGATTTGGTTGCAAGTGTTCTATTTCCTGAGCTGTCTCCCTAGACCTTCTATGGTGAATTTCTATGTAATTTCATAATCAGTGAAGCATTGATTTAGAATTAAGTTTGAGGTCTCTTCCATATTGGATTGAACTAAGTTTCCCAGTAATTGAAGACAACTACTACAATTATTAACATGCCATTGCTAATTTTATCATTGATTTTGTGATTTTGATACTGATGCTTTCAATTTTATTTTTGTACTGTATTTGTACTTCTAATTTCATAATTGTATTCTATACCACAAATGAAGATTGTTTTATCATGATAGTGGATAGACCAGTAAGTTTTGAGTCTACCTAGTGCTACTCATTAACCCCTCCCCGTTTTTTTTCTGGGAAGCCATGTAACATTTCCTCATTATTAGAGGAAGAACAATGTCTACTTATTTCGTCTGTTGTGAGGGAAGATCAAGTGGAATGGTGTATATGAAAAACAACCTAAAAATGTAATGATGTTAGAATCCCATGGCATTGGAATTCTTTTTTTAAAAATAATTTACTTACTTTTATTTTATGTGCATTAGTATTTTGCCTGCATGTATGTCTATGTAAGGGTATTGTATTCCCTGGAGCTGGAATTACACAAATAGCTGTGAGTCACCATGTGGGTGCTGGGAATTGAATCTGGGTCCTGAAAGAACAGCCAGTGCTCTTAACCTTTGCCATCTCTCCAGCCCCTAGAATTCTTTTTAAAAAGGTTTTCATGAAAGAGTTGGCTTGTCTAGATGGGTGGTTGTAACACGAGGGCCTGCTCGTTAGGGTTTCTGTCCCGCCCGGTACCCTGCAGCCGGCAAACCCCAAAGAAAATCACACAGAGTCTACATTAGGTTATAAATTGATTGGCCCATTAACTCAATCTTCTTATTAGCTCTTATATTAACCCATTGTTCGTATCTATGTTGGCCGGTACCTTTTCTCAGTCGGGCAGCTCACATCCTGGTGGACTGGCAGGAGTGTGGGAAGAGCTTCCTTCTTCCCTGTTCTCCTTGCGCCACCTCTACTTCCTGTCTGATTTTCCTGCCTATACTTTCTGCCTGGCCAATCAGCGTTTATTTAAAACATGATTGACAAAATACAGACAATTCTCCCGCACCAGGTGGTAGTGGTGCACACTTTTAATCCTAGCACTTGGGAGGCAGAGGCAGGCGAATCTCTGTGAGTTCGAGGACAACCTGATCTACGTGGCTAGTTACAGGACAGCCAGGGCCACACAGAGAAACCTTGTCTCACTGCCCCCCTCAATAAACAGAGTTGGCTTGTGAGCAGTAGTAAACCAGATGCATACTTTTTTTTTTTTTCGAGACAGGGTTTCTCTGTAGCATTGGAGCCTGTCCTGGAACTAGCTCTTGTAGCCCAGGCTGGTCTCGAACTCACAAAGATCCGCCTGCCTCTGCCTCCCGAGTGCTGGGATTAAAGAGATGCATATTTTTAAGTGCAGAATTTCCTAATGTCATTGAAAAGGCAACAGAAGTAGAGAAACCTTGCAGTGCTTGTATCTGTTAATAGTGGATTTCATCTTGCAGTATGAGCCCTGGTTGGGCCTTGCTACTGGAACTGGAGTAAAGCCTGTCATTTCAGATGCCCGTAAGGATTATGTAGAATAGACTTACTATATTTGATCTTTTTTCTTATTTTGGAGTCTGTGGTGGAAAGTGGATGGAACAAAGAGCTTAGCATGTTCTATGTAAAGTTTCAGAACTGTGTTTTTGTTCCTTTTTAAAATTTTTATTTTATTTTATGTGTATGTGTGTATTCCATGTATGTGCTAGAGCCTGTGGAGGTCAAAGAGAAAGCAGATCCCCTGAAACTGGAGAGTTGAAGATGATTATGAGCCTTCATGTGGTTTCTGGTACCAAACCCAAGTTCTCTGCAATTTCTTCGGCCCCAGAACTGTGTTTTCTAAATGTTGAGTGACATATTACAGGGTAATGCAAATAGTGTGGTTATTTAAAAAAGTATTAAAAAGATAAGTTAGTACAATGCTAATGGTAAAACTGTTGCTTTGAGGACTATGTTTATTACTGTTACCATCATCTAAATCTATATTGGGCCTTTAATCCCAGCACTCTGGAAGCAGAGGCAGAAGCAGAGGCATGAGGATCTTTGAGTTTGAGGGCAGCCTGATGTACCTCTAGAGCTCTAGGCCAGCCAGGGCTGCATAGATATGTGTAGGTATATATGTGTGTGCATGTGCCTTAGAGCAGAGGTTAGACGTTAACTTTGAGAACTGCCCATATTGTATTTTGAGACAGTCTCTCGTTAGGCCCTGGTACTGTGTATTGAATTTGTCTAAACTGACCAACTGGCTGACCATTCAGCTCTAAATATCTTCCTGTTCATGTTTCCTCACCAGTGCTGGGATTATAAGCATGGGCCACCAACACACAGAGTTTTAGGGGGTTTCTGGGGATTGAACTTGGGTCCTCATAACTGTGTGGCAAGCACTTTACCTATTTAACTATCTCCCTAGCCTTGTATCTTTCTTTTTAGGTTTAATTTTTTTTTTTTTGGTTTTTTTTTTTCGAGACAGGGTTTCTCTGTGGCTTTGGAGCTTTGGAGCCTGTCCTGGTAGCTCTTGTAGACCAGGCTGGTCTCGAACTTACAAAGATCCGCCTGCCTCTGCCTCCCGAGTGCTGAGATTAAAGGCGTGCGCCACCACCGACCGGCTAATATTTTTTTTACTATATTTTTATTTAGTATGTGCAAATGTGTGTGTTCATGTGCAGGTATGGGTGTAGGTAGGCATAGTACATGTTCATTGTAAAAAAAAAATAACAAGATGCTGGGTGTGGTGGTGCACATATGTAATCTCAGTGCTTGGGAGAGAGGTGGATGCAAAAGGATTGGTTTAAGTCTTACCTTATCCGCATAGTGAATTTAAAGCCAGCTTAGGCTACAGGAGATTCTGTCTGAAAAAGTCAACAAATAAAAAACACAACCAAACCCAGGCAACCAACCCAATGACAAACCAGTTGAACCATTCCAGGAGAATACATAAAAGTAGAGATGGTCTGTCCAACTTGAATTATATCTCTTTGATTATGCATTATCTGTTGGAATACTTACAAGAAAAGCTTTCCATGTGAAATTTATATTTTTATAATGGAGATTTAGTATTCTTTAATCTTAGTTTATAACAATTTTTTGTTAATTTACATTGCCTTAATTTTTTTTAAACAGTTCTATGATGAACTTGTCTGGACATTTTTCTGCATTTATGCTGTTTTCTTATTCTTTTAAGTTTGCTTATTTAGTCAAAGAGTGTGTTTCTTGTTGTTTTTGTTTCTTTCCTGGCTGTTGAATCATGAGTCTTGAACAATGCTTAGAACCTCCATCCCTTAAAATGGAGATGTTTTAAAATTTGGATATAATGAAGGTATCATATTCATAGGATGGATGTCTTAATTTCCATCAACATGTTGGAACATACTTTCATATATTCAACTAACAATTTACCATCTATATTTTATAATTGTGAGATTAAAGAGGATTAGTTTCCCTTTTCTTTTTTCATCACCAAGACTTAAACCTCTATAGTTTAACTCTGTGAAGGGGTAAACATGAGTTCAGTAGCAAGCAATACTTTAGGCCTTTGGCTTTTTGGTTGCTTGTCCCATCAGTGGAAAATTTGAACATTAATCTTCAATACCTTGGTGTTTAATTTATAAACTATGTATTTGTTTGTGTTTTATGAAATATAAGACACAGTATGAACTAGGATGAGAGTTAGAGATGAAGCTTAAATCCCTTTTTTCTTTCACCCAGTAGAGCATCTTTGGGTTCCTCTTGAGGTTTACTGTGTTTTGCTTTGGCTGTCAGTGTTTAAGATTTCTAAGATGGAATATTGTTTTTTCTCTTTCTTTTTTATGAGATCGGGTTTCATCACATGATGGACTAGACTGGAAGAACTGTTGTGTAGCCCAGTTTGGGCTCAAACTCACAGAGAGAGATTCACCTGCCTCTGCCTCTCAGTGGGCATTTCTCTAGTTTTACAAATAGTTCTGTTTAGTTGACTTATAAAGTGCCCCTTGCAAGTCTTGTTTTTTTTTCAAGACAGGGTTTCTTTGTGGCTTTGGAGGCCTGTCCTGGAACTAGCTCTTGTAGACCAGACTGGCCTCGAACTCACAGAGATCCACCTGCCTCCCAAGTGCTGGGATTAAAGGCGTGTGCCACCACCGCCTGGCTTGTTTTGTTTCTTTTTTTCTTTTTGACATAGAGTTTGTCTGTGTAACAGTCCTGGCTGTCCTGGAACTTGCTTTGTAGACCAGGCTGGCCTTGAACTCACAAAGATCTCCCTGTGTCTGCCTCCTGAGTGATGGGATTAATGCATCCAGAGAGAGTCTTATTTGTAATATAATAAGGGTAATATACACCTAAATCATCAACTTGATACTTTTTTATGATTGTTGACTAATTGAATTATAAAAGACAAATCATATGACAGAAACCAGTATAAACAGTCTGCTTCTCTTTGGAGAACTGATCCAGCGTGGAATGGTTTGTGGAAAGCAGTTTTGCTGTAATACATCCTTGTTCTTTTTAGAGCTTGGCTTTTGGAGACTGAATGAAGCAATATGCTGTTGCCTTCCTTTGCTTGCAAAGTACCATAAGTAACCTGTTGTTTTAACTCTCTATTTGGAAGGGCCTGGTCTATACCATTTTAAAAATGCTTTGTTGGATTGTGATGGTGATGACTACTCCTCCTCTTAGTTTTTGGCCTAGGAATTGACACAGAGCCGTATTCATCTTGGCAAGCACTCTGCCCCTGAGGTGTATCCCCAGCCTGCTTATTGCTCTTTATTTTGAGACTGGATCTCACTCTGCAGCCCAGGCTGGCCTTGTACTTGAGATTCTCCTGCCTATACCCCTTAAGTGCTAGGATTAGAAGCACATGCCTCATGCCAGACGGTGGTGGCACACACCTTTAGTCCCAGTTCTTGGGAGGCAGAGGCAAGCAGATTATCTGAGTTGTAGTTCTACTAGCACAAAATAGAAGATAGTGGAGGCAAAGATAAGCTTGCAAAATATATTCCATAAATCATTAGACTCAAATTATTAAAATGTTGGAATTTTCTTTTACTATCTATATTGATTCCTTTTAGGTTTTTGAAATGAAAGGCAACATCAGGGAAGAGGTGTTGGGTAGTAATGTGCCTGAGTGAGGCTGTGGAGAGATTGGAACAGTTATTCTGTACTATACTCAGAAATAGCATCTGAAGTGAGACGGTGGCAAATGGCTGGCCAGTTAGACCCTTATAGGAAGTATACATCTGTTGATTAGTTGAATGTAGGCAAGAGAAATTTGAAGTGGTATACTTTGGGCCTGCAAAAATAAATAGAAGTGTGCTAATTGGAAAGGGTAGGGAGTTTTGGTAAAGGACTGAACTGAAACCCTTTATATGTTTAACACAGAGGCTAAAATATATCCAGGAGCTTGGTTACAGACAACTTGAAGTGAGAAGAAAGGCAGACCTAATATGAATAAGAGCTTGAATTTGAAAGAACATTTAGTGGACAAGAGAAAATAGAGCTAACTAATACTTAATGTTAGATTAATAATGTACAGTGGAGACCAAAGAGAGGGATTTCCAAAGGAAGAAAAATCAACGAGTTTTGAGAGATATCAAGAAAGATGAGGGCCAGCAGGGTGATGGTGGCGCACGCCTTTAATCTTAGTACTTGGGAGGCAGAGGCAGGTAGATCTCTGTGAGTTTGAGGCCAGCCTAGTCTACAAGAACTAGTTCCAGGACAGGCTCCAAAGCTACAGAGAAACCCTGTCTCGAAAAACTGAGGAAAAAAAAAAAAAGATGAGGGCCAAAGAAGTATAATCATTGCATTTGTGAACTGTAACTAGCCACTGGTTATCATTTTCTTTAATTTTAGCAGAGTAGGCTGAGAGGCTAAGGGTCAAGTAGGTAATGACATATGTAGCACAAGTGCTGTTCAGTTGGACTTCCCATGGTGATAGAGATGTTCGATATCTTTGCTGTGTTAGTACCCATCAGGCACTTAAAGTTTGACTAGTTCAACCAAAGAGCTAGCTTTAATTTTGGTCCTCGAGGAAGAGCAATATGTGCTCTTAACCTCTGAGCCATCTCTCCAGACCAATTTAAATAATTTTAAATAGTCATGTGGCTTATGGCATCCTTGTTGGGCAGTGTTGATTTTACATTTTTGTTTTGTTTGAGACATGGTCTCTACATAGCCCTGATTGTCCTGGAACTCACTGTGTAGACCAGACTGACTTCAAATTTACAGAGATTCACTTGCTCTCTGCCTTCCCAGTGCTGGGATTACAGGTGTGTGCCACCATGCTGGGCTAATGATTATAGACTTTTTTTTTTAATATTTATTTATTATGTATACAATATTCTGTCTGTGTGTATGTCAGCAGGTCAGAAGAGGGCGCCAGACCTCATTACAGATGGTTGTGAGCCACCATGTGGTTGCTGGGAATTGAACTCAGGACCTTTGGAAGAGCAGGCAATGCTCTTAACCACTGAGCCATCTCTCCAGCCCATGATTATAGACTTTTAATGTGAAGCCGTTATATAGATGACCACTAGGAACTTATTATAGTATAAAGTAGAACCATTTGGTTATTTATATTTATTTTGTTGTAGAGCAGTGATTCTCAACCTTCCTAATGCTGTGACTCTTTAATACACAGTTCCTCACGGTGTGGTGACCTTAACCATAAAATAACATATTTCATTGCTACTCCGTAACTCTAATTTTGCTATTATTATAATTGTAATGTAAATATCTGATCTGCAGGATATCTGCTACATGACCTGTGAGGGTCTCAACCATAAATTGAGAACCACTGTTGGAGAGCCTGTGAGATAGCGTAGCAGAGAAAGCTATGCAAGTCTTATGACCTGAGTTTGATACTTGGAACCCAGGGTAGAAAGAGAACTGACTCCTAAAAATTATCCTCTGACCTCCATATGTACACTGTGGCATGCATGACACACATCATATACACACAATATTAAGTAAAGTAAAATATATTTGGGTCTGGTAAAATGACTCAGTGGGTGAGGATGTTTACCACCAGGCCTGACAACCAGAGTGCATATGTGTGCATCAAAGATTGATCGCTCTGTCTGTCTGTCTATCTATCTACCTACCTATTTATCTATGTATTCATTCCTTCATTCATTAATTTATATTTAATGTGTGAGTGTTTTCTGTATGTACATATACACCACATATGTACCTTATTTCTTGACTGATCAGGCGAGGGTGTTGGATTTCCAACATCCTGAGTTAACGACTCTTGTGAACTGCCATAGGAGTGCTGGGAACCGAACCACTGATTTCTCTGGAAGAGCAGCAAAGGCTCTTAACCATTGTACTGTCTTGCTAGCCCTTGAATGTCATTATTTTCTCCTATTAAGAGTTAAAAAAAAGTTATCAGAAATCTGAGTGGAGAGGTGTATGTATTTATTTATTGAACTGACTTTAAATACTTCTCAGGGTGCCACAGGAAGGATGTGGGGTGAACTTGTTACATGTGTGAAGCTCGGTGCCCTGAGAGACAAAAAAAGTGACCCATATGACAAGGTCACTGGTGTGCTCCACCCCATCATAGAACAGGGGAATGGAGTCTGAGAGGCCCTCTCTGGATTGTCAAAGGGCTATGTGGGAGCCAGTCCTCCTTTGCAGTTAGATCATCTGGGAACCAACTGTGGAGTAACTCCCATGGTGGTAGGGGCAGGCACTGGCTTCCTCAGAGGTATTGCTGGTAGTTGGTATAACCTGAGACTAGTGCTCCTTCTTTAGGGGTTAGCTGGCTGGGGTCTTCCAGGAATAGGGGTGCATTGTGGAGCTGCCAAGTAATATTGTGACACCCTTGATGAGGGCCAACAGAATGTTCCCCATTATTGTGGAGCCCACCATGGTCAGTAGTCCTCTTAGTGCATCCAGCACACCGCTGGTGGTGGAGTTCCAGGGGTCTTCTTTGCCCTGAAGCTGCATCAGGTAGCAGTTGATGGTGGAAGACAGTCCCCTACACTCTGCAAAGCTTACCTTCAATCAGGGGTGCATGGATCCTCCCAGAATTGATATTACCTCTGAATTGGTATTGATTTTCATCAGAGGCATTTTGAAAGCCTTTAATAGCTGGAAGATTATACCACCAACGAAACCCATAGTGAAGGTTCTATTAATATCGTCAAGGAGGGTCATTTAGTCACACTGCCCAGTATTTACATTTAAGTACACTGATACTTAAAATTTTATGTTTGAGAAGTTTACTTTGAGAATGATTTATAGTTTAAGTTTGTGTCATGTTCTCTCTCCCTCCCTCCCCCAAATCACTGGCCTTGAACTCAGAGATCTGCTGGCCTCCTGGGGTGATTAGATGAATGTGATTTTTGATAGTGTTGATAGGACTTTTTTTTTAATACATCTGACTTGAATATATTTTCCTTGCAAGAAAGATAATTAAAGCATATATGAAAGAACATACTTGTGTGACTACATTACTATAAAGTTTAAAAAATAGAGGGCTAGAGCACTGGCTCATCATTTTAGAGCACTTGTTGCTCTTGTTGAAGACGATGATTCAGTTCCCAGCACCCATGTGGTCTTTCCTAACCATCCATAAAACTCCAGTTCCAGGTGATCTGATGCTGTCTTCTGACCTCCATAGACACTAGGCATGCATGTGGTACATATAATACACAGGTAAAACACTTAACACATGCATAAAGTAAATTAATTTAAAACAAAAAGAAAACAACAGTAACAAACAAACAAAAAAGATCAAACAAACGGAATTGAAAGATGGACCAGAAGTCAGAACAATTATCTTTGGCTTTGAGGACAAAAGAGAGGTGTGCTGGAAATATTCTGAGTTATGATCTGAGTTGTTGATGTTATGGCTTTGTTGATTTTTAAGAATCATTGAGTGATACTTGTGTGTCAGCTTTTGCTTTTTTGAGATAAGTGTTCTCCGTGTAGCCCTGGCTATCCTGACCCTCGCTCTTTAGACCAGGCTGACCTTGAACTCATGGATTTACCTGTCTCTGCCTCTGGGATTCAAGGCATGTGACACCACACTGGGCTTTGGCTTTGTGCACTTTTGTGTGAGCTGCTACACTTTAATTAAAAGCTTTGCTCTCTCTCCTTTAAATGTAGTATGTGCTTAAAGCCATCTACATCCCATCCATTCCATCCATCCATCTTTATCTAAAAGATAGAGTCTCATGTAACTCAGGCTTGCCTTAGAGCTCTCTCCATGTGGCAGAGAATGATCTTGAATTTCTAATCTTCCTGCCTTCACCTCTCTGGGATTAGAGGCATGTTCCAGGTTGGTCTTTGAATTTGTAGGCTCAAGCAATTTTGCTTTAGCCTCGTGAGTAGCTTGGATTACAGGGCTTTACTCATGGCCTTATTCATGCTATGCGTGCTTGCTCTTTTGGGGTTACAGTACTACTACTAGGCTGTATTGCCAAGCAAGAGAGCATGCGTTTCCCCTTTTATTTGGTGCTAGGGATTAAGCCAACAGCTTTGGCCATGGCAAATAAGCAGTCTCCTATTAGGTTTTATCTTCAGTCCTGAGAATAAAATTTAGGGACTATCAAGACTACCAGTTTTTTTTTTTTTTCTAGGCTATGCCTTCACATTACTATTTATTTGGGCAAACCATATACTTTATTTGGATTAGGATTCTCATAGTATTTCTAGATAGGTTTTTATTGGGCCATTGACTATACTTAACAGAGCAGAATTGTAGTTTACAGTAAAATGATTGTTCAAGGACACACAACTAATAATTATTATCATTCATTTATTTTAGTGTAATACTTAGTGAGTTTTACTTAAGCTTACCAAGCACTAATGTAAGTGATTAACATTTACTTATTCTTTTGATTGTCTAAGACTGAACTCCTAGGCTTGCTTCTTCCTCATGAGTATCTGGGATTTCAGGATGGATGTGTGCTTGTGTTTGAGCATGTGAGTGTGCACATATGTGTGTATGTAGAGGTAGTTACAATTATTCTAATTTTACCGAGAAGGAAATAGGGGAAAATGGAATAATTGGCTTAGTTAGGTTGTGTTCTTGAGCCTGAGCTCTTAACCATTTTGCTTTACCATCAAATTGAATGAAAGTGCTTGAGGGTTTTTAGGCAAATCTGAGGCTCTAAAATAACTTTTTAAGTGTTTTTTTTTTTAAGTTTTAGGTTCATTTTATGTATACCAGTGTTTTGCCTGAATGTATGTGTGTGCACCATGTGCATGTTTGGTGCTCTTGGAGACTAGGAGAAGGCATTGAATGACCTAGAATTAGAGTTATAGGTGGTTGTGAACCACCCTGTGGATGCTGGGAACTGAATTTAGGTCCTTTGCAAGAGCAGGCAGTCTCTTAATCACTGAGCCATCTCCGGCCTCTTGAAGGTTTTTTTAATTTTTTAAAATTTATGTGTGTGTGTGTGTGTGTGTGTGTGTGTATTTGGTTTTTCGAGACAGGGTTTCTCTGTAGCTTTGGAGCCTATGCTGGAACTAGCTCTTTAGACCAGGCTGGCCTCGAACTCACAGAGATCTACCTGCCTTTGCCTCCCGAGTGCTGGGATTAAAGGCATGGGCAACCACTGCCCGGCTCCTTTTTAGTTTTTAAAGATAAATTCTCACTGATATCCCTGGCTGGTCTGGAATTTGTGTAGACCAGGCTGGCCTCAAACTCAGAGATCTGCCTGTCTGCCTCCTGAATTCTGTGGATTAAAAGTTTGAGCCACCATGCCTAGTTCTTATTCCATTTTTGATTAAGCTGGTTTTCCTCTAAAACTACTAAGACTTGGATGTCTATGTAGTTTTCTTTTAATAATGTATTGATTTATATTTAATCCTAAAGGAATTTGTGACTGATTTATAAACATTTGCTAGATTCTTTTTATTTTTTAATTTTTCCTT
This sequence comes from Dicrostonyx torquatus, assembly GCA_028555095.1. NCBI lineage: Eukaryota > Metazoa > Chordata > Mammalia > Rodentia > Cricetidae > Dicrostonyx > Dicrostonyx torquatus. The sequence continues at coordinate 1,968,704 of JAQHUG010000234.1, read as the reverse complement.
TATTTATATTTACTGAGCTCTACATTTTTCTCTGCTCCCCTCCCTGACTCTCCCCTCCCCCTTCAACTCTCCCCCAATGTCCCTATGCTCCCAATTTACTCAGGAGATCTTGTCTTTTTATACTTTCTATTCCCATGTATATTAGGTCTATGTAAGTCTCTCTTAGTGTCCTCATTGTTGTCTAAGTTCCCTGCGATTATGGTTTGTAGGCTGGCTTTCTTTGCTTTATGTTTAAAAACCACCTATGAGTGAGTACATGTGATAATTGTCTTTCTGTGTCTGAGTTACCTCATTCAGAATAATGTCTT
>JAQHUG010000234.1:1892905-1949721 GCA_028555095.1 Dicrostonyx torquatus | reverse complement strand
CTACTGATTTTTTTGAGTTAATCTTGTATCCTGCTACACTGCTGAAAGTGTTTATGAGTTGTAGAAGTTCCTTGGTAGAATTTTTGGGATCACTTATGTAAACTATCATATCATCAGCAAATAGCGAGAGTTTGACTTCTTTTCTAATTTGTATCCTCTTGATCTCCCTTTGGTGTCTTATTGCTAGGACCTCAAGAACTATATTGAATAAATATGGAGAGAGTGGACAACCTTGTCTTGCTCCTGATTTCAGTGGAATCACTGGGAGTTTCTCTCCATATAGTTTGATGTTGGCTCTTGGCTTGCTGTATATTGGATTAGGCAACTTTTATAAAAAAAAAGTATTTAATTGCGGGCTTGCTTACAGTTTCAGAGGATAGTCCCTTATTATTATGGCAGGGAACATGTTATTGTGCATGTCCTGGAGAAATAGGGAGCATTTTGTCATGCATATTGCTGGAGAAATAGCTGAGAGTTTTACATCCTGATTCCACGGAGGGGACTGGGGAGACTGGGTTTGGCATGGGCATTGAAAACCTCTAAGCCCACCCCCAGTGATGCATGTTCTTCAAGAAGGCCACACCTTCTAATCCTAAATACTGCCACTCCTTGGTAACTAAGCATTTAAATATGAGTCTAAGGGAGGCATTCTTATTCAAACCACCATATGTTACTAGAAACTTATCACAAGAAATGCAATATGAATAGAGGAACTGAAACATGAAAAGACAGAAAAATGATACTGTGTAAATATTAGTCAAAAAACTATACAAGATGAGGCCAGTAAAATGGCTCAGTCAGTAAAGGTGCTTGCTGCCAACCCTGGCAACCTAAATTTAATCCCTAGAACCCATATGGTGGAAGCAGAGAACTGAGAACTGACTCCTAAAACTTTTCTTCTGACCTCCACATGTTTACTGTAATATGTGCATGCGTATGCGTGTGTGCGCACACACACCACACACACACACACACAAAGTATAATTAAAAAATTAAGCTGGGTGGTGGTGGCGCACGCCTTTAATCCCATTACTTGGGAGGGAGACAAAGGCAGGTGGATCTCTGTGAGTTCAAGACCAGCTTAGTCTACAGAGCAAGTTCTAGGACAGGCTCAAGCTACAGAGAAACCCTGTCTCAAAAAACAAAACAAAAACATTTTATTTATATTATATTTATATTTATTTATATATAATCTCACGAGTCAATTTTGAATTATTTTGTTGTCCTTATTTTTAAATACATTTTTTTTGTGTGTGTATGTACATATGTTCTGTCGTAGTTTGAATGTATTTGGCTTCCATAAACTCATAGGGAGTGGTAGTATTAGAAAATGTGACTTTATTGAAGTTGGCATGGCTTTGTTGGAGGAAGTGTGTCACTGTCGGGGTAGTCTTTGAGGATTCTCAGGAATAGTTGACTTTTTTTTTTTTTTAATAGTTGACTTTCTATTGCCTCTGAGTCAAAATGTAAGGACTTTCTAGCCCCAGCACCATGTCTGCCTGTACGCCGTCATGCTTCCCAACATGATGGACTGAAGCTCTGAAACTGTAAACAAGCCACCCAAATTAAATGTGTAGAAGAGTTGCCATGGTCATGATGTCTCTTCACTGCAATAAAAACTCCAAGATATGTGTTTATGTGTGCGTATGTGTGCAAGCACATGTGTGTAGTCAGAGAACTACCTGTGGTCAGAGAACAAGCTATGATATAGTTGCTTCTCTCTTTTACCATGTGGATTCCTGATTGGCAGCATGTGCCTTACTCACTGAGTTGTCTGTTGGATTTATTTATTTGTTTAGTGACAGTGTCTCATTCTGTAGCTCAGGCTGCTGTAGAACTCAAAGCAGTCCTCTTGTCTTCCCTCCTGAACGCTGAGATTAGAAGCATGTGCTAACACACCCGACTTCCGTTCTTGGTAGCATGTGTAACTAAAAGTTTGAAAAACTTTTTTTTTTTTTTTTTTTAAAGATAGGACTTTATACAGACCAGGCTGGCCTTCAGCTTACAGGCAGTAGAGAATGACCTTGAACTCTTGCTTCTGCCTCCTGAGTGCTGTCAGTACAGGTGTGCACCACCATAAACAGTGCATATATGTAGTACTAGAGAGCAAACTTCATGCATACCAGGTAAACACCTTGCCAACTCAGCTAAATCTGCAGCTTCAGGAAGTTTTTTTGTTGGTTCTTAACAACTTGTGTTAATTAGAATGTTAAAGCAATTCTAGAAGATGAAGCTTTTAAAAATATCTTTACTATTTAAGGAGGAAAGCAAGTTTCAAATGGCAATTTCATATAAAGAAGCATTATGTTATTCTAAGAAAATTATTTGCAAAGTTCTATGCCTTATATTTGGGTTATTGTTTACAATTGCACAGTTCAATTTTGTGTAACAGTATTTCTCACTACTCTTTGTTACTCAACAAGGACCCTTCCTGTAAAGTGCTTCTTTGTAGGCCTGCCTGCCTGCCTGCCTTCTTTCCTCCCATTTTTCTTTCATCAATCTTGTTGTGTTACCTAGGCAGACTTCTAGCTTCTGGGCTTAAGTGACCCTCTGATGTTAAACTGTCATGTAGCTGCACATACCAGCAGCCTGGCTATAGTAAGATTTTAAAAATGGAAATTGCATTACAATTGCAGAAGAATACCTATGAGACTTTGTTTTTAAACATTTAAAATTATTTTATGTGTATGGATGTTCTGCCTGCTTGTATGTCTGTGTAGCACTTTTGTTCATGGTGCCCTCTGAGGCCAGGAGAGGGCATTGGATCACTTGGTACAGGAGTTCTGGATGATCATGAGCCACCATGTGGGTGTTGGACATAGAACCCTGTCCCTGGAAGAGCAGCCAGTGCTCTTTAACTACCCCTAGCCCTCCCCATGAGCTCTTAAAGTCATATAACGTATGATTTTTATTTGACTGCTAAGTCAAACCATTCTTATTTACAGGTCCTTTGTTTTACTAGCATGACATGAGTTTGCCAGATAACAGCATTTAAATATTTATAAATGAGGATGAATAATTTATCACTTCTTTTTATTAGTATTTTTAGGTAAATAATAGTGAGTTAGTGGTAGTACATAATAGTAATAGGTAAATTGATACATGTTATATATGAATAAAATATTTAGCTTGAAGAGTATATGATAATGCCATTTACTGACCATTAAATGTCATCTGAATACTTAAGGACAGAGGGGGAGTGGTATATGTACTTTAAAATTTTAAAATAAAGTTTTGCTTTGGAACTTACGAAAGTTTAAATTTAAGGAGGTTAGCAGCTGGTGTTGGCATCTGGTATGAGATGAATTTGAAATATTAGTGAGTGTGACTTGTCCTTGTGCTGTTGGAACTTTGTTTAGAGATATGTAGATTTTAGCAGAGTCTCACAATGCACTTGTGTCTACTATTGTTTTCCTCTGCTGAAAAATGAGTTCATTTATTGAGCATGGATCTCTAAACTGGCCACCTGATTTTAATGGCTTCCATGATTTCCAGTTAATTTTGAACTTATTTCTTCTCGATTAACAAGTAGCATTTCTCAGAAAGATGTATTCTTCCTCCAAAATGAGACAAATTATTTATTTATTTTTTTGTATTTGTTTCTGAATGTTTTGGATCCAGCCTAGGGTGCTCCTTTCACATGCTAGGTGTGTGTGTTCTCTAACCCCTTGAAATAGCTTTGTTACTGTTTTTGTCCTTTGCCAGGGTTGGTTTAGGTATATTAATAGAGGAATGCCTGCTACTTACTAGGCACTGTTATGCTGTGGGTGTAGTTGCATAGGGTTAGATACAAGATTTTTGATCTTATTCAGTTCCTAGTTTAAGGAAAAAGCAATGGGAATTGGAGAATTACTCATGCCTCTTCTCTTCCTTTTTTTTTTAATTTTTTTTTTTTTTTGACAGGTTTCTCCATATAACGGCCCTGGCTGTCTTGGAACTCCATTTATAGACCAGGCTGGCTGGCTTCAAACTCACAGAGATTCACCTACCTCTGCCTCCTGAGTGCTGGAATTAAAAAGCATGCACCACCACACCTGGCTTTCCTCATGCCTTTTCTTAGTTAAATAGAGAAATAGTCCACATGACTGGTAGTCTTCAAGTTTCTTTTGGCACGGGTGTTTTACCAAAACTTTTCTCAGTTAAGCTTAGTTTAAAGGGAATAAGCCACACGAAGAGTAAAGTAGTTCTAGTGAGATGTCTCAGTGGGTAAAGGTGCTTGTAGATAAACCTGACAGCCTGAGAGCTTTTAAATTTATTTATTTATTGAGATGGTCTTACTATGTATCTGTGGGTGGCCTGAAACTTTCTACATAGACTGGGTTGACCTTGAACTTACAGAGATCTGCTCCCTCTACCTCCTAAGTACTGGGGTTGCTGAGCCTGGTTTCTGACAACTGGAGTTTGATCTCTGGAAAGCCACATGATGAAAATCTACTGCAAGTTGTCTTCTGCCCTCCATGCCCACATATATAACACATATGCAATAAATAACTGGAAAAAAAAGAATAGAAGGAATTTTAGTTTCAAATTTACAGAATGCAAAGTAGTACCTGTTTAGTAAAAGGAAATGGACTGATGAGTTGGTTGAGTGGATAAAAGTGCTTGCTTGAAGAAGCCTGATGACTTCAGGTAGGAGAGAAGTGAGAAGTGACTCTTCAGATTGTCATCTGGTCTCCACATATGTGCATGTATGTGCACACACATTATATGAAGAGAAGGTCTTCTGTTTATATGGTCAGTTGAACTTGTTATAACATCTTTCCACTTTGTATTGTAAAGTAAAAATCTGAAATGAATTGCTCTCAATGTTTTGGGGGACAAATGTATAATGATGTAGTTTTGCTAGCAGTCATGAAGTCATTGTTAACTAATTTTATGTCATTTCTTCCTGTCATCTTTTGTTGGTGAGGATGTTTATAGGCCCTACTATGCTTATTTTATTTTTAGCATGACCACAGTTTTTCTTGAAGATTTTTTTTTAATTTAAATTACATTTGTTTATTTTTGTGTATGCATTTTTGTGTAGACCAGGCTGGCTGGTCTATGTCATGTGGACAACTGCTAGAGTCAAGTCGTCACCTTTAACTGTGTGTGCGGTCTGGGAATTCAAGTTGTCAGTCTTGGTAGCATTTGCCTTTATTTGCTGAATTATCTTGCTGGCTCCATATTTATCTATCTTTCTGTCCCTTTTTTTGGAAATAGGTAGAATCTTTCAGTGTAGCTGAGGTTAGCTTTGAACTATTGATTAGTTTGCCTCTGCCTCCTGATTGTTGGAATTGCATGTCTGAACCACCATGCTGGGCTGAGCATTTTAATTCTCTCTCTCTCTCTCTCTTTTTTTTTTTATTTTCTTTTCTTTCTTTCTTTTTTATTTTTTTTGGTTCTTTTTGAGACAGGGTTTCTCTGTGGCTTTGGAGCCTGTCCTGGAACTAGCTCTTGTAGACCAGGCTGGCCTCGAACTCATAGAGATCCGCCTACCTCTGCCTCCCAAGTGCTGGGATTAAAGGTGTGTGCCACCACTGCCCGGCGCATTTTAATTTTTGATAGTGGTATAGATTATAGACATGTATACTTAAGTTAAAAGTGATGTTTTGGAGCTGGGCAGTGATGGTACACTCCTTTGATTACATCATTCGGGAGGCAGAGAGTAGTTCGAGGCCAGCCTACTCTACAGATCAAGTTCCAGGAAAGCTAGGGCTGTTACATAGAGAAATCCTGTCTAGAAAAACCAAAATACAATAAAATAAAATAAAATAAAATGTAATCAGCTAACTCCTGAACTCATTAGTTTTTCTTTAGTAGCTAAAATGTTATCAGGTAATTCATTGCATGTTGTATGAATTAAAATGACTTATCTTAGCTAATTAAACCATCTATGACAGACTAAAGGAATGAATATTTTGCTGGAGTCTCTCATATTTAAGAATATGCCCGGGGGCTGGAGAGATGGCTCAGTGGTTAAGAGCATTGCCTGCTCTTCCAAAGGTCCTGAGTTCAAATTCCCGGCAACCACATGGTGGCTCACAACTATCTGTAATGAGGTCTGGTGCCTGCAGACATACACACAGACAGAATATTGTATACATAATAAGTAAATAAATATTAAAAAAAAAGAATATGCCCAACAAGAAATCCTTGACTAAGATTTCTTAAGACTTTAGGAATATTCTTTATTCATCAAACTCTATTTTCCATTTGCTCCTCCCCCTAGTACTGGCAACCACTCTTTCATTTTCTGTTTCTTTGAATTTGACTATTTGACTATTATAAGTACCTCTATATACATGGAAACATATAATATTTCCCTTTTGGGAAGGGGAGTAATTATTTTTTCAGGATAATGTTTCAAAGTTTGTCATCTTGTGGCATATGTATGACTTATCTTCCATTTAAATAGTGAATAATACTCCATTGTACATATGTGCCATATTTATATATTTACCCATTGATGGACAATTGCTTTGCTTCTGTCTTTTGGGTTATTGTAAATAATGCTGCTATGAATGTTGATGTACAAGTATCTATTCAAGGTAACTGGTTCTCTTTCTTCTGAGTACATATCCAGAAGTGCAGTTGCTAAATCATGTTACTTTGTGCTTACTATTTATGAGAAATCTATCATAATGTCTGTAGCTTATATCCCACTGGTTATATACTATTCCAGTTGCACTGTATCCTAACCAACTCTTAAGGAAGGAAAGATAAAACCAAAAAAATTCTTGTTAAGTAGACATGGTGCATACATACATACATACATACATACATACATACATACATACATATATATTTCTAGCATTTAGGAGCTGGAGGCAGGATGATTAGGAGTTCAAGACCAGCCTTAGTTATATGGATACCCTGTCTCCAAACAAAATTGGAGAAGTTAGAAATTAAATAGTAATTCCAAGAAATAAAAAAATTCTGGTCTAAGGTAGTACCTAATTGTTTAGGTTTTTATGTCTTTAGTTACTAGTGATGTTGGGAGTATTTTTTTTCCCCCCAAGAGAGGGGTCCTCGGTAGTTTTGGAGCTTGTCCTGGAACTCTCTAGACTAAGCTGGCCTTGAACTCATAGAGATCTGCCTGCCTCTGCCTCCTGAGTGCTGGGATTAAAGACAAGTACCATCTTTTCTTATTGGCCTTTTATAGACTTACTTTGGAACAATGTATATTTCAAGTCTCTATTTGAGACTCTGGCTTGATTTAGTTTTTGCCTAGGGCTGATTTCTGTATGGTGAACTCTGTGGTATTTCTCATAAGCACAGTGATCCTATACAACCTTAATTGCACCAGTAAAGGCCTTACCTCCGCAGTGTCATTGGAAATCAGTGTATAACATTTGAATTTGAAGCTTGAGGGGCATAAAGACTATAACAAAATCCTTTGTCCACTTTTATACTTACTTTCTTTTGTTGTTGTTGTTGAGTTGTAAGAATTCAAGAATATTTCTGGTTATTAATCTATTGCCAGGCATGTGGTTTGCCAATGTTTTCACCCATTCTGTAGTTGTCCTTTATACAGTCTTGGTAGTACTCTTGAATACACAAAAGGTTCTCTTCTTGGTGGGGTGCAGTTTGGTTTTTCTTTTGTTCCTCATGTCTTTGATAACAAATGCACTATCATGAAGCTTTTCCTGTTTTCTTCTAAGAGTTTTATCGCTTAGTTTTTACTTCATTTTGACCTAGTTTCTACATTTCATATAAACTAAATGGCTAACTTTATTCTTTCACATGTAGGAATCCAAAATTTCCAGCACCATTCATTGAGAAGTGTGTACTTTTCCCTCTGAATGGGTACAGTGTCCTTGCTGAAAATAGTTTGAACAACAATCTTTTAAACAACAATAGGTGAAACTTTGGATACCTAGAAAGCTGCACATAACATCATCACATCCTCTATATACATGGTTTTTCTGTTGTGTACATATATGATATTTGTAAAGTATGTACAATAAGGTATAATTAGGTGTTTTTTTTGTTTTGTTTTTGTTTTTGTTTTGCGACAGGATTTCTCTGTGTAGCCCTGGCTGTCCTGCGATTCATTATGTAGACCAGGCTGGCCTTGAACTCAGAGCTCAGATCTGCCTGCCTCTTTTCCTCCGTACCAGCAGGCTGTGTACAATAAGATTAATAACAATAACAAAGTGTTGTAATAAAGTATGATGTGTTATGTGAGTATGATCTCTCAAATATTTTGCAATGTAGTCATCCTTATGATGATGTAAGATAATAGCACCTTCAGGATGCGATGAAGTGAGGTAGGCCCTGGATATATCATTAGGATGTGATGCGATGGTGCCTTGATACAAACATTAGATGTTGGTAGAGTCATGCTAGGATTTGTAGTTTTAGCACTTAGGATGGGGAGGGAGGAGGATTGCAAATTTGAGATTAACTTTAAACACAGTGATGCCTTATCAAAACAAAGCAGAATTCAGAATAGCCTAACTTGATTTTAATTTAAATCAATGTCAGTGAATTTTTTAATTCTTAATTTTCCAAAGCTTGAACTGTTTGTTTCTATTTAAATATATTTTATAGCCAGGTGGTGGTGGCTAAGACCTTTAATCCCAGCACTCGGAAGGGAGACAGAGGCAGGTGAATCTCCGAGTTTGAGGTCAGCCTGGTTTACAGAGCGAGATCTAGGATTGCCAGAGCTGTTATATAGAGAAACTCTGTATAACAAAGAAACCAAAAAAATTTTTTTTATTAGATTTATTTATTTAGCATTTCTGTGGTGGTTGGTGGACAGCTTGTAGGTATCAGTTTTCTCCCTCCATGCACCATGTGGGTCTCCAGGGCCAAACTGAAGGCGTCTGACTTGGCGGCAGGTACCTTTACCCATTGAGCCATCTCACCAGCCCATATTTCTGTGTATTTTAAAAGTTAAAGTTATGTGTGTCTGTATCTTTGTTGGGGTATGTGCCATAAGTGTAGATGCCCTTGAACACTACAGGCATCAGATTCCTCTGGTTCTCTGGAGTTATAGGCAATTTCAAATTGCCTAATATGGTTGCTGAGAAATGAACTCAGGTTGTCTACAAAAGCAGCAAATACTTTCAACCTCTGAGTCTTCTTTATTCAGTCCCTTCCATGCTTCTATTTAAAAAATAAAAAATCTTTTAAGATAAATTTGTTTAAAAGGACATTTACCTAGTGCATTTTTGACAAATACATATTCTCAAATAGGTATTCTTGTGAAATTACTACCCAATGAAAGATCATTCCTTGTTGAATGACTAGTCTGACTGCTGTCATTAGAGGTTAGTTTGAACTCTTATAATTTAATAGAAATGTTCAAGCCAGGCGGTGGTGGCACACACCTTTAGTCCCAGCATTCAGGAGGCAGAGGCAGGTGGATCTCTGTGAGTTTGAGGCCAGCCTGGTCTACAAGAGCTAGTTCCAGGACAGGCTCTAAAGCTACAGAGAAACCTTGTTTTGAAAAAAAGAAAAAAAAAAAAAGAAAAAAAGAAAAAGAAATGTTCATACCCAAGACCTTTTAATAGGACTTCTGAGCTTATGATATATACTTAGGTTATTAAAAAAAATGAACTAAAAAAACCCTGTCTCAAAAACCTACAAACTAAGAATGATTAATTTTAAGAACAGTTAATTAAAAATCTTGTTTTCCTAGAGTTGTGGCATATTTCTAAATGATGATTTGGCAACTTTACATCCCTATTTGTGTTAAATCGTGCAGTGGAATTACGACACAAGAAAGTTATCAGAACTTGAATCTCTGAAATGAGAGATATAATGCAGTGGAAGGACAATAGCAATAGCTGATCTACCCTTTTCGATTGCCATATGTTAGCCTCACAGCTATGCTAACTGTTGTATATATTGACATTTGCCTTGTATTGTCTGGCACATACAGATATTGCTTTGAATAGAAAAATGTATAAAATGATACAATATTTAATTCTTAAGGTTTGCTTTTTTAAAAATGTTGTAGTCCTCTTTGAAGGGAGAATGAACCCCCCCTTTTTTTGGTGGGGCTTTTTATTTGTTTAATGAGACAAGTTTTCACTGTTTGTCTTGACTGTCCTGGAGCTTGCTGTGTAGATCAGGCTAGCCTCCCATTCATAGAGTTCAACTTCTCTTGTCTCCTGAGTTCTGGGATTAAGGGTGTATCTCATTATTCTTGGTTCTTCCTTTTTTATAAAAAGCAGGCTTAAATAAACACATGCGTGGGTGTGTATGTGTTGTGTGTGTTGTATAGAATGTCTATTGTGTCTAACCTGATTTCTGTCCTTCCTCCCTTAAGATGACTTTAATCAGGCTTATGGATGAGAATCAGTAAAATGCTTGCTCTGCAAGCACGAGGACCTGAGATTGGATGGCTAGTACCAGTGTGGAAAGCTGGATCATGTACCTGGGATCCCAGTTGGGAAGATGGAGACAGTAGCGTCTCTGGGGCTTGCCAGGCAGTCTAGCTGTGGTCTCCATGTGTTCCTGCATATACCTGCACACAAACACCATGTACACAAAGTAACTTTTTAAACATGTAATCTTTGTTCGGAGAATTGCACATCCATTACAATTTTATAACGTTTTCATTATCCAAAAATTTAACAGTATTTTCCATCTCTCCTCTTCTTTCTTACCAACCAAGTCTCTTTATAGCTTTCTATAGATCAACTCCCCCCCCATTTTTTGAACTCATATATGGTACATATGTATGTATATATGTGTGTACTTTGTGTGTGTGAGTGCAGGTGTGTGTCTGCATTGATGTACACCTGGAGGTCAAAGGACAAACTTGGGGGTCAGTTCTAGACTTTCTGCCTTTTTGAGAGAGAGTCTTTTTGTTTTTATGCTGAATATACCAGGCTAGCTTGCCTGTGGGCTTCTGGGGATTCTCCTGTTTCAGCTTGTTTTTCCTATAGGAATACTGGAATTACAGACACTTGCACTGTGTGTCTATTTTATGTGGGGTTCTGGGGATTTGAACTCAGGTCCTTATGGTTGCATGGTTCAGCTACCCCCCTCCCCCAGGGTTTCTCTGTGTATCCTTGACTGTCATTGAATTCACTCTGTAGACTAGGCTGGCTTCGAATTCAGAGATCCACCTGTCTCTGGAATGCTGGAATTAAAGGTGTGTACTACCACCTCCCAGCAATGGTGCAGCATTTTTATCCATTGAGTCATTTCCCAAGTCCCAGATCAACTTTAAATTTAAAAAAATTACGTGTCCATGTTTTTTTTTTTTTTTTTTTTTTTGTGTGTGTGTGTGTGTGTGTGTGTGTGTGTATTCAGCTCACATGCTGTAGCACATGTATGGAGTGACCTCATTTCTCTCCTGCCTTACATGGACTCTGAGGATCAAACTCAGATCATCAAGCTTGTGTGGCAAGTTTCTTACCCCAGATCAACTGCAAAACCACAAATGTGTTTTTAGATAGGCTCTCACTGTGTAGACCAGGCTGCCATTGAATTCACAGAGATACACCAGTCTTTCCCCAAACCCCGTTCCCAGTGCTGAGATCATAGGTATGGACCACCGTGCCTTGCCTACTTTTTATGTTTAAATATTTATGTAAGATCATGTGATTTTTTTTTTTTTTTGTCTACCTATACTTCCTTCACTTCATTTAGCACATACGTTTTCCAGTTTGAACCATATTGTCACAAAGGACAGGAATTATTTTTCTGTTTTATGGCTAATTGTATTCATTGTTATGTGTACTACATTTTCTTTATTCATCCAACGACAGTCTTAATCTAATAGACACTTGTAACTCTATTGTTAAGATAATTAGTGTTAACTACATATTCATTAAAATGTCATGTTATATTGATAGGGACTCAGTATTATTATATACATATATATTTAAACTTTTCAAAAATTTTATGTGCATTGGTGTTCTACTTTTATGTATATGTGAGGATGCCAGATCCCATGGAACAGGCAGTTGTGAGCTGCCATGTGGGTGCTGGGAATTGAATCCAGGTACGCTGGAAAAATAGCCAGCACTCTTAACCATTGAGCCATTTTTCCAGCCCTCTGATAGGAACTCTGATAGTCGCCTTTACATCATCACCTGTACTTTGATTTCATTGCGCATGTTCCACTTGAAACTGTGTTCATGATTATTCTTTTCTTATTTGTTTCAAGACAGGATCTTGCTCTGTTGATCAGATTGACCTTGAACTTCTAATCTTGCTTCAGCCTCCTGAGTGCTGAGATTACAGCACTGTGTATCATAAACCCTTTGGGGGCAGAACGATCCTTTCACAGGGGTCACCTAAGACTATCAAAAAAAAAACCACAGATATTTACATTTCTAACAGTAGCAAAATTGCAGTTATGAAGTAGCAAAGAAATAATTTTATGGTTGGGGTTACCATAACATGTGGAATTATATTTAAAGGGTTACAGCATTAGGAAAGTTGAGAACCACTGATGTATTATCTTTAAATTAAAGCTTAATAAGATATCTATTCATAGACCCATGATTTGTAGGTAGAATATGATGAACAGCATTTCCAGTTGTTTCCTTAGGTTTCTTTCTATTCCTTCTCAGTACACACTTGAGATAATCACCATTTTTGTTGTTTATTACCATAGCGCCTTTGTTTTATTTATTTACTTATTTATTTATTTTCATTTTTTCAAATTATGATAGAAGCTTTTTTTCAGAATATTTCCTTTTTTGGTTGCAAAGTTTACAGAGCACTGAATTGGCATACCTGACCGCTTAGCAAAGTTATAATCAAAGGAAGGCATGGGAGTGAAGCCAGTGATATGACTCAGATGTTTAAACATTCTAAGGACACTTAGAGTGTAGAGTTCCTTTTCATTTTTTACCTTAAGGAAACACATGATATGCTATAATGAATATCCATTACCTACCTACCCATGACCTAAATTAATTATTATTTATTGTGTCTCATTGTTCCACAATTTGAAAAAAGAGTATTTTGTTATAATATATTTTGAAATTCAGCACAAGTTCTAGAAGCAGTGTAAGGAACTCCTAGTATTTTTTGAATAGTTTTTTTATGTTTTGTTTTATACATGTCTCTCTCCAGTTTTCTCTTTGGAGTCATTGAGAATAAGTTAGAGGCACTGAATTTTCCCTCTAAATACTTCAGAATTTGTTTTCCAAGTATAATTTAAAAAAAAACATTCTCTTTGTGTATTAGTAGACTTTATTGTGTTTATATATTTGAGACAGGATCTGACTGTGTAGCCCTGGCTGGCTCTGGAACTCACACAGTCTGTCTCAGCCTCCCCAGTGCTTGGATTAAAGATATATGCCAGCTGGCTTTTCTCCTTATCCAACCCAGTTTGCCCCCAAGCACCTCCTTCCATCTGCGGGGTCCTAGGTTCCCTGAACTCAGCCTGCTTCGGGGCTGAGGAGCTGGGGGAAAAACTGGTGATGAGTGCTAGGCTGCAGGGTTTCCTTTGTTCAGAGTGGGCTTCTTCTTCTTCCAAGACCGCCCTTTTGACTTGGCCAGCGAGAGGCCCTGATCCAGACAATATTTAATTTTTTTTTTTGTTTTGTTTTGTTTTTCGAGACAGGGTTTCTCTGGCTTTGGAGCCTGCTTCACATCGATCCACCTGCCTCTGCCTCCCGAGTGCTGGGATTAAAGGCGTGCGCCACCACCGCCCGGCTTTTTTAATGGTTTTGTGTAGTATAATTTTTGAATAAAATTTTTGTATCCATGTTTTTGGATATACCTCATGACTGGCAAAATATTTCACATATTTACCTCAAGTTGGCATATCATTAGAAATTTCAGTATATATTTAAATTTTAACTAGATGCAAATATACCCTCCGTTTACTACTGGTCAAAATATTTTGAAGTTGTGTTTGTATTTTATTGAGATGTTGTCAGCACTTTCCTTGTTTGAAAGTATCTTCACTTAATTTTTTAATTGAGAGAAGCATTTATCAGTCTTTTGAATGTAAATGTGATGGTTTAGGCTGGAGGTATGGTTCAGTGGTAGGTAGCATGGCCTTGGGTTCAGTTCTCAAGACATGCACACCCATGAATGCGCGCGCACGCACGCACGCACGCACGCACACACACACACACACACACACACACACATGAAAAGAGAGCAAGTTTAACAGAACAGGTGTGTTTAGTTGTTCTTTCTGTAGTCTACAACTTCAGGACTGTATAGATGACATGTTGTGCTTGCCCAGCTGCTCTTGTTCTTCCTGTAATAGTGCCCATGATTGGGTGGTGATTTATGGACTAAAGGCAGTATTTTCTTTATATTATCTATGAAAGCAATTAAATTTGCTTATGAAAATTAGAGTACTCAGGATCTCAACACGCATCTAAACAAGATGAAGAACTCTGTATTAAAGAACTTGAAGAAGGTGGTTCCCAGTCCAGCTGGAGTTGGTGAGCTACCATTAGCTCAAGCGAACTGTCTCAGTGGATGAATCCTTCATGGTCTTGACCTCTTTGCTCATATTCTCACTCCTTCTACTCTTCAACTGGACCTTGGGAGCTCAGTCCAGTGCTCCGATGTGGGTCTCTGCCTCTGTTGTGGGATGAAGGTTCTATAGTGATATTTAAGATAATCATCAGTCTGACTACAGGGCAAGGCCAGTTTGGGCACCCTCTCCTCTAGGGTCTTAGCTGGGGTCATCCTTGTGAATTTCTGGGAATTTTTCTAGAGCCAGGTTTCTTGCTAGCCCCATAATGGCTCCTTCAATCAGGATATCTCTTTCCTTGCTCTCATATCTGTTTTTCCTCTGTCTCGACTATCCCATTCCCTCAAGTTCTCCTCAACCCTCACCTTCTCCCCTCTTTTTTCTCTTCTCCCCTTCCTTCTAATCCCTCCACCCCCATGCTCCCAATTTTGTCAGGAGATCTTGTCAGTTTCCAATTTCCAGGTGGGTCTATATATGCTTTTCTTTGGGTTTACTTTATTACTTAGCTTCTCTAGGATCATGAACTATAGGCTATATGTCCTTTGTTTATAGCTAGTCTTGGAAAAAATCTACCCATTGCAATAAGTCTTTCCTGGTCAGGTTATGTTAACATCCACATACAGTACCGAAATGTTGGCTGATTCACCACTGGATTGTGTGATAGTGTAAAATCAGTTTCTGACTTGTAATGATACATGAATATATAGCCATGAGAAAAAAGAATTGTGTTTTTATATACACAGTTTTGTGTTTATTTTTGTTTCGTTTTATTTTTGGAGACAGAGTTTCTTTGTGTAGTTCTAGTTGCTCTGGAACTCACTCTGTAGACCAGATTGGCCTATAACTCAGAGAGTATCTGCCTGCCTCTGCCCCCTGCTTGCGCCACTACCACCTGGACAGTTTTCTGCTCTTACAGGAACATAATGATTTAACTATGTAAAAAAAAGTACAGTTATTTCTTATCATTCTTTGGCATATGAATATCAAATTAATGTCTTTATTATTAGATAAATTTAGTATTAGAATGTTTGACACTCCCCCATCCTTATCATTTTCCTTTTCCTTTTCCTCTTCCTCTTCCCCTTCCTTCCTTCCTTCCTTCCTTCCTTCCTTCCTTCCTTCCTTTCACACAGGGTGAAAATGAATATGGATACACTAGACAAGGAAACAACAATGAGAAGACTAAACACAATATTGTTTTATTCTTTATAAAGTGTTAAGAAAGTGATATAAAGCAGTTGATAGTTAAGGTTTCTTAACTGGTGTGAATACCAGGAAGAATACAAAATAAGTAGAAAATTTGTGTCATATTTTTCACCTGATAAATTTTTATTTGCAGTAGCTATGTACAGACTCTTAGACTGTTTATATTCATGTGTCCTTGTTTTTCTTTTTGTCTAGATAGTGATTGAAGGCCTTGTGCATGTTAGCACTTTGAATCTCTTAATTTTGTTTTCAGTCATTTTTTAAACAAATGATATATCACATATTTATACAGTAAATAAGTATCAGCAATCAGCACATATCTAAAACCAACCACCATCCCTGGGTCTGAAACACCTGGATGACTTTCTTCAGGGTGTTCATCAGAAAGGGCATGAGGGCACACGTGCAACACACATGGTAGTGATCAGTGGCTTCATTATCTGTGCAGTGGGTAATAGGGACATGTGCTGGCTAGCCTGTGGGAGGAGGGAGCCCAGTGGTTTGGAGTAGGGCCTGAGTCAGAAGGGCTCTTGTCTTCTGTGACAGAATCACTGACCTGTTTTTTTTAAAATGTAAAATTACCTGAACTTTAGAAATGCTTGTTTGTAATTGTTAAACACATTTTTATTTCAAAAGGGTAATCGATTCTAATAAATGAATTATATGTTGTACTTTGCTAGAATCATCACTGTTATTTCTAAAACAATAGTTCACTTCTCCATATACTGAAGTAAAATGCAATATATATCTATATTTCTGGAGATGAATGTTTAAATAGGGTCAATAAACTATTTGATGACTTCTTTAATATAAAACAATAGAATTTTTGTCCCTTTAAACTAATTTTTGAGTTTCTTAGAATTTGGATGGCTTAAAATATTGTTCACTTTCCTTCTCTTTTCCTTCCTTACTCTATCTCTCCATACATTTTTTTTCTCCTTCTTTTGATACTTGAGATCAGTTCTAGTGCCTTGCATGTGCTAGGTGGGTACTCTACTACTGAGCTACTTTCTTTTTTATGTTCTTTTTTTTTTTTAAGGCAACTTTTTTTTATCTTGCATACCAATCCCAGTTCCCTTTCCCTTCCCTCCTCTCCTTCCCCCTACTTCCCTCTCCATCTACTCCTCAGAGGGAGTGAGGCCTCCCATGGGGAGTCATTTGACCAAGGCCCTCCACCATATCTAGGCTGAACAAGGTATTCCTTCATAAGAAATGGGCTCCAAAGAGCCAGTTCATGCACTAGTTCTGGTTTTATTGCCAGTGGCCCCACAGACTGCTCAAGCCACACAGCTGTCATCCACATTCAGTTAGGTCCTATGCAAGTTCCCTAGCTATCATTCCAGAGTCAGTGGGCTCCCACTAGCTCGGGTCTGCTGTTCTGTGGGTTTCCCATGGTCTTGACCCATTTTCTGAGCTACAATCTTAACCCTAATTTTTCATGTTAGCATGAATGAAAAGTTATTAAAAATGAGTTCAAATGAATACTTGTCAGTAAACTATGATAAAACTTAAAAAAACTAAGTTTTGCTAGCTATTCAGTATCTCATGGTTATTATCTAACAAGTATTAGGAAAAGTATTGTGTTCAGTTGATACAGGGAATAGTGAACAGAATGATTTCTTATCTAGGTTGCAGTAATTCTTTCTCTTTGTTGTTAGTTTTTAAACTTGATACACCTGACTTAAGTATGATTTATTTTTCAGGACTCTTTGTTACTGGTGACACAGAAACTCACTTAAAGCTTAAACAAATAAACACAAGGAAGATACAGAGTCTTTGGCAGAATACTGAAACATCTTGCATAATTGAAGGAAGAACTTAGCAGGCAACTTGGATATCTTGAGCACTAGAAGTTTGAGTGAAGTGATTCTAGTTTTGAAAGACCTCTGGGCATCGGGGTAATTCTCTTAGGATTTTTGATTCATGTCTTCATGGTTTATACTTTTCCTCCAAATTCTCTCTGAATTTCCATAGCATTGCCTGGGTCAAAAGAAGTAGCTAAGAATAGGTAGGATCAAACATTTCTATTCTAATAATTTGGCTATTTGAAAAATTAACCCATGGGATTGGGTATTTAGACTACCAGCTCAGTAACAGCAAAGGGAAAAAGCAAAAAACAGCAAACCCATTGAAGGCAACTTGAGTAGATGTTTCTCCAAAAACGTTAATATGGCTAGTAAACACATGAAAAGGCACTATGGCATCACCAGTCGTTAGGAAAACACAAATCAAAGGAAGAAGATACTATAATACATTCACTAGGATGGCTACTAGCCAAAAAGTGAATGAGAATGTTGGAAAGATGGCTCAGTATTATAAATGTACCCACATCAAGGCTCACAACTTGCAACTTCAGTTCTAGAGAATCCAGTGCTCTCTTCTGACCTCCTCAAGTCCCCCACATACATGTGGTGCACGAAAACATTAAATAAATAAATATTTTAAAAGTTGAAAGTGTTCACTAGGGCATAAATAAATTAGAGCACAGTTACTTTGTCAAGCACCTTGGAAGATTGGCCTCAGAGATTAAAATGCATGACTGACTCAGCAGTTCTGCATCTCGCTATGCACAACAAAGAAATAGAAGGACCCAGACAAACCTTTTTTTTTTTTTTAAATAAAGTTTCAGTGTATACTTCAAGTTGGCTTGGAACTCTCTGTGTAGTCCTGGCCTGGAATCTGTCATCATTATGCTTTAACCTCCCAAGCACTGGAATTATAAGAGTGAGCTTCCATGCTTGACTCACATTTATGTGCCATTGTTAATAACATTGTTCATAGTATTCAAAGGTAGAACAGTCTAAATGGCTGTCAGCAGATACATTTATCAACAGAGAATATATAGACAGTAGAATGGTACTCAGTGTTAAAGAGACTTATAATTCTTCAAACCTAGAAATACTGTGCTAAGCAAAATAAGCCAGATATAAAATAAATATTTGATGAGTTCATTTATATAAGCCATCTAGAGTAGGCAAATCCATAAAAACAAAGTGATAATGAACACAGGGACTGATGGGAGGAAGTAATGAATCACAGAGCATGGGGAGAGGTGCAGTTTAGTAGGATAAAAAAATTCTGGAATATGGATAATGATTTTTCTAGATACTGATCATACAGCACTGTGAATGTCCATTAGCTGTGTACTTAAATATGTATTTAAAATTATAAATACATACTTTTCTTAATAAAACACTGGAAAAAAGTATACTTTAAATGTACATAGTGTGTCAGTTATAGGCTGATTGAATTTTCTTTCTTTTTCTTTTTTTAAATGGGTCTCATTATGTAGACAAGGCTGACTCGGAACTAATAGAGGTCTGCCAGCCTTTGCCTCTGAGTGCTGGGAAATTTAAATAAAAAGATATCTGAGGAAGATATCTAGATACCTGTTAAAACTTGAAAGATAGACTACTTAGTTCTCAAGGGCAGTTTGCTTTGTAATATGACAAAATGGTAAAAGGCAAGGGATGGATATATTTTTTAACTTTAGGAACAATAGTAAGTATTCATGGTGGCACTTTAATGTGCTTACTGCTAAATAATGTAAGACAGATTGGAGGGTCATATTTATTTTTACTTGGGGTTTGTCAGATAAAAGAACAGGCAGGGACAGAAACAAGACCAATGGATTGGCTTAATATCAATGATATTAGCTGCTACCTTTATTATTGAAGTTGTCATTGGTGATAGTAGAGAGTGACATACTCAAAATATATTTTCAAAAAGCAGCTTGGTAGGCATAAAACCTTCACAAACAATATGTTTGTGAATAACATATTGTGGTGTGTGTCTGCACTTGTATGTGCATTCATTCATAAGTGTGTGTGTGTTTGTATGTGTGTATGTGTATGTGTCTGTCAGTCTTTCTAAGTTTTGGGGACTGCTACCTACAGTTACTTCATAACCCTTTGTCCATTGGACAGGTCTTGTCTGTATGAACTATTTTTCTTAATTGAATGATTTGTTTATTTAGTTATATATTTTTTCTGTTACCCTAATTGAATAGTAGTAGTTATTTACTTAGAGGTGGAAGTATTACTCTGTTGCCTAGGTTTGCCTCAACCTGAAATCTTACTGTGTTAGCCTCACCACCACGTCTGGCTTGTCACTGTTTTTGATGTATGAGCATTATCTTTGGATTACTCTATAATGTATGTAGAATAAGTTTCTGTTTGGCTGTTTTTCCATCTTGAGACTGTTTTACCAATATTTGTATGAGTAGAGACATATCTTTTAAAAAGATGCCTTTGATTTTCCAACTGAGTTAAGAATAATAGCTGAAAAGTTTTTAAAGCCATGGTTCTGAATTTTGTCTTCTGTGTGAATTCAGGGTAGTTTAAACTTTTCTGAATTGCTGATTTGAATGTAGTTATTTAAAAGTGCAAGGGAGAGTTCCTTTTACTTAACTTTTATTTAACTTGATACTTTTGATTTTCTTTTCATAAGTAAAACATAGCAATGAACTCCTTTGGCATTAGTTGAAAAGTTCTATTTTTCCCCCGTACATATTTGGGATGTCAGTCATAATATGTAACCTCTGTTTACATGAGATAAATATTTCCAGTGTAAAGGATGTTTTGTTTTTTCTCCTGAGTATGTGGTGAAGATGCTGATTTCTGGTCTCTTGGCTTTAAATATTCTAAGGACTGCTTAGAAAGGCTATTTGAGTTTGCCACATGAACAGAGCCCTCATTGTGGTATGTAGTTATTGGAGGTTATTTAAGTTTTTATTGGCCTGTTTTCAGAAATATGAGTAGCCCCCTACCTAATTGCCAGAATATAAATTTTAACTAGGCCTTTAGAAGAGTAGGCTCTTTTTATTTCACACAACCTTTACCTTGTGAGTTCTATTTCTTTGAGTGTACTCTTAACTGAATGCACGTATAGGCAGGAGAGGTAGATAGTTCTTTGTATGTGCTACGTAAGTAGAGCAGGATTGAAAAGACTTTTTAAGATTTATTTATTTTTATTTTGTGTGTGTGCTACTTTGCTTGCATTTTCTGTCTGTGCACTATATGCATGCCTGGTGCCCATGGAGGTTAGAGGAGGTTAGAAGAAGGGGCATCTGATCTCTGGAACTGGAGTTACAAATGGTTGTGAGCTCTACCACATAGGGACTGACAGTTGAATCCAGGTCATCTGCAAAAGCAAGAAGTGCTTTTAACTGTTGAACTGTCTCTTCAGTCTTAAGCACAGAAGTTTTTAATTGTGAAGATATCAGTTCAAAGTTTATGTTTATTTCTCTCTCCCCCCCCCCATTTTTGGAGACAGGGTTTCTTTGTGTAGCCTTAGCTGTCCTTTGTAGACCATGCTGGCCTTGAATTCAAAGATCCACCTGCCTCTACCTCCTGAGTGCTGAGATTAAAGGTGTTTGCTGTCACTGACCAGCTCAAAGTTTAAATTTTTAATTTTTATTGTTATATTGTATGGTGAAAGGATGGTTATGCATTCTCATTTAGCTTTCTGGTTCTTAACCTTTCTAAAGTTGATGCAGATAGAACCCATGGTTTTATGCCTGCAAGACAGACACTTTTATCAGCAGAGCTATATCTCCTTCTTGACCATTTTAATGCCTGTTATTGTACATAAAACTCAAGAGTCAATTCACAGAATGGGAGAAAACCTTATCATTCCTAAATAAAGTATTCATATATGATAAGCAGTGTACAGATCAGCTTGGTTTGGGGTACTGATACCTATTTTGGGGGGTGTGGTTTACTTTCATACTTTTCCTAGAATTCATGTCAAATGTCTAGAGAAGATAGGAAAATAAGACATACTTGTTTGCTTATACATGGATATAGATAGTTCTTGGGTTCCTTTAACAAGCTGACCTTTAGCGTAGGCTACGGTTTTTTGTTTGTTTATTTTTTTAAAAAAAATCTGTTATGGGTCTGCTTAGTGAGAGGCTTAGGATTTAGTGTTCAAGTGGGTCTGGAGATTCTGCTTTGTGGGAAGATTGAGGAGCAAAGTGTGCTGGTATAAGCAATGTCAATATGGGGCTTTAGTGGCCTTTAAAATTGTTTTCGTCTTTGCTAACATAACTTACAGATTTATCTTCTTTTTCTGCTAAGTACATAAGAAATAGGAGTTCTTAGCCAGGCGTTGGTGGCACATGCCTTTAATCCCAGTGAGGCCGGTGGATCACTATGAGTTTGAGGCCTGCCTGATCTATTGAGTGAGTTCCAGGACAGCCAGAGGGTTTACAGAGAAACCCTGTCTTGGGAGAAAAAAAATAAAGAGGAGTTTTTATGATGTAAATACAGTACTCATATATGAAATTCTTAAAAAAATGAACTAGGAGAAAAAATAGGAGTTCTTAAATTAAACATTACTACAGAATCCATTTGAGAACCTGTTTTAATAATTTTGTAAAATTATTCCATCTCCATAGGGACAGATATTTTAAGTTTTACGTAAGAAACCCACTTAAGTTTTTTAGGAAGCAGAAGGGTTTAATGTTAAATAAATGTTAAGGAGGAAGCCATTGTAAACTTATGAGTATGAGAATTTAAATTTCTGGAATTTGAATTGTCTTTCAGTTTTAGTAGAATGTGTGATCTGTGCATTGAGGACAGATTTAGTGCAAGTTAGGGTGAAAATGCGGACAACTGCCCCAGTTACTTCTGTCCTCTTTATCAAAAGTTAACTGAGAGCAAGGGCAAGACCTTAACACATGCTTGTAGGAAATTTGCCTTTCCAGAGGCACAGCTTGGAACAAAAGTCAGGAAACTCTTTTCCAGTGCTATAGATAGTCTTTCCCATGTTTCCACAATAATTATAAATAATAAACTATCTCTGACACTTAGGCAAATTGATCCTACTTGGCTTTAATTAAATTAATTTCTAGTGATTGCATGCTAGAGTTCCTATCATCTTTTGTTAATATTTGAGACTTGAGCAGTCTTAAAAAATAACTTTAGGGTCTGGAGAGATGGCTCAGCAGGTGAAGAAAACTCTCTGTTCTTCTAGAGGACTTGAGTTCATTTCCCAGCAACCCTATGGCAGCTCACAATGGAGATCCTCTATTCTCAGAGGATCTGAAGCCCTCTTCTGGCCTCCATGGACCCTATATGCATATGCTACACAGACATACACACGGGCAAAATATCCCCACACATAAACTGAAATGAAAAAAATTAAAATGACTTTATTTACTTTGTGTGTGTGTACGTACGTACATACACATATATTTGTATTGCCTTCAGAGGCTAGAAGAGGAATTGGGTTCTTTGGAGCTGGAATTTGTTAACTTCCGTACGTGGGTATATTGGTCCTTGTGATTGAGCAGCAAATATTGTTAACTTCTGAGCTCTCTCAAGTCCCAGGCATTTTTATGCTCAATAAATTATGTCTCTTCCCTTTTAGGAAATGGGAAACATTTCTTCATTTTAGA
Organism: Dicrostonyx torquatus; assembly: GCA_028555095.1. NCBI lineage: Eukaryota > Metazoa > Chordata > Mammalia > Rodentia > Cricetidae > Dicrostonyx > Dicrostonyx torquatus. The sequence goes on along the minus strand of JAQHUG010000234.1, from coordinate 1,926,721 downwards.
TGGCAAACCTACCTAAAAACTGCCTTATAGTGTGTGTGGGTGTGTACACTTGCTAGTACACATGCATTAGGAAGCCTAAGGTTGACATCAGGTGGTTTTATTTCTACCCTATTTTTACAGTTACTGAACCTGGGCCTTGTCGCTACCTCCCCAGCACAGGTGTGTGTTGTCATGCTGGCTTGTATATGGGAGCTGGGGATCCAAATTGAGTTCTTTATTTAACCCATTGAACTATCTTCCTGACTCCAAAATTATATTTTTAATTCTTAATTTCGATAGTAAAGTGATGCCTTAGTCAGGTAATAACATTATAGATTACTTGTGGAACTTCCTATAATTCTGTTAATGGTTTAATACATCTGAGTCAAATATGAAAAGAATGTATTCTGCACTGAAGTGATTATAAAGAGCAATTCAGAACTTAAGATCTCTCCATTTTTGAAGTTTTAAATATTAACTTTTAAAAAATTAATATATGATCTTTGGTTTTAATCTCTTATGATAACAGACATCATATGTGGCTGGTGCTCTCCCTCTTGCCATTTAAAAGGTTAAAATTAAAAGTTTTTGTAAATAAGTTATTTCGAAGGTTACCAGTCAGATTTGCTGTTGAATATAGGTAATCTTTTCTGTGAATATGTGGCTTCCTTGTGCTTGGTTCCTTGAGACAGGGATGTAGTAAGGTATTTGTGAGGTGTAATCAATCTTAGTGTCTAAAAATGGGACAGCACAGTTACTTTGGTGTAGACTTGTCACATTTGAGGCCCACAAGCTAGAAAATAGCTGCTAGTAATTCAGCTACTCATCGAAGACAAATGACCTTTAGCGTTGATCACCAACTGAAATTCTGTAGCAGAGCTCCCTTTGAGGATTGTATTCAGAATCTCTCCCATGTTAAAAAAAATGTGTACAACTAATGAGTCACACATTCTACATCACTTGTCTAATTCCAGAATTATACCAGGTTGATCCTTCGGTTATTTCCTTTTGAAACCAAATATTTCTTTTTAGCAGTGGCATTCGATTATTACTGTTTGAAGCAACTTGTTACCGGTGTATGTTTGTTGATACGGAAGTGTAATAACACGGAGTCTAGCTGTTTCTGATAACTTATTATTTTTTTCCCTCTGGAGAAGGATGGTTGTTTTTGTGTAGGGGATGATATTTTAGCTTCTTATCTATGCCTCACAGCTGGCAGAGAAAATGCAGTAAACTAATCATGAAGTTGCATTCAGGGCTCTGACTGCTCTTAGTCTTTAGTGTTTTCAGAAGTGTAAAAGAAACACAGCGTCTGGTTTTGATTTTAAGCATGTTGCTTGGTGGTCTCACTGCATCAAGGCACTGACCCCTTCTGTATGTACCATCTTTACAAAGCATGCTCATAATTGAGAAAATGTCACAACTCTGGAGAGTCACACAGACCAGATGGCAGCTACACAAGGGTAGGAACCCTATCCATTGCTGCATCACCCTTCCCACCCACAAGTGCTGTTAGATGAATGGCCCTCCATTACTTACCATAGGGAATGAATGCAGTCACTTTTTTGACTGTATCCTTGTTTCTGTTTTCATTTATTCTTGATTTCAGCAGCAAAATCTTCAAAGAAAACTTTAGGTTCAGGGAATAAGTTTCCGTTATAGTCATTTCATTCAGCTGTTAAATACTTAGCTTTGGGTTAGTTCTTATGATTAGATCATTTCCCTACCATTGAATAATCCTACCAAATGTGCTACAGAAGTCTAGTTTTAGATATTAGAAACTTTAATAGCCATAGCAAGGAAGCACTAAGATTCAGAGAAAAGTCACCAAAATATGCTTCTTAAAATTTAACACCACTGAGTTTTTTTCTTTTCTTTCGTCCTTTTTTTTTTTTTAATTTTTTTTTAGGCAGGGTCTCATGTAGCTCAGGACTCCTTTGAACCCTTTTATAGCCAAAGATAGCTTTGAACTTGTGATCCTTCTGCTTCCACTTCTGAATCCTGGACTTTAGACATGCACCATTTGGTGTATGCCTAAACCATTCTTGGTGTTGAACCAGGACCTCCAGGGCCTTTGCTCATGCTAGACAGGTACTCTATCAACTGAGCCACATCTGCAGCCTTGAATTTTTGAATGTTGCCTCTGTACTCAATTATATCAGAATCTGTTTCTTACTGTTTATAGGCAAGAAAGTCCTTTTGTTTTCATTTCAGTGGAAAATAGATTATTTAAAAATAAATTTTTAATATTGCCTTCTTAAAGTTTTGAACTCTTATCCTCCATTTGAAAAGTGAGAGAGGACCACCTAAAAAGCACTCTTATTTTCCCCTGAAACATACCAGAGCCAACAAGTTCTACTTACCCATTCCCCACCCCCAAATATTATAGGGGGCCTACCCTCTCTTTAGATGTTCCTTATTAATTTGGTTTAACTTGATTTGTTTTCATATTTAGTTTTAAAAATTATAAATGATATACAAACTGGTGTGTCACTTTGCCTTTGCTGAAGCCAGTGTATCAGGTTACATGCAGCTAATAAACTGGTTTGTATCGGAACTGAATGTGTGTATTCCCTTTTGATCTCAGAGCCTTCAGACCCTTAAGTTGTTAACTTCTAGTGCAGCTGCACAGTAATATACACTTATCATGGTATTTAAAATCAGGTATATTGTACTTTACACTTGTTAGGACTCTCCCATGCTTGGGTGTGGGTGGAGGTGAGGGGGCATGAAAGGGGCCAGAAGTTGTTTTTGGGTGTCTTCTTGATTGCTTTTCCACTTTATTTTTTGAGAAGGTCTCTCACTAAACCTGGAACTCACTGATTTGGTAGGCTGGCAGGCCAGCAAGTCCCAGGTATTTTCCTGTTTCCACATTCTCAATGCCGAGACTATAGGCACGTTACCACACCTGTCATTTTACATGGATGTTGGGGCTCTAGCTATATATAGGTCCTGAGTTATGTCCTTAGTCCCAGTCTCAGGCTATTTCTTATAATACATTATATCCACATGGCGTTATATGTTTTATATATATATATATATATATATATATATAAAACGTATTTCAGAAAGATTTAATTTTTTGTTTCTCTACCCCTTAGTGATAGAATCTAGGGTAACCCTAAAGCTTAAGGATTAACTTCAAATTTTCTCTATGCCTGTCCTATCCTCTGCTTCAATTTGTGTCTCATGTATTTAAACTTCCATTATAGTTAGATCTTTTATTAATTGTTTGGATTTAACGTAGCCACATTACATTCTATCTCAAAGAAGAGGAGAACATAAATCTTCTATTTTCTGCAGTGTTTATAACCTTTGGTACCAGAGAGCCTTTTTCAAACTCAGCTTTATATAGCCCTTATCTGACACATTGTCCTTAGAGGAATGGATTGGTTGGCATTGTTACAATGATGATATACAACCTGACTAAGACTGAGGAGTCGTTGCTGATACAGAGCTAACTAACCTGCTTCAGTCTTTTTGTTGAGTGTTGTTGTCTGATTTATCTGGCATTGTAAATTGGTTACTCTTTTTTACTTTTGAGATAGAGTCTTTGTATTTAGCCTAAGTTACTCATGAACCTGCAGCAGTCCTGCTGCCTCAGTCTCTTACATGCTAGAATTACAGTATATATCACTGCCTGGCTCATAAGTTCATTCTTTTCATAGATTTGACCTGTGTCTTGAGTTTTATTCTTTACACACCTAGTTACCACTGGACCTAATCTACTTGAGAAGTCACCAAAATATCATTGTCTTGCTTCTTGAACTCCGCCCTTCATTTCTAATGCTTTAGAGTTTTGGTACTCTATTTGGTCTTACTCATTTATTTTACGTCATGTAATTTAAATAATAATCCTGTGCTCAATATGGTATGTCATGCCTGTAATCCCAGATTTCAGGAGGCTGAGGTAGGTAGACCGTAGGCTAGTCTGGGCTACATGGTAAATACTAGGCTAGCTTGGGCTACAGAGTAAGACTTTGTTACAAACAACCAAAACCAACTAAAAAACACTGCCCCAAACAGGTACAAATGGAAAAACCAAGCCCCAAAACAAGCTGAAAGATTGTGTCTATAAATACTAAGAAAATTTGCCCCAAAGAGATTGGGTATATAGTTCTCTTATTTCTACAAAGATCAGATTATTGCCTAATGGCAGGAATTCTTTGTTGGTAGTTACCTACCCATTACTTTATGTCCTTAAAACATTAGATCCTTTGGTAGAAGTCAGTTGTATGCACAAAAGACCTTGAACTAGAAGTCTAAGGCAAGGTAGATTGGGTATGACAAGCAGCACAGATTTCCCTGATCAGCTGTGGGAGGTGATACTTGTTCACTGAGGGAAGCTCAGAAATGAACATCTTAGGTTTCTGAATCATATGAGGAAAGAGTCTGAACATCCACCAGCAGTCCATACAGCAATTAAAGATGTTAGTGTGAGAGACAATCGGACTTTCAATTGGCATAATCTGATGGTAGGATATTTGTTTGCTTTGCAGAATTCCTTGTGAAACCTTGTAGAAGAAAAAGTTCTCAGGACAGTATTTATTTGGTAAGTTTGTTTTCCTCCTGTAATCACTCTGCTGATTTGAAGCAGGGAAAACATATTTACAAATTAGTTTTTTGTGACACTGTTTGTCCCTGTCCATTTTCATTAGTACCCATGCCAGGTTACCTTTTATGTGTCTATTTGTGGCATATTGCAGTGTTTTTTATGTCTGAAAATGTGTTGAGTAGTTGTTATTTTGAGTTGTAGGGTTAACTCCTTTGTCAGTAAACTCTGAGTTCAGCAGCAGATCCTGCATTAGTAAGTAAAGTGTGATGATTTAGATACTCAGTGCCAACCTTTGGCCTCTACTTTCATGTGTGTATATTCATGTCTGTATATGCACACACATATGCCAATACATGTGAGGTGAGAATACATACATACTTGAATACCACAAACACACACAGGCATCCCTCAAAACAGAGAAAAGAAAAAAGAAAAACAACAAACAGGAGAAAGTATTCTAAGCACTCCATCCCCTCCCTCCAGCTTATACACGATTTTCTCCTCTTTTTGCATTATTTCCTGAGTTTTGGAGTAGGAGTGCAATGTCTCATGTAGGACGGCTCAACTTTTAACAGTTACTCAGACTGTGGCCAGTTTCTTCAGTAACCTCTGACCCTTGCAAAAATAAGCTTCTTGACCACAGACAAGAGCAACACTGTTCTGTGGGGATATATAAAAATATTTAGAAGGTAATTTGACAGGTGTACCATGCTCACTTTAAGGACAGCAGTAGTTTAGCTACTACAGTATATGACCTCTCAACTAGGGGATTTTCAGTAGGTTTCCAGTACCAGGCAGGAATTAGCTTCAGTGGAGTGATAAATCCAGTCAGGAAGCTGTTGCCCCTTTAACATAGTGCCATTATTGCGCTTCTTGGCATGTCTTGCTTGGCCAGTTGATTGTATAGCACACAGGTTTCACAGCTGAGTAAGACTGCTAACGACAGTTCTCCAGCATGTGGAACACCCTCCCAAAGGGAGGAAACTTCTAGTTCAGTTAAAACTTGGTTTCTTTATATCCTGTGACCGAAGCTTGTAGTGTCGTAGAGTTTTACTGTGTAATTCTAGTGGGCAACCAGTGCAGTAACATTGTTTGGGGAGCCCCATGGGTCTTCCTGACAAACAGTTCATAGAGAAGTGGCTTCACCCTGGTACTGGGGCTTTTCATTTTAGTAACTGATGGCTTCTTAGAGTAGCTTTATCTACTCATGCAAGGTATCTCTGTTGAAACTTTTTTGTCTTACATTTTATTTTGTGATTAACTTACAAAATAGCAGGTTTCCTTATGGATTTTTAATATATACTCTTAGCTTTGGATGACTCTACCCCTTGACATAATGCTCAGCTCTAAGAGAAAATAAAAATTGGAAGAGTACTGGCCTGCTCTTTAACCTGTTCTCTCTTCAGTCACCTTTAGGCAATGACCTCACTTAGTTTCCATGCCAGGATCAAGTTCCTTAGTGTGACATGCAACAAATCGACTATAGCTAGTCACTTATTCCCTATACACCAGTGTAGCTAGCTACCCTGGACTGCTTTCTAGCTTTCAAATGTACTCCAGTGTATTCTTTTGCTTTATTTTGATGTTTGTACCTCTCCTAGTTTCCACTTTGTCTTAAAGCTTGAAGTGTGCATATACAAAAAGACTATTGGGCATTGTCTTACCAAAGTCAATCTATCCCTGTAGGATCATGTATTATCTATCATATATATGATTAAGTCACAATAGTAATGACTGTAAAAAGATAATTATGCAGCTGAGAATACTAAATATATCACATGAATCCGAGGCTCACATAAATAATATGATTTACTGTTATGGTCATAACTTTAGTATAGGATAGGCATTCCTAAACCCCAAATCCACAATCTTAAGTGTTCCAAAGTCTGAAAGAACCCTGAAATCTGAACCATGTTGGTCTGGTGCATTTTTTTGCTAAGGCTAAGGAGAGCAGAATCTGAACACAATTCCTATGTGTTTAGTCATTGCTTTTTATCAGTTTTGAGACCATTATCTGTACTTTTTTTTAAGGCTAGTTAAATGAAAATCTGGTTTGTTTTTTTTTTTAAAGATTTTTTACTTATTTATTATGTATATAACATTCTGCCTGTGGGTATGCCTGCATGCCAGAAGAGGGCACTAGATCTCATTGTAGATGGTTGTGAGCCACCATATATTTTCTGGGAATTGATCTCAGGACCTCTGAAAGAGCAGCCAGTGCTCTTAACCTCTGAGCTGTCTATCCAGCCCCAAATGAAAACCTTTTCTATAATAGTTATTTTCAATTTCCTTTTAATAACTTTGCAGCTGGCATGGTGGTCTGTTCCTGTTATTCCAGCACTTGGGAAATTGAGGCAACTGGTTCTCTGCCAGTTCTGGGTTACAGTTGTGAGTTCTAGACCAGCCTGGGGTATATAGTATGGTGGGGGTAAAACCAGAAAGGCCAACAAAAAAAATTTATATTACATGAAGACCACTCTTTCCAAGGTATGCAGCTCAGTGGATTTTAATATATTCATTATGTGCAAACCTGTCCATTGTCTAATTCTAGAGTTCTATCTCCCATGAATATAACATTGAGCCCACAGAAAGCACTCCATATTCCTCTCTGTTCCTCTCTATATACCTGTTTTGGATAGTTGATTGAATTTGTAGTGTTTTATGTTTCAGGTTTTTTTCACTTAGCATAATGTTTTTTATCCATGCTGTGATGGGTCAGTATTTCCTTCCTTGTTATTGTCAAATAAGATTCCATTCTATATATGTTGCTTTATCTTTTCATTTGCTGCACATTTGAGTTGTTTCCATCCTTTGGCTATTATGAATATTGTTACATGAATGTTTTACGAGCCTTAAAATCAGTCCTTCTCTCCTTCCCTCCCTCCTTTCTTCCTTCTGAACAGGGTCTTTCCCCTGGCTGTCCTGAAACACACTCTGTAGATCAGGCTGGCCTCTAACTCACAGAGGCCTGCCTCTCCATCCCAAGTGCTGGCATTAATGGCATACACCACCCTGCCCTGGCTTAATTTTTAATTTCTTTCAATTTCTGTTTTTATGAGGTTTTTGTTTGTTTTTTTTTGTTTTTGTTTTTTGCTTTTGAGGTGGGTTCTTGTTGTGTTGGTCTCCAGTTCCTGGGCTCAAATGATACTCCAGCTGCCCAAGTATCTGGGACTACAGTTATGCAGCACCAAGCCCAGCTTCTTAGTGTACAAGTTTTGTATAGGAATAGCTTTCCATCCTGTTAGGTATGTGCCCAGTGGTAAAACTGATGGGAAAAATGATTGTATAGCTCTTTTGGGAACAGCCGACCTGTTTTCACAGAGATGTACTTCTGAGAATTTCAGATTCTTCATATTCCACCTACATTCTATACATACGCATAGTCTTTAAAATGTGTGCCTGTACATGTATGTGTGCAGGTGTACATGTGTGAAAACCTTCAAGAATGCCATCTGCTTCCTTGGAGTCAGGATCTTAAGCCTCCCTCCCCCCTCCCTTTTTATCCTCCCCCTTTTAAAAAGATTTATTTATTTATTATGTATGCAACATTTCTTCCATGTATGCTTGCATACCAGAAGAGGGCACCAGATCTCATTATAGATGGCTGTAGGCCACCATGTGGTTGCTGGGAATTGAACTCAGGATCTCTGGAAGAGCAGTCAGTGCTCTTAACCTCTGAGCCATCTCTTGCCCCTTCCCCCTCCCCTTTTGGTTTTGGTTTTTCGAGACAGGATTTTTCTGTGTGACCCTAGCTGTCCTGGAACTTGCTCTGTAGTTCAGGCTGTCCTCAAACTCAGAGATCCATGTGCCTCTGAGGGAGGGTCTCTTGTGGTTCTTATTAGCCTGAAGCTCACCAGCTACTAGACTGGCAGGTCAGTGAGCCCCAAAGAGCCTCCTGTATGCCTCCTCAGTGCTTTGATTACAAATGTGTGCCACTGTGCCCAGTTTTTATTATGTAATACTAATAATTTGAACATATATCAAATTTATGTCTGTGTTAAGAGAGACCAGTTTGAGATGTAAGTAATAGCTCCAGTGGTGGGAGACTTGCCTATCATGTGACCAGGCTCTGGGTTCATTTCACGACATAAGACAACAACAAACATAGTACAGTAGTTTAAATATGTGGATGATGTTGTCAGCTGAATAAACAGTAGGCATCTGAAACAAACTTGGTTTCTCTGTGTTCTTTTTCCCTATCACTTATGGGCTGAGGAATCCACTTTTCTTAAGGGTGTCCTTCACCAGGAAAGTCCTTTATTCTAGTTGCTGAGACAGCAAGTTTGAGATACTTTTCTGTCACATTTAGTGGATCAACTCATTGTGTGTGCGTGCGTGCGTGCGTGTGTGCGTGTGTGTGTGTGTGTGTGTGTGTACGCGTGCCTATCGCTTCAGAGACTATGAAGAATCTGGTAGCACTGCTTGTATCACTGCTGCCTTGTAATTCTGGTATTTGATTGTCACATCCAGCGGCTCTCAGCATCTTCCTTTGCTCCTTGTCTTTAACTGTGACTGTCCCCCAGAACACTCTGTTAAAATAATCCTTTTCTCACAGCCCAGCAGAGGTACAGGCACAGAGATGGAGCCTTGTCTCTGCCATTCCTTTGATGTTGTCTTTCACTTACTTAATGCTGCTCTTACAGCTCTTATGCTGAGTATTGATGTTTAAACTCCCCAAAATACCATTTTTTTTTTTAAATTTAAACTTGAGCAAAGCAATAACACCAGGTTTGTATGATGGTAATCTGTTGAGGGAAGGAGTCCTTCGGGAGAGTCCTCTGCATTTCTAGTTGGACGTTCTTTTGTTCTTAGAAGCACAGGTTCTTAGGGGCTCAGGAATTTTCAGGTAAGCACAGAATATCAGGATAATAAAGCAGTTGATTCATATTTTACCTACTAAGTCAATTTGTTTTCATAGATGGGGTGATCCATTTTCTATAAAATAAGTCACACAAACATCCTGAAACATTAGGAGAATATTGTGTTTGCAGGTTGATTTTAATTATTGCTTTTTAAATCTTTCTGCAAGATTCATAACATTTGAAAACTACTCTCAACACAGGAATGTCAGTGTTTTCCACTTTCCTTACAGAGCTAGTTAAAGTTAGGAATATTTCCACAAAGGTGTTAATCAGTTTAGAACTAACGGTGAGGATTTGGCTGGTTGATATTCAGCTTATTCAGGGCTGACTCTGGTTGAATTTCAGGTCTGTGTATGCAGTCTCTTTAATTAGGGTATGACCAATTAGGGGAAAAACTATCGCCAATTTTGCCTCTCTTTTTTTTTCCTTCCTAAAATAAAAGGTCTCAAGTAGAAGAGAAAGAAGAGCCTTGCTAGAGACTGGAGAAGGACGGGGTCTCTCCTGCCCTAGACCGGTCATGGTAAGGACAGAAATAAAGAAATTAGAGTTGGACTCCTATCTTGATGAAATGTGAACACTAATACATCTGTTTACGTTTTATAAGAAATAATTTCAGTTTTTCCCACTTTGTAATTATCTCTACCTCCTTTGTCAGTTCCTCAGTCCCTGTCCAGTATGAGTAGAAGAGCTACTTTATGTAGCTGAATCCCTGAGCTAGATACGTAGCACACCTTAATCAGTCAGTAAGTGGAGGCAAGATTGAAATATATCATTCTTGGACTCCAGGATTTTCATTTCTTCCCTTTAATAGGAAGCTGGCTTGGGGGTGTAGCTCAGGCTAAACCACATGCTATTGCACACGTGAGGCCCAGGCTCACTTCCTCCCTTTCCCTAAAAACATTTTAAGAAGTGAGACATGTAAAAATGATTTTTATGAGTTTGTTTGGTGAGTGTAGATATTGTGAGATGGCACTTCACAAAGTTTTTCTTTATTTGATTTACAGAATTGTGAAATATTGTAAAATGCTTTGTAAAATAAGCATGTACTATAGACTGATCAAACCGAGCTAATTAACATACACTGTTGCCATAGCACACATTTTAAATGAATTTGTTTTCTGGATAGCAGCAATTCCCTGTCTTTTCTTTAAGATTCTTTTGACCCATAACAGATGGGCAGCTGTGCACACCCAGCACACCTTTCCCTGAAGAACACAATGGGCATTTCAGTGGCCTGTGGGCCATTTAGGCAGAGAAGATGGAACACTACATCTCATCAGTCCTAAGAATGTGTAAGCAAAGCTTTAAGGACTAGAGAAATTACTCTCTATAGCATTGTCTGATTTATTTATTTGTTTTTGTTGTTAACCATGTGGTAGTTCCTAGACTTGTGTTTCATGCTGGTGCACAAAGAGGAAATTGAAAATATAGCATGTTAATTTCAAGCTTCATTAGGGACGTGTGGAAAATGCTTTTTAAAATTAAAAACAAAGTGAAATAGCAACAATCCCTGCCCAGCTAGTTGTGTAGTAATGCCATACTAAAAGGAGGAGGAAGGTAATTTCTCCCTTTTTAAAGGTGGACCTTTGGGCATCACAACTTTCTGATTTAATCTTGTACCCAAAGCATGATGACGTTTTACTGTTTTGTTTTTTTTTTAATTTAAAGCATACAGTTTTTGTTTTTCCTCAGTTTTCAAAGCTGAGAGTGTGCTTGCTTAATATTAACATGGTGTGCATGCCAGTGCCATTGATCAGCAATTGGGCATCAACGCAACTCTGCTGTGCACTGAGTGCTTGCCCTTCACCGTGTGCTACATAGCCAGCAGTACAGTCCTTTTCCTGGTACTGTTGAGGTCTCTGTGGTACCTAGCGCAGTCCTCTGGGGATCCCAATAGTTATGGAGCAGTGTGACCTGTCTTAGTTACTGTTCTGTTGCTGTAAAGAGACACCATGACTGTCAGGGTTAATTGCTATGTAGAGACACCATGACCACAACTCTTATAAAAAACACATTGAATTGAGGGTGGCTGGCTCACAGTTTCAGAGATTCAGTCCTTTATCATCATGATGGGGATCATGGTAGCATACAGGCAGACATGGTGCTGGAGCTGAGACTGCTACATCTTGCAGGCAACAAGAAGTCAAGTGACTGTCATAATGAAGCTTGAGCAAAAGAGATCTCAAAGCCTGTCCCCACAGTGATACACTTTCTCCAACAAGGCTACACCTCCTAATAATGCCACTCCCTTTGGGAGCCATCACTATGACCATGGCAACTTGTAAAAGAAAGTATTTAATTGGGGATTTGCTAATGGTTCCAGAGGGTTATTAGTCTGTGACCATCATGGTAGGGAGCATGGTAGAACAGATGGTAGGCATGGTGCTGAAATGGTAGCTGAGAGCTTTTGAAACCTCAAAGCCCACCCCCAGTGACACATCTCCTTCAATAAGGCCACACATCCTAGTCTTTCCCAAACAGTTCCACCAACTGGGAACCAAGCATTCAAATACATAAGCCAGTGGGGTTTAGTCTCATTCAGACTACCCCAAGATCATTATAGCAAATTAAAAAAAAAAAAAGTTAGAATTTTGCCATGAGAACTCATGGTTGTGTGTATTGTTTTCTGATTGGTCCATGTTACTCACTCACATGTATGTATCAGTATATGTCTAAGTCATAAGTCTTATAACACAAGCTTCAATTTTGCTATTATTATTTAAACATTTTTCTCAATTGTCTATTGGATTCCTGATAATTACTTTATTAGCTATGTAATTCCTTGAAATTGTTGAGTCATTGATTTATTTTAATATAAATAGTATTGTTTTTTATCTTTTTTTTTAATGACTTATTTATTTATTATACAACATTCTGCCTCCATGTGTGCCGTGTGCCAGAAGAGGGCACCAGATCTCATTACAGATGGTTGTGAGCCACCATGTGGTTGCTGGGAATTGAACTCAGGACCTTTGGAAGAGCAACCTCTGAGCCATCTCTCCAGCCCACAAATACTATTGTTTTATCATTTAGATTTTTGTTCTTAATCCTTAGTTTTTACAGAAAATTCTAGAATATTGAATTTTGGTTTTCTTAGAGTTTTTTCTTAGTTATTCCTTTGACAGTTTCCTGCACGTACATTGTTTTGATGATATCCAACTCCACTTCTGCTCCCCAACACCACCTGTATCATTTCCTTCTCCTAGATACCCTCTATTTTTCAAAGGATTTTTAAATGAGACTTAAGTGTGTCTTTTGGCAGATGTTTCCAGAGTTATTTGTTCCCAGTAGGACTCTCCAGCCTATGTAAGGAGAAAGAAGTACACACAGACATATATCCTGAGTTCCAGGCCAGCCTGAGATACAGTGTGAGATCCCATCTATAAAGAGAGAGCAGAAAACCAAAAATTTTTCTGTGTACTGCTTGTCTAACATGTTTAAGGCCCCAGTTTGATCCCCAGTAAAATGAAAATGGAGGGGGTTCTGACTCTGTGAGCAGAGTTCATCATAATCTAGAGCCAGGCTTTCTCATAGACTGTATGTCTTTGGGGCTTCCCTGTACTGTAACAGCCAGGGTGTAAAGTAGTTATTTTTGAGAGTGCTTGACTTCCTACTTTGAAGTTGTCTTAACTGGAAGAGACTTCTTGGTAGTGTAAGGCAGAATTAGCAGGGATAGTGGTTACACTGTTTTAAATTTTGGAAATTTAGTTCTAAGCTTAGTTTTTTGTTTGTTTTTTTATATTAAAACACTTTAAAGAGTTATTTATTTATTATGTATAGTGTTCTGCATGCGTGTATGCATGCATGCCAGAAGAGGGCATCAGATCTCATTATAAATGATTGTGAGTCACCATGTAATTGCTGGGAATTGAACTCAGCTCCTCTGGAAGAGCAGCCTGTGCTCTTAACCTCTGAGACATCTTTCCAGCCCTAAAGCACACCTTTTTGAAGCTTTCTGTTATGCAGATTTTGCATGAAGAATATACAATGTAACAAACTAACATTCAGCACTTAATAGTCTCATGAATTATCGATTCATAGAGCTGTTTCATTTATTCTTCACCCATTCCTTTCTTATACCCCTTAATTATGTTGAAGTGAATTCCAAACATTATTTTTTTTTAATTTTTAAGTAAGTGTATATTTCTCAAAAATAAAAATGTAAAATTATAACATAAGGAGCAAAATTGCTGCTTATTAGTTTCTTTCAAAAGGCACCACAGCCTCTTGGTGCCCACATAGACTGTAATGCTTGATAATTTTTGCATCAATATGTTTCAGATTAGGGATACTTGTAATAGACTTCTGTTCTTATTACAAATGCTGAGAGAAGTCAACTAAAAAACTAAAAAAGAGAAATGATTTATTTTGGCTGATGGTCTTGGTCAGTTTGCCCTGGTGTCTATCAAGGTGGGAACATGTGATTGAAAGCCCACTCATCTTGTGGTGCCGAAGAAACAGGGAAGGGGCTAGGTCCCTTTATTGGCCTATCTTCCTCTTACTGCCTCTCAGAATTTCTAACTCCCTGCTAACAGTGCTGTGTGTTAGCATCAAAGCCTTTAACATGTGGGCCTTTGAGGAACCCTTATCCAAACTATAGCAATAACTAAAATAGTAGATGAAACACTTTGGGAGATAGTTTTCCTGAGCTTTTCTGCTTGTTTCAAAACAAGCAAAAAATTGGATTATTATTGTGGTTATGTAACTAAACACGGCAGAAAAATCAAATATCGATGATAAGTAGAAGTTTTTAAATTACTTAAACACTGTGGGGTTTTCCAGGATGAAGACATGCGGCATAGCCTGGAGTGCATCCAAGCCAATCAGATATTTCCCAGGAAGCAGCTGATTCGAGAAGATGAGAATCTTCAGGTAATTACAGACCATTTTTGATAGTGTAATATGTGTTTAGCATTATAGTAATGATGGAGCAAAACTAGTGGATTGAAGTAATGTATAATAGATGCATTTCCTAAACTGTACATATAGACGTGCAATCTGGAAAACATTGTTCCTTTTTGAAAGAATTATTTCCTAAAAGTTCATTGTTTAGTATGATTATTTATCATATCATAAAAGTTCCTAATTTTGGTAAGTATATTGAAATTAGGTGAGTGTAAGCTGTCTTTCAGAGTCTTGATTTAAACTTGTATGGCAGAGGGTTTATTGTCCTTTTGTTCACCTGACCATTTAATCTGGACCATTTCTGCTCTGGAACTATGAAAGGTTTCTTCTGTTTTCCAGGTTCCTTTCCTTGAACTTCATGGAGAGAGCACAGAGTATGTGGGCCGTGCTGAGGATGCCATCATTGCCCTTTCTAATTACAGACTTCACATCAAGTTTAAGGAGTCTCTTGTTAATGTAAGTGATTACCAACCATTCTTCCTGTAAGGTAGATAAGAAAAGGAAGATATAAGGATTACAGGCTTGGGTATTTGAAAGCATTGTGTACTGCACATTTCTCTCATTTAATTTCATGCTCAAGGACTATTTGGTTAATAAGGTACTCTTATGATTTATTTAAAACAATTCATCTTGTCTGCTGAGGTATCCATTGTTAGTTAATACTAAATAGCTTGTACCAGTTGCTGCTGTTTATTAAGCTTTATAAAGGTACAGAGTTCACTACAGACTGACATATCAGATAAAGTTACTCTGTTGGCTCCTACATTGATTGGTAAGGATCCATGTTAGTATGTTGCTTTTTTGCATAATGAACTCTTATTAGTGCAAAGGAAGTTTGAAGTTGTTATGAATGCATTTGTTTTTTTTTTTTTGGTTATGAGGTTCCACTAAGTAGAACTGGTTCTTCCAGTGTACTGCTGTCCTTGGTAGTCTTCAGTGAACCAGCCCAGAAAGCCCCACAACTTCACCAGTTTCCACCAGTGGGAGCATTTTTTTCCCCCTTTACTTGCCGGTGTTGTGGCTTTCTGCATTTGAGTGCCAGTGCAGAGAAGTGTGTTGTGATGTCTTTAAGAGCTCAGGCCTACATTCAGATTATGTGATTTGGAGGATTCTTTGTAATCTGTTGCTTGCATTAATTTTATTCATCTTTCTAGAAGTTACCTAACTATTCAAGTTGCAGTCTGTGATTTATGATAAGATCAGTGGCTGTCATTTTTGAGCTGACATTTTACCTATTTATTTATTTACTCATTCATTCATTCACGTTCTCGAGCCATTTTGACCTGAATTCTTCTGCCTGCCTTCTATATTTGGGTTATGTCTCTATTCTGTCCATTAGCTAGCATTGCACACCAGAGTCACCAAGGAAAAAGAAAATGTACTATGTTCACAGAGTTCTAGGGTGCTTTCTGTTTGTTGTAATAAACACCGTGACCAAAGGCAACTTGGGGAAGAAAAGGTTTATTTCACCTTACAGCTTACAGCCTATCATTGAGGAAAGTCAAGGCAAAAACTCAAGGCAGTAATCTGAAGGCAAGAATGGAAGCAGAATCCAGGGATAGTACTGCCCATCGTGGACTATGCTCTCTCACATCAATCATTAATCAAGAATATGCCCCACAGATATGCCCACAGGCCAATCTGATTGAGATAATTCCTCAACTGAGGGGCCCTCTTCCCAGGTGACTTTAGTTTGAGTCAAGTTAACAAAACTAACCAGCACAATGGTTCATTTGGATTTGATCATTTCTGACCAGTGGATAAAAAGTGGAAATGGTGCCGGGTGGTGGCACACGCTTTAAATCCCAGCACTCTGAAGGCAGAGGTAGGCTGATATCTGTGAGTTCAAGACCAACCTGGTCTACAAGGCAGGATGGGTTCTAAAGCTACAGAGAAACCCTGTCTCAGGAAAAAAAAACCAACTCAACAGCAATTGAAAATTCTCTGCCATGTCCTAGGGGAGGGAGTCAATTTACCACTCAACTTAAACTTAATTTTTTTTGTTCTTCAAGTGGTTGGCATTAGAGAACATGTAATTCAGTTGCCTGTGAGAATGATAAGGGTTCATCCCATTACATTTTCCCATATCATTCCATTTATCAGCTCACTAGATTTGGCTAAATACTTTAAAGGTCTATTTTTAGATTTGTTTGGGAATTGGGTCTGTCAGAAAATTACATCATCTACCATCTTAAAGCTGTTTTCTTTATTTGTTCTGTGAAAGTCAATTATGCAGCATGATTTGAGGCTATGGTCCTTGTCCCTGTCAGCTTTTCTGTCTCCTTTCTAATAGTAAAACTGGCTTCCCTGGGCCCCTCTGGCAGACCTCATACTTTGCACATTTTCCCTTCTCTCATGCCTGGGGACTTTCTCTTCATCTCTCAGAACTTGGTTCAGGTAGTAACGTCCTCTCTGAAGCTTTGCTCAATCCTGTTCCCTTCTTGGCAGTAATTGCACTCAGTGGCCTGCCTCTGTATGTAACATACTTTCACAGCATTTACTAGACATGTTATAACGCTTTGTTGACTTGTCTTTGTGTCTTCAGGATCCAATATATCTCCTTATATATGCAACTCAGTAAATAATGACTTGAAATTAGTATGGATTTGAAATGAATATTAGATCTTCTCTCCCCTTTTGGATTTTAAGTTCATTTTAAAACAGTGTATTCTGTGAATAGACCTGTGTCATTCATCATTTATTTCTTATAGTAACTATATGAGTAAATTATATTGTGATTTTTTTTTCATAGTGTGATTTTAATGTTTAAGAAACTGACTACTGTGCTTACTTTTCTTTTTTTCTTTTTTTTTTATTGTTAAAAGAAAAATTCACATTTACTCCCCTTGTCCCAGGCCCTCCCGCTCCCCCACTACACCACCGCCCTCCCCCTGCTTCCTTAAGATGGGGCAGGATACCCTGCCCTGTGGGAAGCCCAAGGCCCTCCCACCTCCATCTCGGTCTAAGAAGGTGTGCATCCATATAGAATAGGGTCCCAAAAAGCCAATACATGCAGAAGAGATAGGTCCCTGTGCCATTATCATTGGCTTCTCAGTCAGTCCCCATTGGCAGTCACATTCAGAGAGTCCGGTTTGGTCATATGCTCATTCAGTCCTGGTCCAGCTGGATTTGATGAGCTCCCAATAGATCAAGCACACTGTCTCAGTTGGTCTGTGCTTGCTTTTAATCCATTTCCTCAGATGAAAGTGTTCTCTAGCGTTCTAACTCTCTAAGTCTTAGAGCCATGTCACTTACAAAACCCCAGAGTTTGCACAGAAAAATGGTTATGCAAAGTTATCTTGACATTGTAGGGACTATGCACATTTCTTTCTGAGAAACACCACAGTGCTAGGGTTCCTGAAGCCTGAGGTCACTCCAGGAAAAAGATAGCTGATTCCTCCTGCAACAGATCCTAGATGGAGACCAGAGGATTGATAGTGGTTGCCTCTCTCCCTTCCCCTCTCTGCAGCAGATAAATTCTACAGCAAAACACAGGAGATCAAGAAACCCTATTAGCCAGGCGGTAGTGGCGCACACCTTTAATCCCAGCACTCAGGAGGAGAGGCAGGCAGATCTCTGTTAGTTTGAGGCCAGACTGGTCTACAAGAGCTAGTTCCAGGACAGGTGCCAAAGCTACAGAAAAACCCTGTCTCGAAAACAAAACAACAAAAAACCCAAAAACCCCAAACAAACCAAAACAAAAAGCTATTAAAGGTCATTTTATCTAAATCATGCATATTTAAGCCATTAGAACCCAAATGTGCTATCTCTATAGTGGCATGCCCCACTTTGCATTTTTAGCACTTCAGAAAAAAACTTGCCATTAAATTTTAAATAGCTACCCAATATCAAATATTCTCTTAATTTCACAGCACATTCACTGTTTATAGGCTTGGATACAATGAGCACTATTCCTTTTATCTATACGACCTCAGTAAACATCAAGTTTACAGTTCCTAGAGTGAAATACCTCTGTGGAGAGTCCATTTGTAGCATTCCTGGTATGAGCAATTGTCTGTTCTTTAGTTTTCCCAAACTATGTTTCTTTGATGAAACTTGGATAACTTATTAAGCAACTAAGTATTCAAGTGGGATTTATGAAAGTTTAGAACAGTTTTTGTTGTGTAATTCAACAGACTGATCTTAATCTGCTATTTCTGAAACCACAGTAGGTGGCATGAGACTCTTAGGTGATGGCTGTTGCATGTTACTTTGCAGTCATCAAAACCTGTCTCCTCTGTGTAAGTCTATTATCTTTTACCAGTGCTCTAGTTGGTGCTCTTACGAGAATATTTTGTGGGGTGAAAATGAAGTCCCACATTTTATACATAAGTAATAATGATCAAAAACGTAGACTGAGAGTGGAAGAGATGGCTCAGAAGCTAAAGGCAGTTGCTGGACAAGCCTGCTGACACGAGTTTACTCCCTGGAACTGCATAAAGGTGGAAGGAGAGAACCAATTCCCTATAGTTGTCTTCTGACCGTTGTATGCTTACTGTGGTGTATGTATGTAAGCTACTCTTTGTCACAAGGCCTTAAGAGTGTACCCAGCACTTGGGAGGCAGAGGCAGATGGAGCTCTATGAGATCGAGGATAGCCTGGACTACAGAGTGAGTTCCAGGACAGCTAGGACTACACAGAAAAACCCTGTCTCGGGGTGGGGGTGGGGTGGGGTATGAAGAGCGCACTCAGGACTGATTGTAACTCAGTTGGTAGAGTATTTGCCTAGCATGCATCAAACCTGGAATGCAAAGCACCAAATAAAGCCATGGTGTTACAGACTGTAATTCTAACACTTGGGGAAGGTAAGAGAGTTAGTAAGCTATCTTCAGTGGCATAGGGAGTTTAAGACCAGCCTGGAGTGCATAAGACCCTATCTTGAAAAAAAATTTATTATTTTTCATATCTTGTTTGGAAAATGCTATTATAGTTGGAGGTTAAGTCAGTTATTTTCAGGAAGAATGGCCCTGCGTCAGCCTGAGGGTTGTTTACATACTTGAGAGACATTTCTTCTGTCTCACTGGCGTATCAATCTCTGTCCACTGTTGTTAATTAGGGCCTGCTGACCCAATTGGCAGAGAGGGAGACCATTCCAGTTCACTCAAGCCTTGAGTCCTATTTGGCAAACAAGGCTCTTCAACTGTTTTGTTGTTTGTTTGTTTGTTTTTGAGCAAGTTGGATTAGCCTATTTTAGTTTCTTTGACTACTGTATAACTTCTTGTTATCTGTGTTCTATTCTACTGAGCAGAGACCCTGACCGGTGACTACTGGTGTGCTGTGCAGGCAGTTAGGCCTCCTCCTTTTTCAGAAGCCTCCTTTGCTAAGAACTGAGGAATGAATCTACTCTGCCATCTGGGACAATGAACACTTGGAGTCCTGTTTGCACTAGACTGTAGTACTTCTGTGTAGAGCTCTTTAGCTTTTGTGTTACTGCAAATCATAGCTTCTTAAAGTAGTATCTTGAGAGATGAGCTTGTGAGTTTGATATTCAAGGATCTCTTCTCTTCCAGAGTCCCTACCTCTTCTTGGTGGTCATCATGCTGTGACTTGAGGTCATTGATTTAGGGAAAGGGAAACTTATGGGCTCTAGTAAATCACTACTGGTCCAGCTAAACTTGTGGCTCTGTTTGCTTCTTTCCCTGTTAATCATTTGGGCTGAGTGTGCCTGTAACATCAGTGCCTTTTTGACTAAGAGGACTTTATCCTTTTTAATTTTAGGTTCCATTACAGCTTATAGAAAGTGTTGAATGCCGTGATATATTCCAGCTTCATTTGACATGCAAAGACTGCAAAGTTATCAGGTAGGTGGTTGTTTGTGAGGCTGTGAAGTATTGGCAAAAATATTCTTTAAATTGTTGTTACATAGTTTGATAGCAAAATGTCTTTTGAAGGCTCCATTTGTTAGAATAATTTCTGACTAGTTAGTGCCTGAAATATTCTATTTTTAGTGAATATTGTTATATAAACAGACACTTCTTATTTGGAAGTAATTTTAAATATATAAAAAGTATAAAAATTAAAATAGTAATCATGTAACATTTACCCTTGTTACTACTTTACTCCAGTTTACTTTATTTGCAGAGCCTGTGTGTGTGTGTGTGTGTGTGTGAGAGAGAGAGAGAGAGAGAGAGAGAGAGAGAGAGAGAGAGAGGGAGATGAGAGATTGAGATTCTTTTCTGAAAAATTAAAGTAAGTTGCTTCACTTGGCTCTTCAACCTTAAATCCTTTCCTAATAGAATATTTCCTCATATAACCTGTAAACCATTGTCAGTTTCACGATTATACAATGATAAGACTTTTGCCAAGTCTATTATCCCTGTCCTTTATAACATTCATTCTCACCCCTTCTCATTCAGCACATTCATTAGAGAATTTATTCAGAGTCAAATAATGTGTTTAGCTGCATGACTGTAATCTTCATTAATCTGGAATCTTTCTGTAACCTTTCTGTGTCTTTTATGACAGTGGCATTTTGAATAATATAGTTTCAGTAGATTGTTTCTTATTTTATGATTGTCTAGAGTTTCCTCAAAGTTAAATTGAAGTTAGGTGTCCACAATTGGAACACACACACACACACACACACACACACACACACACACACACACACACACAGACACAGGCTCTGTGTCTTTCTTTTCAAGGTTTTGTGTTACATCTAGAGACAATTGATCTACTTGTCGCCTGTTGATGACTTTTTATTAGTCCAGTCAGAGTGTTACCCAATTTCTCTAGTAATAGAGTAGTAGTAGTAGTAGTAGTAGCAGCAGCAGCAGCGGGAGTAAATTTCTACATTCTCCCCCATATAACCAGTAAACCATCAATGGGAAATACTTTGAGAAAATACAAGTGTCTTATCTTTCACCAAAATTTCTCTAAGTTTAACATTCAATCATGATTTTATCAAGTCTAATTTCACCCTAATTGTTGCAAAATGATGCCTAAAATATGTTTTTAATTTAATAACTCTAAACATGCTCCATTCGTGACATTTTTATTTTATTCCTTTGATCTGTTTTGGGGTACCAGTAAATACTGTGTTGTCATGTTAATGAGCTACCTTGGTTGGGACAAGGGAAGGGTTTGGTGTAAGGGACCTCCCTGTTAAGGAAAACATTAACTTGCCTTTTTAGTGACTCACGTTAGTCTTACTTCCTGAAGCAGTCTGTGTGGCCTGAGACTCGTAGTACTCCTGCTTTAACTTTCTACCTTCCTATGGTTACAGGAAGGAGCTACCACACCCAACTTACTTTTGATAACTGACAGCCATTCAGATTTTAAAGTTTGTGTAGTTTCAGTTTTCAGCACTACATTTAAAAATAAAATTATGCAAGTCCTCAAAAACTCAATTTGTATTAATTATTCTAACCCTTTAATTGTATATGCTGAAAATTGCTGTTGATAATACAACTATTTTTTTTTCTCTATGTGGTTGTAGCTGAAAGTTTGCATGTCCTCTGGCTTAATTTGGATATGATTGTCCTAATTGCTAAGCAGACAAATTTTGAAACCACCCCCCAACTGGCTATGGATAGTGTTGTGGTCTGTTTTTTAGGTTGACCTATTATGTCATAACAAAAGAAAAAGGACTTTTCTGAACTTTTCTTATTTTCCTTGAGAGAGATGACTTTAGAACTATCTGAAGAAGTAGGGCGAGACCTGATTCATTGGAGAGGCAAACAAATGCTTTACTTTGATAATCACCATTAATTACTTTCAGAAGAGATTCATTAGATTAAAATAATAGATTTTCCATATTCCCCCCCCCATTTTTTAAAGTTTGTACCCCTGGCTATACTTTGTTGTTTTTTATGTAAGTAGTAGTTACTGACCATCTGTGGTGCTTTCTTCACTCTTAGTTGTCCCTTCATTATGAACGGGCACTCTTGAAATGGGGCTTTTCTTAGACTTCATTATCAACTGCCATCTGATTACATTCATACTTGTTTTGCTTTGCAAAGGTGTCAGTTCCCAACCTTTGAGCAGTGTCAAGACTGGCTTAAGAGATTGAACAATGCAATCCGACCACCTGGTAAAATAGAAGATCTCTTCTCATTTGCATACCATGCTTGGTGCATGGAGGTCTACGCCAGTGAAAAAGAACAGCATGGAGACTTGTGCAGACCAGGTAGGCCAGACTTCTTATAGAACTTTGCTTGAAGGTGCCTTTATCATGAAATGGGAACCTATACGATTTATGTCTTCAATCTCTGTCTATTTAATAAAGTATCTAGTGTATTTCCATTTTTCTAAATTTAGTAAGATACATTTCCTCCTTTCCAGGGGAAAGGAAGAAAACGGTTTGACACTTTAGTGGTTCCCTAGGCCTAAAATGACTATAAGAAGGTTGTGGGGGTTATAAAACCTTAATGGAAGGAAGCTGTGAATTTTGTGTATGTGTTTGGTAACATTTATATTAAAATGGCATTTGAGTAGGCTTTGAACTACATCAGCCTTGGACATTTTTGTGAAAGTGCTTAATTTCTCATTTTATTCTTTTACCTTTTCCCCTGATTTTTTATTAAAATGATATATATGTGTGCGTAAGATGTGTGTGTTATTGTGCTAGGAATTGAAGTCTAGATCTTACATATACTAAGACAATTATTCGTAGTGTCAATGTGTGTGCGCAGGTGCATGTATGTAGATGGTAGGTACACACACGTGTGGAGACCAGAGGTTGATACTATCTGTCTTCCTCTATGACTATGCACCTTATTTTTTGAGATAGGGTAAATCTCACTGAGTCAACCAGATTAACTGGCCAAAAGCAATACTTTTGTCTTCACCTCTCCAGAGCTTAGATGATAGGCATGTGCCACTGTGCCCTGTTTTTACATGGGTGTTAGAGATTCAAACTCAGGTCCTCCTGCTTGCTCAGCAAATTCTTTACTTTGTCATCTCCCCAGCCATTGCCCTGTCATCATTTTTTAAACTACTTTTTAAATATTTATATGTGTGTGTGGTTTTTGCTGGGTGTATCTTTAATCCCAGCACTCAGGAGACAGAGAGGCAGGCAGATCTCTGCTGAGTCCAAGGCCACATACATGGTCTACATAACAAGGTCTACTGTGAGACCAATTAGCCAGTCCCACATAGTGAGATCCTGTATCAAATTTGAAAAAAGAGCCACATTTTTTTAAAGTTTTTTTTTTTAATGGTAAAGTTACAGTGAAATGCACAAATCTTATATTTACATTTGCTGAGTTTGAACCGTTATGTATTATTTCAGTTTTTATTTTTCTATTGTCTCCTAGAATTGTAATTTAGAAGTGAACCTGTTGCATCTCATTGTTTGTGACACTAATTCTAAGAGACCTTCTTTGACTTGGAGTTGCCTATGTTTTGCTAGTAAGGCTTGCATGTGTCTTACCCATTACTTCACAACAAACTTTTCAAGGAGGACCTCTTTAGTCCCTTGGTAATTCTAGTTGTTTCTTTGGGATTTGAGCTGGCTTTTAAGATATTCCTAAGATGGGTGCTTTATCCTGAGGGAGCATCCTCAGGCTCTTTCCTTCCTCATGATATTTGGTATTCTTTGGCCACCAATACAGTTATTCAGTGTCCTCTGCCTTTCTGCAGGCCTCTGAAACATGGGGGCATATAGTGGGTAGAGAATTGATTTTAGAATTCAAAAGGTTGGCCGGGAGGTGGTGGTGCACGCCTTTAATCCCAGCACTCGGGAGACAGAGGCAGGCGGATCTTTGTGAGTTCGGGACCAGCCTGGTCTACAAGAGCTAGTTCCAGGGCAGGCTCCAAAGCCACAGAGAAACCCTGTCTCGAAAAACCAAAAAAAAAAAAAAAAAAAAAGAATTCAAATTTAAAAAGTACTAGGTTAGCCACTTAAACTTTCTGAACTTCAGTTTCCTTTGTGTATTAAACTGAAAGAGTTCACATTCTTCCTGCTCAAATGAACATGGGTGTCTTAAAGATCAAGTATGTTAATGTTGCAGAGTTCAACTCAGTAAATGCTCACGTGCTTCCTATACATCAGACTTATGAAAAATCTGCACAAGTTATGCAGCTGCCGATAATGCCATCCTAACTGAACAGTTTGAAATTGTCTGGGATTGGCAGTTGTATTTTGTTTCTTCTCAAGTTGCACAGTTCCCCATTACCAAACTCTTTTTATGAAGCTACAGTTACCCTGATACCGAAACCATGCAAAGACTCAACCAAGAAAGAGAATTACAGACCAATCTCACTCATGAACATAGATACCAAAATACTCAATAAAATACTGGCAGTCCGAGAACACATCCAAAAAAAAACCCACATCCACCATGATCAAGTTGGCTGCATCCCAGACATGCAGGGATGGTTCAACATATGAAAATCTATCAATGTAATCCATCATATAAATAAACTAAAAGAAAAAAACATATGATCATCTCATTAGATGCTGAAATAGCATTCAACAAAATCCAACACCCCTTCATGATAAGGTCTTAGAGAGATCAGGGATACAAGGAACATATCTGAACACAATAAAAGTAATATACAGGAAGCTGAAAGCCAACATCAAATTAAATGGAGAGAAACTCAAAAGCGATTCCACTAAAATCAGGAACAAGACAAGGCTGTCCACTCTCTCCATATCTGTTCAACATAGTTCTTGGAGTTCTGGCTATAGCAATAAGACAACAACAGAAGGAGATCAAGGGAGATTCATATTGGAAAAGAAGTCAAACTTGTGTTATTTCCAGATGATACAACAGTATATATAAGTGACCCCCAAAACTCTACCAGGGAACTCCTATAGCTGATAAACACCTTCAGTAATGTGGCAGGATACAAGATCAACTCAAAAAAAAATTCTGTATACAAACAATAAAGGGGCTGAGAAAGAAATCAGAGAAATATCACCTTTTATAATAGCCACAAATAACATAAAATATCTTGGGGGTAACATTAACCAAAGAAGTGAAAGACCTATTCAACAAGAACTTTAAGTCTTTGAAGAAAGAAATTGAAGAAGATACCAGAAAATGGAAAGATCTCCCATGATCTTGGATAGGAAGGACCAACATAATAAAAATGACAATTCTACCAAAAGCTATCTATAGATTTGGTCCAATCCCCATCAAAATCCCAACACAAGACTTTGAAAGAATAGTAATGAACTTCATATGGAAAAAACAATAAACCCAGAATAGCCAAACAATCCTGTAAAATAAAGGAAGTTCTGTAGGCATCACCATCCCTGACATCAAGCTCTATTACAGAGCTGCAGTAATGAAAACAGCTTGGTATTGGCGTAAAAATAGAGGTTGACCAATTGAATTGAATTGAAGACTCAGATATTAATCCACACACCTATGAACACCTGATTTTTGACAAAGAAGCTAAAATTATACAATTGAAAAAAGAAAGCATCTTCAACAAATGGTGCTGGCATAATTGGATGTCAACATGTAGAAGAAAGAAAATAGATCCATACCTATCCCCATGTACAAGACTCAAGTCCAAATGGATTAAAGACCTCAATATAAATTTAACACTAAACCTGATAGAAGAGAAAGTGGGAAGTAGCCTTCAATGCATGAGCATAGGAGATCACTTCCTAAATATAACCCCAGTAGCACAGACACTGAGAGCAACAATAAATAAATGGGACCTCTTGAAACTGAGAAGCTTCTGTAAAGCAAATGACACAGTCAGTAAGACAAAAAGACAGCGTACTGAATGGGAAAAGATCTTCACCAACCCCACATGAGACAGAGGACTGATCTCAAAAATAAAGAACTCAAGAAATTAAGCATCAAAATTCTAAATAAGCCAATTAAAAATAGAACTAAACAGAATTCTCAACAGAACAATCTCAAATGGCTTAATTAAATATTCAACATCCTTAGCCATCAAGGAAATGTACATCAAAACAACTCTGAGATACCATCTTACACCTGTCAGAATGGCTAAGATCAAAAACACCAGTGATAGCCTATGCTGAAGAGGATGTGGAGTAAGGGGAACACTCATTCATTGCTGGTGGGAATGCAAACTTGTATAACTACTTTGGAAATCAGTATGGCGATTTCTCAGAAAATTGGGAATCAACCTACCTAAGGATCCAGTAATACCACTCTTGGACATATACCCAAAAGATGGCCAGTCATACTACAAAGACATATATATGTTCAACTATGTTCATAGCAGCATTATTTGTAATAGCTAGAACCTGGAAACAACCTAGATGCCCCTCAACCAAAGAATGGATAAAGAAAATAGAATACATTTTCACATTAGAGTACTACTTAGCAGCCAAAAAAAATAAATAAATAAAATAAAAAATAAAAAAGATAACATCTTGAATTTTGCATGCAAATGGATGGAACTAGAAAATATCATCCTGAGTGAGGTAACCCAGACCCAAAAAGATGAATATGATATGCACTCACTCATAAGTGGATACAATGGATATTAAGGCTATAGTTGATGATCCCAGGGAAGCTAAGTAACAAGGCGAAGCCTAAGAAAAACATATGTAGATCCACCTGGAAAGTCAAAATATACAAGATCACCTGGCAAAATTGGGAATATAGGGGTGGGGGGAGAAGGGAGGGTAGAAGGGGAGGGACAAGGAGAACTTGAGGGAATGGGATAGTCAAGATGGATGAAGGACAGAGATGAGAACAAGAAAAGAGATACCTTGATTGAGGGAGTCATTATGGGGTTAGCAAGAAACCTGGTTCTAGAGAAATTCCCAGGAATCCACAAGGATGACCCCAGCTAAGATCCTAAGCAGTAGAGGAGAGGGTATCCAAACTATCTTTGCCCTGTAGTCAGACTGATGGATATCTTAAATATCACCATAGAACCTTCATCCAGCAACTGATGGAAACAGAGGCCAAGACCCACATTGGAGCACTGAACTGAGCTCCCAAAGTGCAGTTGAAGAGTGGGAGAAATGAGAACTTGAGCAAAGTGGTCAAGATCGTGATGGGTTTACCCACTGAAACAGTTTACCTGAGCTAATGGGAGCTCACTAACTCCAGCTGGACTGGGAAGGAATAAGCATAGGACCAAACTAGTCCCTCTGAATGTGGTTGACAGTTACATGGCTGGGACAGAATAAGGGGCCACTGGCAGTGGTACCAGAATTTATCCCTACTGCTTGTACTGGCTTTTTGGGAATCTATTCTCTTTATATGGATACCTTTTTCAGCCTAGATATAGTAGGGATGGCCTTGGACCTTCCCCAAAGCAATGTGCCTTACTCTGAGGAGTAGATGGGGGGGGTAAGAGGGGGTAAGTGGAGGGAATGGGAGGAGGGGAGGGAGTTGGAACTTGGATTAGGTATGTATAATGAAATTAAAATTTTTATTTTTTTATAATAAAAATTTAAAAAAGAAGTAACATGATTTATTGTTCAGAGGAACTATATGTTGTGAGGAGCGTGATGTCTCTTTGTTCCATCCCACCCAGCTAGCTTACACCCGAAATAATCACACAGAAATTGTATTAATTAAATCACTGCCTGGCCCATTAGCTCTAGCCACTTGTTGACTAACTCTCACATCTTGATTAACCCATTTCTATTAAATCTGTATGTCAACATGTGATTGTGGCTTACCGGCAAGTTTCTAACCTAATGTTCGTCTCAGGCAGGAGATTCATGGCATCTGCCACTCTGACCTTCTTTCCAGCATTCTGTTCTGTCTTCCCTGCCTATCTAAATTCTGCCCTATCAAAAGGCCAAGTCAGTTTCTTTATTCAACCAATGAAAGCAACACATAGTCAGAAGGACCTCCTACACCAACTATAATTATATAATAATTATTTCTAAAAGTATAAGTAAAGATTGATCATTAGCACTTAAATGATGCACAGTTCACATTGATGTTAACCTGTTACCACTTACATGGAATTTTACTGACATTATTAGAGGAAGAGAGTGGGAGAAAGAATATGTTTGGATTTTTCTTTTTATGTAGTTTTACTATGTAATACACAGAGAAAACTTGTATTTGAGTAAAAAAGAAATACTCACAAAATGGGAATATTCCAGACAGCCATATTCTTATGTCATCTCAAGGATGAAACAATGTGAGATATTTCAGAGTGATGCCTTTGTATAGTCTGCCCCAGAACATGAGACCATAGGCATAGATAATGAGGTACAGAAGTTAGTTTAGTCTTTTAGTCATACATAGAGTGGTTCCTGACTTCTTTCCTTCAAAGTACTGAGTGTATCAGCAGGTAGGGAACTGGGATGTCTTGGTATTCATGCAAATTTTAGTGTTTGGCTGTTGAGCATGTCATAGTGGAACCAGCCACATTGTAGCCAGTGCTTTAGGACTTACTCAGTCTTGGAAGAGGTCTTAGCATTGTTATGTATTCATTTGCAAAACTTGGGAGTCATTGTTAAATCTTGATTCTACTTTAACCACATCTCAAATTCAGACAAGCAGTGAA
Source organism: Dicrostonyx torquatus (assembly GCA_028555095.1). NCBI lineage: Eukaryota > Metazoa > Chordata > Mammalia > Rodentia > Cricetidae > Dicrostonyx > Dicrostonyx torquatus. Next base: position 1,898,005 of record JAQHUG010000234.1, on the reverse strand, counting down.
CTCAGAACTGCCACCTTCACTCTCATATCCTCAGCTTCAACAATAGTTACAGTTTTCATTCCTGTGACAAAATTCCCGACAAAAGCTGCTTTAACAATGAATGGAAAGGGGGCTGGAGAGATGGGTCAGTGGTTAAGAGCACTGACTGCTCTTCCAGAGGACCTGGGTTCAATTCCCAGCACCCACATGGCAACTCACAACTGTCTGAAGATCCAGTTGTAGGAGATCTGACACCTTCATACCAATGCACATAAAATAAAGTTAAAAATTTTAAAAAAAAAAGTGCCCCCAGAGCACAGCTTGCTTGCTCTCTTGTCTCTTCTTTCCTCTTATCCCTCTTTAAAAAAAAAACAAAACAAAACAATGAATGGAAAGGTTTGTTCCTACTCATAGTCCATGATACTTCATCATGGTGAGGAAGTCATGTCTTAGTTACTCTTCTATTGCTGTGAAGAGACACTATGACCAAGGTATTTCTTATAAAAGAAAGCATTAAATTGGGAATTGCTTATAGTTTCAGTTGTTAGTCCTTAATCATCAAGGTGGGGAGCATGGCAGCAGGGAGGTAGGCTTGGTGCTAGAGAAGTGACTGAGAGCTACATCTCAGGAAAGAGAGAGAACTCTGGACCTGGCATGGGCTTTTAAACCCCCATTGACACACTTCCTTCAACAAGGCCACACTTCCTAATCCTTCTAATCCTTTCAAAGAGTTCTACTTCCTGGTAACTAAGCATTCAAATATATGAGCCTATGTGGGTCATTCTTATTCAAGCCACCTCACATGGCAACAGGAACTTGGGCCAGCTGCATATATTGTATCTGTGATCAGAAAGCAGAGAACAGTGAGTGTTCAGACCACTTTCTCCTTTTTTATTTGATTCAGGGCTCTTGCCCATGGAATGTTCTGCCAGAATAGGCATGTCTTATTTCACTTAACCTAATGCATGTAATTCCTTACAGGTATGCTTAAAGACTTAATTCCGAAGTGGCTCTAGAGCTCATCAGGTTGATGGTTGATATTAACCACCACAGTTTCCATTCTCTGTCATAGTCAGCTTGTTGGTGCTGCCTCTGTAGTAGAAATCAGGCTTAAATGCAAACTAGAGTGACAGATGACTGATCATTTATCTATTACGTTAATAGTGCCATGTCTACTCTCTGCCCTCTGGTAAGAAGTATCCATCACTTACATTACATTTTGTTTATCTGTAGGTAACATGGGCTTGGGTCCTACACTACTGTTGGGTTGACTGTCTTCAGGCATTGGACAGAGTCCAAGAAGTGTGTACTTCAAGGGCGTTCTGGAAGCTTGATACATAGAAAAAAAAATGATTTTTCCCCTCACTTAGAAATCTGAAAGGGGTGTCTTTTAACCTCTGCATCCTTGCCTGTGCTTTGTGGGTTTGTATACTCAGAATCATCCTGGGAGCAAATTTTTAAGTTTTAATTTTTTTTAATTGCAGATTTGCACTGTGGCCTATGAGTAAAATTGTCTATTTGTTTTAAAAATTCATTTCCAATAAAATTAAAATGCTTGGAGTGTATAAATGTAGTGCAGGAAATATTAAATGTTGAGAAGGTAGATTAGGGAGCAGAGGAGGCAAACAGGAAGAACTGAAGCAGAAATAAAAACTCATTCAAAAACCTAGCGAGATAACTCAGTAGATGGAGCACTAGCCACACTAAGTTGACAGTCTGAATTCAATTCCTGGAATCCAAGTAAAAGGAGAGAACCAGTTCTTCAAAGTTATGGGTATACATGCTTTGGTACATATGTATGTTCACACATATACATCACACCCACGGTAATGAATAAATAAATAAAATTTAAGTAAAGTAACTTGGGATATTACAGTATGCCTAATATTTATCAGTGTAGACATTGGAATTTTTGGATGGAAATTTAAGGAGAATCTAGCTATAGATGTATTTGTATTTACTTTTCTGGCTTAATAAACACAGATGTGGGCTTGAGAGATGGGGACTGGTGCGTGAGATAGCTCAGCTGGTAAGAGCATTTGCTGTGCAGCCCAGTGACCTGAGTTTAATCACTAGGGCCTACAGACTGACTCCTGAAAATTGTCCTCTGACTTCCACATGAATATTGAGGCAAATGTGTGCCTCTCAAATTCACACAAATATGTGTAAAATTTTTAGTAAATAAACAAAATTTCATTTGGTAGATAACTTTTTTTTATTGATTCATCTGTTGTTAGACATTTAGGCTTGTTCTAGTTTCTTAGCTATTATAACTGGTATAACAATAAACATGGGCATACAGATAACTTTGTGGTAGTTGACCTTTGGGTTCTGGCCAAGGGTGGCACACACTTTTAATCCCAGCACTTGGAGGAAAAGGCAGGGAGATCTTGGTGAGTTTGGGGCCACTTTGGTCTCCGGGACAGCCAGGGCTGTTACACAGAGAAACACTGTCTCAAAAAATAAAAAGTCCTTTGGGTATATACAGTAGTGAGTTTTTGAGAAACCTTCCTATTACTTTATATACTGAGCTTACTAGTTTATATTCCTACCAGAAATATATAGGGCTCTTTTTCTCTTTCCACATTCTTGGCCAGCGTTTGTTGTTATTGGTTTCTTGATGATAACCATTCTAACTAGGGTGAGATGAAAGCTCAAAGCAGTTTTAATTAGCATTTCTCTGATAGCTAGGCATATTGAATGCTTTTTCAAATATTTATTGGCTACTTGTTTTTCTTCATTTGAGAACTACCTGTTCACTTCATTATGTCATTTATTGATTGGTTGAATTGTTTTTTATTTTGTTCTTTTTTGTGTGTGTGTTTAATTTTTCTATGTATGTATGTATGTATGTATGTATGTATGTATGTATGTATGTATGTATGTATGTTGTATCCTTTGTCTATTATGTAGTGGGTAAAGATGTTTCAGTTTTGTGGGCCATCTCTTCACTATAGGGATTGTTTCCTTTGCTGTGTGTAAGCGTTTACTTTTCATAGGAACGTATTTATTAATTCTTAGGGTTATTTTCTTGAGTTATTGAGGTCTTGTTCAGGAGGTAGTTTCCTATATCTTGAGGGTGTGTGATACACACTTGTAATCTCAGCTCATGGAAAGTATAGATAAACATTTATGGCTGGACTTCCTTTGGATTTCCATCTTTGTTTTCTTCCTCTTACACTTCCAAAGATCCAGGTCTTACAATAAGGCCTTTGATTTATTTTGAATTTACTTTTATTTTTTATTTTGTACATGGTGGGTGATAGGGTTCTAGTTTGATTTTTCTACATGTGGAAACCCATCTTTCACAGCATTAAATTGTCTGTCTCTCCAAGTATAATTTGATACCTTTGTCAAAAGGCTGTATCTGTGTCGATTTATTTCTGACTCCTCTATTATCTCTTTGGTGTACATACATGTCTCATTTTGTGTGTCAGTAATATGGTTTGTGTTGCTGTAGCTCTACTATAATCAGGTTTGGGAGACTAACAGCATTTCTTTCTGCATAGGGTTGTTTTTGGCTATTTAGGGTCTTATGCTCTACACAAAAGTTAGGGTTGTATTTGTAGTTTTATGAAGAATGTAATTGAAACTTTGATGTAAATGCATTGAAACTAGCCAGTTTTTTATACATATATATATATACATTTAAAAATATTTATTTGTTTATTGTGTATACACTGTTCTGCCTGCATGCCAGAACATTATGGCATCATTATGGATGGTTGTAAGCCACCATGTGGTTGCTGGGAATTGAACTCAGGACCTCTGGAAGAGCAGCCAGTACTCTTGACCTCTGAGCCATCTCTTCAGCCCGAAACTAGCCAGTTTTACAATATTAAGTCTGCCTATCAGTGAGCACAGGAAGTTTTTCTTTCATCTTCTAATGGCGTCTTCAATTTCTTCATGTCATAAAGCTTTCATTGTAGAGGTCTTTACCTTTATGGTAAGGTTCATTAATTCATTCATTCATTTATTGAAACTATTGTGAATGGAATTTTTTTGGCATACAGAAATGTTACTGATTTTTTATATGTTGATTTTTCTGTTTCGCTCCCTTGCTGAAATAGTTTATTAGGTCCAAGACTTTTCTGGTGATTGTTCATTTATTCATTCATTCAGTCTGAGGCAGGGTTTCATGTAGCCCAAGCTGGCCTCATACTCATTGTGTAGGAAGGACTACCTTGACTTTGAACTCCTGTTCCTCCTGTCTCTACCTCCCAAGTGCTGGTGTTACAAGGGTATACTACACACCTTGCTTTGAGGTGGCCTTTAGAGTTTCTAAATTATGAGATCTGTAAAATCCTTCCTTTCTTATTTGTATCTCTTTTATTAATTTTTCGTATTTTGCTCTTGTATCTAAGTCTTGAAGTACTATATTGAATAAGACCCTCATTCCTCATTTTAGAGGAAGTACCACTTTTCTTATATTTGATCTGATATATTAAATTGGTTGTGAAGGGCTGGTGAGATGGCTCACCAAGTAAAGGAGCTTATTGCTAAGCCCAATGATCTGAAATCCATGTCTAGTACTATTGGTTTATCATGTATTAAATTATGATATATTGGTATTTTTTGTATCTGTTGAGATAGTCATGTGATTTAATAGCTATAAGTGTATCTATTATGTTTATAGATATACATATGTTGAGCATTCTTCTCAGGAATGAAATCTATTGGGTCATGGTATATGATCCTCTTAGTGTGTTCTTAACTTTGATTTACATATATTTTATTGAGAAAATTTTAGCCATTTCAACAGAGAAATTGATTGGTGTTTGCTTGGCTATTGTGTTCTTATCTGGTTTGGGTATCAGGGTAATACTGACTTTATGTAGAATGAGTTTTGTAGTACTTTTTCCTTTTGTATTTTGTGGAACAATGTGAAGAATACTGAACATTGAAGGTCTGATGAGACTTTTTATTTTATTTTTATTGATATTTATTGAGCTCTACATTTTTTTCTGCTCCCCTCCATGCCTCTCCCCTCCCCCCTTCAACCCTCCCCCAATGTCCCTATGCTCCCAATTTACTCAGGATATCTTGTCTTTTTATACTTGCCCATGTATATTAGGTCTATGTAAGTCTCTCTTAGTGTCGTATTGTTGTCTAAGTTCTCTG
>JAQHUG010000234.1:1850608-1888890 GCA_028555095.1 Dicrostonyx torquatus | reverse complement strand
TCCCAAATGTTCTCTTAAATTGTGTTTTCATTTTTATTTGATTCTAGGAAGTTTAAAATTTTCTCTCTGTTTTCTTTAGTGACTATGTATGAGTGTGTTGTTCACAAGTACATTTCCATGTACTTGTGCAGTTTCTATGGCTTCTCCTGCTATTGATTTCTAGTTTTATTTCATGGTGATCTGAGAAGATACCAGAATTTTTTTTTTTCAGTTCTTAGGCTGTTGTTTAGATATATTTTATGACTAGGATGTATTCTATTTCAGAGGTGACTCCAGGGAATACTGGAAGAATGTATATTCTGTATATTTTGTAGAAGTCTATTATATTCATTTGATCTATGATGTAGTTTAATTCTGAAGTTTTCTTTGTGAATTTTTATTTTGATGACATGTCTAAAGATGAATGTGGGGTATAGAGGTCACCCACAATTACTGGGTGAGGAACTATGTATGTGACCTTTTGTGTTCATTAATGTTTGCTTTATGAAATTGGAAGCCCCAACATTTGATGCATGCCTTTACAGCTGTTTTATCTTCTCAATAAATTGTTCTCTTTATTAATATATGGGCTTTTTAAATATATTTATCTTAGGTTTGACTGTGTCCCAGTATTTATCACTGTTATGTTCATTTGTTTGTTTTGTGATAGGTGTCACTGTACAGCTCTGACTGGTCTGGAACTGTATGTCGACTAGGTTAGCTTTGAGTTTATGGTTATTGGGGTTAAAGCGTGCACTACCATATCTGGGTATTTATTTTTATTAATGCTTTAATATGGTCTTTTCTTGACTTTGGCCTCTACCCATGTGAATCTTCTGCATGGGTAGTCTGTTGGTGATGCTTTCCACTGTTTTTATTTTTTTTTTTAAATCTGATTTACCAAGTTCTTTAACATTTTTTTTTATAAAACACCAAAATTGCTGAATTTTTCTTCCATGTTGTTTTATCATCCATGTTACTGATTCTTTTCATCCACTGCTTTGTTTGTGTTTCTTTTTCTTTTCTTTTCTTTTTTTTTTTTTTCCCGAGACAGGGTTTCTCTGTGGCTTTGGAGCCTGTCCTGGAACTAGCTCTTGTAGACCAGGCTGGTCTCGAACTCACAGAGATCCGCCTGCCTCTGCCTCCGGAGTGCTGGGATTAAAGGCGTGCGCCACCACTGCCCGGCTTTTGTTTGTGTTTCTTGCTGACTTTTTTCTTTAGTTGCTGGTTGCATATTCTTTGAGAACACCAGTTATTTCGCCAGTAAATTTGGATTTTTCTTCTAGCAGTGCCTTGAATTCAGCAGTCGGGGAGTTAAAATGCTCTGACCTTTCATGTTTCTTCTGTTCCTAGTTTGTGATTTGTGAATCTGCTAGTTCGGGTGTTGCTTCCGGTTTTATTTGTACGTATTCTTAGTGAGAAGCTTAATCTTGGGTCCTTCCTCCCACTGAGAAAGGGAAAAATAAACCTTCTAATGGCAATGTCAGACCATACATGACAGAGAACTCACTTGATTTAAGCTTGATTAAAGCTCACTTCTACATTAGAAATGACTGTGGGGTAGAGAATGGTAAAACTAATATAGATTGTGCTGCGAGGTTAAAACTACTCAGGGCAAACTGGAGCAGTGAGTGGGTGAGCTGTAGGAGGCAGGGAAAGGTTAACATAAAGAAAAAGACAAGTGGGGAAGTTATGGAAAGGAAAAATAAATAGGAAATTTAGAAAAATAAAAATAACAGTAAAACAAAAAATGATACCCTATTTGTGAGATTTTTTTTTTAATTAGATAAAAGAGGAAGCTGGAGAGATGGTGCTGTGTTTAAAGCATGTACTTGTTGCTCTTGCAGAAGACGCAGGTTTGGTTCCTAGTACTCATCTAAGTTCCTAGGCTCACAATCCTCTGTAACTCTAATGCCAGGGGATCTGACTCCTTCTGTCTTCTGAGGTCACCAGGCAAATACGTGATATACATACACACTTCAGGAAATTACCACACACATAAAATAAAACATATAAATCTAAAGTTTTTAATTAGGTAATATAAAAACAGGAATAATAATTAAAACAAAAGAGCCAGTGAGATGGCTGAGCAGGTAAAATGCTGGCTGCTTAAGAACTGAGTTTGATCTCGAGTATTCAAGATGGGAGAAGAGAACTGATCCTCACAAGTTATCCTCTGCACATGCATGCATGAGCCTGCATTTATACAATGCAATAATAGTGAGAATAAGTACATAAATAGAAAACATGGTTTTTGTTTGTATTTTAAATTAAAAGCTAACAAGATAGCTGGGCATGATGGAGCATGCTTGTAATTCTATTACCGGGGAGGCAGAGGTGGGAGGATCAGCCTTAGAATCAACTGAGGCTTTGTGACACCGTCTCCAAAGACCATTAAAATAAAGTCAAAATACTATTTAAAATATCATAGGAAGAAAGATAATAAGAAATATAAAAGGAAAAACTAAGTAAGGAAAGGAGGATAAACTATGTTAGATTAATTTATGAAGAATAAGAATTAAAGACCTAGAAGTTGGAGCTTTAGTGATGGCTCAGTAGTTAAGATAAAAGCAATGCCTGCTCTTCCTGAGGACGAGGGTCTGATTCCTAGCTCTTAGATGGTAGCTTACAACCATCTGTGACTCCAGTTCCAGGGGATTCTATACCTTCTTCTGTCCTCCATGGGCATCAGCATGTGCGTGATACACAGACATGCATGCAGATAAAACATCCATACTATTTTTAAAATAAATAAAAACTTTTTAAAAGTGTTGTAAGTGAAAATATCACCACAAACCTACTATAAAGGAAATGAAGGAATAAAAGGAAAAGCTGACATTTTAGCAGCTTCTGATGGCAGACTGCTGGTTACATGCATGGTGAGGAAGGGGAAGGTTAGCTGTACCTGTTGTTTCTTAATCTTTCAGATTTATGTTGGTTTGAGCCTGTATCTAATAACTATCTTCATTTGTATAGTTTCTCTTGTTTGTATACCAAAAACTTCTGATGGCTACACTTACCTTTGTGGTTGGTGGGCTAAGCAGATTTCTTCCACCCCTGTAGACTTCCCTTGTGTGCTAGCTAGAGAGTAGAGGGTGGGAGAAGCATCCACAGCATTCACATCTGCACGGGTGGAGGGCCTGTTTCCACGCTTTCTAACCCCCTGAGTATTGATCATGGAGCTGCAGAGTTTTCAGATTCCAGAGCCTGATCTACCTATAGACCTCAAGCTCAAGTTGTCTAACTCTAGAGTTAGTTTCAGTTAATGAGTTTTAAACAATAGATTATCTGCTAAGATGGTGCCCAGAAGCCAGTAGTTAGTTATTTTTTAAATCACAGGATCCTTTTAGGATAACTGTTTATCCTAAAATCAAGGTTTTAATGTAAAAGACTATTAATAAAAATGCATTCTTCCTCTGTAAAACCTAAAAGTATATCAGGAGAAGGGACAACATCTTTCTCTTTTAAAGATGTATGTTTGTATGCGTGTATTTTATGTATGTGGGTGTTTTGTTTGCACACCAGAAGAGGGTATTGGATACTGTTATAGACAGTTAAGAACCACCAAGTGAGTTCTGGGAATTGAATTCAGGACCTCTGGAAGAACAGCCAGTGCTCTTAACCACTAAGCCATCTCTCCAGCTATCTTCTTTTTACAGACTTGAAAGTTTCCACAATTTTACAGCTTTATATTTTAAATGAAAGGGCCAATACTCTTTACAGTTTGTAGACAGATGGCACCTCAGTTCAGATAGCTTAGTACCCTATTTGAGTCTGTTACATCGATTCAAAAACTTTTCCAAATGGACCAGATTTAACTGTTATTTCTTCCTGCTGCTCTGAACATTATCTTTTTATAGCTCATCTTCCGGAAGCATGTGATACCTTAGCTTAAACTCAAGAAAAGTAGTTTAAATGGGACATGGTTTTACAGGGTTGGCCTTCATCCAAGCAATTGGTGTTTCCTGCTCTGAAGCTCACTCCCCAGGGAGAGCAAAGCTTTATCCTTCTCTCTAAAGCAGTCTGTTGCGTATTTTGTTTGTTGTGCTTTCTTTTAGTCCGGCCAACATTTGTTTTATAACTGGCAACGTGGGTTGTACACATTAGGAGCCTGCTTGGTGGTTTTGTTTAGTAAGTTACACTCTAGAACCATGTACTTCTTTAAGTAGGAAATACTTTTAGGTGTAGGTCTGGCTCTACCTTTGTTAGGGTCTTTGGGGAGAAAGGGCCACATTTATAAGAAATGTGACCAGGTTATACCTAGGGGATGGAGGTGTGTTCTTACAAATGCCTAGAGTTTCTTTTAATAATGGGGTGTTTCCAAGACTTCTGCTTACTGGCAGTTAGGATCCTGTGACCACTTACCTGATGCTGCAGTCTCTGAAAACCAGAAGGCATTTCTTAACCTATTTTCAGTTTGACCTTATCTGAGCTGACAGAGTTACCTCATGTGGTGTGAAGTGCCTATGTGTTCCTCTGAACTAGGAATGCCTTAGTAGCTCCCTTTGAATTGTGACTGTAGTGTTTTCATACATGCACTGTCTTAGCTGTCTAAAAGCCACAGAACTCCCAGGTCCTGAAACGTGACCCAGAAGGTTTAGATGAACAATTTTAGATCTATGTTTCTAATCTTGCTGGATTTAAGGACAGATTTTATTTCTTTTTATGCATACTGTCAGTTTGGGTGGGGATGTAGGAAAGTAGTCTGTGTGGTTACAAGAAAGAACATGGCGTTTGGGACAGAGAGATGTGTCATACTAACCTCTGCCTACCAGACCGTTTGCCCCCTGAAAAATTGAATGTAGTTAATGGGCGCAGCAATACCCACAGAAAGTTCAAGCAACCTAACTTTTTTTTTTTTTTTTTTGCAAAAAGGTCTTACTTATACAACCCCCTGGCTGGCTTAGAATTCTCACAGATATATGCCTGCCTCTGTCTGCCTCTTTCTCCTGAGTGCTGGGATTAAAAGTGTGCAGTGGCTAAGATGACATGATTTTTTGTTTTGCTTTTGAGACAGGGTTTCTCTGTATAGCCCTGGTTGTACTGGAACTCGCTTTGTAGACCAGGTTAGTCTCAAACTCACAGGGATCCACCTGCCACTGCCTTTTGAGCACTGGGATCAATAGCACGCACCACCACCACCTGGCAATGACATAATTCTTAATCTAAGTTAGTCCTCTTTTCTTTATTCCCACTTTTTCAACTAAAGCTAAATATATGTTATTCATGTATACATTCCTGCCTTTACAACAATTTAAATAGAACAGAGCAAAGTAGTAGTGGTTTTGTTTTTTTGTTGATGGAGGTTTCTGTCCTGCCTGGTTCCCTGCAATCGTTAAGTCCCAAAGAAATCACACAAAGAGTCTACATTAACTATAAACTGATTGGTCCATTAGCTCAGGCTTCTTGTTAACTCTTATAACTCATCTTAGCCCATTATTCTTGTCTATGCTAGCCACATGGCTCAGTACCTTTTTCAGCAAGGCAGTCACATCTTGCTTCTTCTGTGGCTGGGCCAGGACTGCATCCTCTTCTCAGAATTCTCCTGTTCTCAGTGACCTGCCTCTACTTCTTGTCTGGTTTTCCTGCCTATACTTCCTTCCTGGCTACTGGCCAATCAGTGTTTATTTAAAATATAATTGACAAAATACAGACCATGGTCTCACATCATATTTCCATTTTGAAAATTTGTATTTATTTCTTTGTTTCTGCTGTTTCTCTCTGTCCTTAGGGGAGCATGTAACGTCAAGGTTTAAGAATGAAGTGGAGCGGATGGGTTTTGATATGAACAACGCCTGGAGGATTTCCAACATCAATGAGAAATACAAGTGAGTTACATGGATATTTGTAGAGCCCCAATTCTCAGGTGGCAGAACATTGAATGTAGGTACTTTGAAATGGAATTTAGTTTATTAGCTCTAAATTCATGTTCTTCAGAGTTCTTTTGAAACCTTTTGTTCAATATTTCTGGAGTGGGATTTGATCCTTGGTTAATAAGAACCTTCCTTTAACCCCTGCAGTCCTCCATTTTTCATTTGACATGCATGTCTAGATGATACTGTGCTTATGGTGGGCAGTAGTGTTTTCATCACCACTTTGGCGTTATGTTAGAGATAGGATCAGTGATCTTAAAAGGAAGGACAGACACTGTGTGTGTGAGTGCACACTCATGTGCGTGTGCGTACGCTTTCCAAATACGTACGTGTACATGCATCTGTGTAGGTTTGGGCAGAGGCCAGAGACTAGCCAGTGTTAAGTGTCTTCTTTTATCACCTGTCACCTTATTTTTTGAGATAGGGTCTCTCACTGAACCTGGAGCTTGTCACTTCAGCAAGACTAACTGACCAATAAACTCTATTGGAACCTTCTGTCTCCACCTCCCCAGTGCTAGGATTTTAAAAATAAGCCACCATACCCAGCCTTTTACATGGGCCCTGGGGATCTGAACTTGGGTACTCATAATAGCACAGCAAGCACATTCCTCCTGAGAAATAACCCTAGTCCCTCATTTCTAATCTTAATGGCAAAATTTCATAGCTTTGACCATTTAACCATTAAATACTAAATAACTATTATTAAATGTTCATCCATTACCTGTTTCCTTAAAGCATGTAAATGCTTGGAAAAAGGATGGCTAAATACTGTGATTTTTGTCAGTCTTGGTTTCTGTAAACTAACTCTCCAGGAGACTGAAATGAGTCTCTTCTTATAAGTTTCTTTTCAGCACTAATCATCCTTTGATCTTTTCAGTTACCTAGAATTATAATAGGCATTTTCTTGGCCAGTTTTAACTGGAAAACCTACCTGCTCTTCACATGGGCCTAGCCAAGAAGTTAAGAACCTGGGGTTACAAAGGTACAAGTGCTTCACATGGAGCTGCTCTCAGAGGCAAACTGGAGTAGAGAAAAACCATAGGAATCTGAGGCTATTATAGGCTTTGTTGAGTGGAACCCCCTTTTCCTACTTTGGAGCTGCTTACCTACAGTGACTACTTAGAAAGAGGGGTGGGGTCTGCTAGACAGTGCACAAAAAACCCACTGATTTATATGAGTAAGTTAGTCTCCAGCACTGTGAAACAGTCATCCCACTGCCAAAGAATGAGGTCCAGGTCTAGTCTCCAACCTAAAACAAAATAAAAAGAACAAGGCAAGTGATTAGAATTGTTGCCATAGTCACTGACAAGTGCTTGAATGGAGGCACATGCCTTCAATCCCAGCACTTGAGAGGCAGAGACAAAGTGGATCTATGAGTTCAAGGATAACTAGGACTGTACAGAGAAACCCTGTCTAGGAAACATAAACACACGAACTTGAATGGATGTTAGGAAGTTTGTGTAGCTTTTCTCAACCACAGCCATCCTCCTGGTTCAGTGACTTTTAAACATATGATTCTTTATCTTCTGAAAATGAGAGCAGGAAAGAAAGAGCTGTAGTGTAGAGTGATCAAAACTCCTAAGTCCTGATCTTGTTACAACGCATAGGATAGAGTAAGAGAGGGTGATGAAGGTGATGGTGTGTCAGATAGGTAGGATTTCTATTGCTGAAAACACCATGACCAAAAAGCAACTTCAAGAGGAAGGGGTTTGTTTTGCTTACATTTCCACATCTCAGCCCTCATCAAATGAAGTCAGGGGGTGAACTCAGGGTAGGAACCTGGGGGCAGGCAAAGAAGCAGAGGCTATGGAGAAGTACTGCTTGCTTACTAGCTTACTCTCCATGACTTGCTCAACTGATTTCTGTACCATCCATCCAGGATCACCTTCCCAGGGGTGGCACTAGGCACAGTGGGCTGGGCCCTCTCACATTAGTCATCAATCAAGAATATGCCTATGGGCCAATCCTATGGAGGAATTTTCTTAAGTTTCCTTCTTCCCACATGACTCTAGTTTGAGTCAAGTTGACATGAAAACTAGCCAGCACAGATGGTTTGTGAATTTATATACCTAACCTTTTGTTTTAAAATGTGTGTGTGTGTGTGTGTGTGTGTATGAGAGAGAGAGAGAGAGAGAGAGAGAGAGAGAGAGAGAGAGAGAGAGCAGCGAGACAGAAGGGAAGGGGGCTGTAGTGAGAGTCTGGTTCATTTCCTGGCCTTTAATCCCAGCCTCTCGAAATAACTACACAGAAACTGTATTTATTAAAACACTGCGTGACCAATGATTCTAGCATATTCCTAGCAAGTTCTTACATATTAAATTAACCCATTTCTATTTTTTTATATTTTATCATGAGACTCATGACCTACCAGCAAGGTTCCAGCTGGCAGCTCATGTCTTTCTCCTCTGGCAGCTCCATGGCTTTTTTTGATTCATTAACCAATAAAAGCAACACATAGACAGAAGGACTTCCCCACCATTTCTCCTTTTCTGTTTAAATAAAAAGGAAGGTTTTAGCTTTAACATAGTAAAATTACATATAACAAAACAGGTATTAAGTAAGGATTATAGTTTTAGTATTTATATTTACTTTATTTTTTATTATAACTAAGGAAACTGCAATTATAACTCTCTAGTCTTTAACTCCATCAAAGACTCCAGAAGGATATACTATTATCTAAGTTACTCTGGAATTGACAGAGACAACTTGTTGCCTGAACAGCCACCCAAAGTTCTTCTGTAATGTTGGAGCATCTGTCTTTAGCCTACAGGCCCATAGTATCCAGCAGACTTTTCCATGAAGCAGTAAATTTTAAAGACAGTTTTGCCTATATTGACAGTTTGTCAGTCACTTTCTTCTGTGTCTTGCAGAATGTCTGGCAGACTCTTTCATGAAGCAGGAACCCCAAAGGACTGTCTCACCTTCTTTAGGCAACTTTAGCAGTCTTTTTTTTTTTTTTTTTTTTTTTTTTGGTGGGTCCTGTATGTCCAGTTCATACAGCATATAACATCAAGCAGTCCAGGCAAGGAGCAGTTTTTTCCCAAATGGCTAGCAAACTCTATAAAGAGCCTCTTTGATGCCTATCTTCCTCTTGAATTAATTGTGCTGTCAGGACAGATTTGTCTCATTGTAATGAAAAATTTTAAGTTATTAAAACATTTTAAATGACATATTCTGTAGTTTTTGAAAGGTTTGAAGAATGCCTATCTATCTGAAATACATCTCTGTACAGCTAGAAAGTTTAACATGATTACAAGCTTGACTATAGATGTTTATCTATTGACCTATATTTTTAATTATACATTACATTTTAAAATGAACTGCACAAACACAATACCTTAATCAAGAGCAGGGGGAGGGAGAGAGCAAGCAAGAGATAGCATGTTTATATAGAGAGTATGTATTTTCTTCTGTAGTGAGTTTTATAGAAATTATGATTAATAGCTTATTCACATTACAAATTTAGCTCATTGGGATCAGTACTGGGTATTGTATCTATATATCGCTTGGCTGCACTTGTTACTTACATTAGGACATCCTGGTTCAAGCCAGAGATTGAATAACTTAATCTGAGGAGGTCTCTAGAGGTCTGAAGTGGTAGATATTGTTCTCTTCATGCTTCCTTTGACAAGAACCTGGAAGACTGAAGCTGAGAGAAGTGACATAGACGCTTCCTGCAATTTAACTTGCTTTTCCAGTAGTTAAAAATAAGACACACACACACATATTAATTATAAAAAAACTATCATGGAGAGTGAGAATGCCCCTCAACTCTCATTGTTTTATTGCTAGATTTATCAGATTCCAAAAGGTAGAATCAGATTGAACCATCAAAGATAATATATATATATATATATATATACACAAACAATATAAGCAAACTAATGGCTTCTCATTCAGTTAAGGAGACTAAAAACACAAGTAATGCCCCTTTCCCCTTCAGTTTCTCTTTTTTCTCTCCTATGCTAGAGAATAAATACAGATCCTTGAACATGCTAAGCAGGCATCCTCATTGCCCATTTAGCTGGCTTTGCGGTGGCATGAACAGTAATCCTGTACTGGCTTATACAGTGTCTTTCTGCATCTCTCTCAGTCCCCCATATTAATATTACTCCCTTCTCCTCCTTTGTTCTCACCACCATCCTCTTCTATCCAACAGATTGTGTGGTAGTTATCCACAAGAGCTCATAGTACCTGCCTGGATCACTGACAAAGAACTAGAAAGCGTGGCAGGCTTCCGATCCTGGAAGCGCATCCCTGCTGTTATCTACAGGTAAGTAAGCCAGACCAGTCCCAGTTAGGTTGGCACTACTGCCCCAGCACTTGTTGTTCACTGACTCTACAGCTGCTAACCTGACAAGTGACTGGTGAGGTTGGGTTCAGAGACAATCCCGGGCAAGTCCATGCTTCCTTATTGCTGAAGCTGTGCCTGCAGAAAGAAATATACCAACACTCACTGTGTCCAGAACACTATAGCTGGTGGTGTGAGTAGACACTGAGGAACATTTTAGTAGAAAAGTGTCTGGGCCAGAGTTAGAGACAGGTGGATCTCTGTGAGCTCAAGACTAGCCTGGTCTACATAAAGACTTCCAGGCTAGACAGGGTACTACACAGGAAGACCGTGTCTTTTTAAAAAAAAATGGTGCTACATTTAAGCTGGGCTGTGGTGGCATACACCTTTAATCCCAGACTCTGGGGACAGAGGCAAGTGGACCTCTGTGAGTTCAAGGCCAGCCTGGTCTACAAAGCAACTTCCGGGACAGCCAGGGCTACAAAGAGAAATTCTGTCTCAAAAAAAAAAAACAAAAAACTGTGTGTGTGTGTGTGTGTGTATGGAGGAACATTCTTTCTTGTGCTTGTTGCATATAACCTCAGATGTTTAGCGGGGGCTTTTGTGTTGAAAGATTGGTGAGACTTAGAATAGAACTGAATGAACATAATGGTGTCTGTGGTTGTCACTTTGACATGTGGAAAGACTCTTGTTTTGAGATAGAATTAGAAATGGCTGAGACTGGGTGTAAAATTTAAGAAATCCAACGCATGAGAGCTGTATGTGACTTCTTGTCGGGAGGTATGAATGAACCTCTTATAATCCCAGATAGGACACAGACTACAGGCCTAAGAAATGGTTCCATCTGGTTTAGCTTGCTGACCAGTTCCAGCTTTTAAAGTTGCTTATAGGAGCATGAGTGAGGAGTGGTTTAGAGGAACAGATGAATGATTCAGAAATAGCTACATCACTGAAAGGCTTCCCATTGCGGTGACTCATGAAAGCTGTGTTACTGTCATTCACTACAGAACTGCAGGCAGCCCCACCAGCGTTTTCTTCCCCAGCAAGTGTTTACTGCTGTTATGCCCTTGGAGGGGTGCATATTCTTGTACTATGAGCTTCTTTGAAGCCTTCCTCATCCCTGTAAGAGGGGTGTTTTAATTTAGAGAAAGTAGCTATGTAATATAAGGTCTAAGGGGTGGGTGAGATAGAGGCAGACAGACCTGACTTCCTGCCCATTCTGACTGTGCCCCCCTAATTGACTCCAGTCTGCTCCATGACAATGTGCTGTGGCATGTTGATGAGGGCCTCTTAACACTTTAATGTCTTCAAGTGACATTTGGAATAAAGTATATTCTTGAGTGTTAACTTTATAAGTCAGTGACCTCTTTGTTCTTACACAATCATATTACAGTTTTAGGAAGTCATTATTGTGTCTTGTAATGTTAACAGTCTCCATTTAATTTTTCTGGTGTGCAAACTTTTTAGATTCTGCCCAAGGTGAGCTAAAACCATGGCTTAGTTCAAAACTGCCCACCAGGAACCATTGCACTCAAGTTTTGAGGCCTAGGAAAGTGTGTTTCTTAATGCATTCCTATCTATTGAAGGCAAATTCTAATGCCCACCCTGAACACAGAAAGTCAGAGATACTTGCTGTGCTCAGTGGAAACCATTAAGCCTTCAATTTCCATTTTCGTCACTTTTGTTTTCATACACTACTGGAAAAGTAGGTCACCAAATTTACCTATCACTCAAATGATGAGAACTGACATGTGAGTTAGCAGTAAAAGCTGAAGGGATTTATGAGAATGGGAAAAGAAGCTGGCTGCTGTTGTGACCAGCAGCTGTATTAGAATATTTGCCTGGCATTTGCGAGACTTGCTGACTTGAAGCAGAAGGGGGAAGTACTCTTCATCTTTTGAGTAATAGGCTTCAATAAATCCCCCCTTAGTCAGAAAGCCCAATTTCTTTTCTAGGTAAGAAAAGCTCCTTAGAATGTGACAAAACATTTAGCTTTTTTTTTTTCTTTTCTTTTCTAAAATGTTATTCTAGAAGGCATAAGTTCTAGGGTTCCCCCATTCTAGAGACTCTAGAATATATACATAAATGGAAATTTTCATTTCAGTCTTTTAGAAAATCAATATTACAGAGTTTACAGTTGAAAGTTCTTGATGTAGCCCATGTAAATCAAGCAGGCTTCCAGGAGCTATTCTTTATCCCAGGACATGTATCTTACATCTCTGATCTTCAAATTGGATTCCTATGTTGTTTAGTTTTGTGAGAGATGTGTTGAAGACTGTTGGGGACACTCCACCACTCTTCAGTGCTCATCAGCAGAGGTGATGTCTTAGTCAGGGTTCTATTGCTGTGAAGTGACACCATGACCAAGTGTCTTAGTTGGTTTTTTTTTATTTTTTTTATTTTTTTTTATTGCTGTGAAGAGACACAATGATCACAGCAACTCTTAACTGAGGTGAGTCTCTTACATTTTTAGAGGTTCAGTCCATTATCTTCAGGATAGGGACCATGGCAGCATGTAGGCAGACATGATGCTGGAGCTGAAGAGTCCCACATTTTGACTCAGAGGCAACAGAAATCGACTGTCACACTGAGTGAAGCTTGAGAAAAAGAGACCTCAAAACCTGCACCCACAGTGACACAATCCCTCCAACAAAGCTGCACCTACTCCAAAGGGCCACACCTCCTAATAGTGCCCCTCCTTTTGGGGGCCACACCTCCTAATAGTGCCCCTCCTTTTGGGGCCCATACCTCCTAATAGTGCCCCTCCTTTTGGGGGCCTTTTTTTTTCAAAACCACCACACCAAGGCAACTCTTATAAAAGAAAGCATTTAATTGGGGACCTACTTACAGTTTTAGAGGTTTAGTCCATTATCATAATGGCAGGGATCATGGAGCTGGAGCAATAGCTGAGAGCTATATTCTGATCTGCAAGCATGGGCTTTTTAAAACCTCAGAGCAGGGCTGGAGAGATGGCTCAGAGGTTAAGAGCACTGATTGCTCTTCCAGAGGTCGTGAGTTCAATTTCCAGCAACCACATGGTGGCTCACAACCATCTGTAATGAGATCTGGTGCTCTCTTCTGGCCTCCAGGCATATGTGCAGACAGAACACAGTATACATAATAAATAAACAACAAAAAGAAATAACTTCTTTAGGGAGAGGGCCTTGGACTTCCCACAGGGCAGAGTACCCTGCCCTCTCTCAAGGATGGAGGGGGAGGGAGGAGGGTTAATGGGGGAGCAGGAGGGGAATGGGAGAAGAGGAGGAAGTGTCAATTTTTGAATGGAAAAATGAAAAAAAATAATAAAACCTCAGAGCCTACTCCCAGTGACATACTCTCTCCAACAAGGCCACACCTACCCAACAAGGCCACATCTCCTAATCCTTCTCAAAAGTGTCATTCCTTGATAACTAAGCATTTAAATTTATGAGCCTATGGTGCCTATTCTCATCCAAACCGTCACATTTTATTCAAACTACCAAAGGTGGCAAGATGCCTCTAAATCCAAGATTTCCTAGATTTAGTTATTTGTGGACTGCAGCAGTGATTTCTGAGATAACTAACAGCAGTTCCTTGGCAGCACTGATCAGAACTATGGAGTTGCTCTAACACAGCAAGATCTTGGGAGGCCTCCCTCATCTGTAGTGGGGCTCACAGGGCCTCTGTCTTTGCACATGTCAATCATTTGAAACACTGTATGCTATGGGGAGCTTGTCTGACCATTGAATTAGAGGTAATTAAAACTATTGCATTTTCATGTAAAATGGAAGCATTTTTTTAGTAGGTTGTTGCATGAATAATAAAAACCCAGAGACAGATTTTGGCATTCAAGCTGAAGATCAGAAAAGTAAGGCAGTCAACCACTAGAGAGACCTTTGGCCTCTTCCAAATCTTCAGACTGAAAGGGCATGATCCTGTCTCCACAAATCCTCAGACTCCACACTTCACTGAGTTCTTGTCTCTTCCCCTTTACATTTCTTTCTTCATTCACCCAGCCATATTGCTCCTGTCTCCACCTCCCTAGTCCTGGGATTAAAGGTGTGTGACTCCCAAACACTGGGATTAAAGGTGCGAACCACCACCTTGATCTGTTTCTGGATCAGTCTTGTATAGCCCAGGGTAGCCTTCAACTCAGAGAGATCCATCTGCCTCTGTCTCCTGAGTCCTGGAATTAAAGGTGTGTGCCATTACTACCTGGCCTGAATGGCTGACTAGTGTGGCCGCTTTGCCCTCTGATCTTCAGGCAAATTTTATTTATTAAAGCACAAATAATATACCACTCTAGTAGGTGGGTTCCTTTACTAGACATTTTACCCTTTTGTATTTTTCCAAATTCTCTTTGTTAAAGTAATAAAATGTCTATTTTACCTTATTTTCCTTGTAATTTTCTTTTTAAAGTAATTGTAGCTGTCTGGCTTGAGCTATCTTTGATGAAATATCAAGCATTTCGGGAGATTAAAAGACTTCTACGTAGTAGTGACCAAGTTGACTCTGAAAAACCTAAGACCCAGGATGGAAGAGTACCGTCTGCTGGCCCTGGCTCAGTGCTGGAAAGCCTCGCAGAAACAGAAGAAGCCTCAGGAAGGCCTCACTACCCACTTTTGGGAAGTCTTTTGCAGTCATTCAGCTCTGTACTTCCCCAGCCTACTAGGGAGGCACAGCAAGAATCCATTAGGTTTCCTGTCATTTGTTTTCGTTTGTGTGTGAGCCAATGAGGTGTTGGTAATAATGTGTACTGTTTCTACTTGCTGCTCACAGTGAAGGAGGATTGAAAACCTATTAGCAAACTGTTCTATTATGGTTTGATTACCACCAAATTAATTTATTACTTGTGGATCTGAGAATTAAAAACAAACTTTCCCCAGTGTTTCCTAAAGAAGAAACAGGAATGGAGTACTGTGTTCTGTGTAAACACATTTGTACTCTGTGTGCAGATTTACGTGTGTGTGTGTTCAGAAGCATTCTTAAAACATGGGCATTTTCTTCAGGATATAGAATTGGGGGACTTTTTTTTTTAAGTATTTATTGGGGCTGAGGAGTTGGCTAAGTGATAAAGAGCACTTACTGCTCTTTGAGATGAATGGAGTAGGTTACCTGCACCCATATTGGGTCCACACAGTTGCCTATAATTGCACTCCTAAAGATCTATTGTCCTTTTTTGACCTCTTTCCTTCCACATACACAGAAATAAAATATATACAAAAATCTTTTTTAGAAGATTTATAAATGTTATTTATTTATTTATTATATTGTGTGGTGTGTTTGGGCACACATGCCACAGCACATGTGGTACAACTTTGTGGAGTCTGTTGCCTCCTTCCACCTTTTCATGGGTTCAGGAATAGAGTGCAGGGTACCAGGCTTGCCCAGGCATGTGCTTCACCCACTGAGCCCTCAGTCTTTAGAGTCAGATGATTAGTTTTAAAACTAAAAATAAGATTTAAATATGTCACTACAATTTAGCAGTTTTTAGTGTATTACATTTAGAGTTGTATAACCCATCTTCAATCAGTCTAAGTTTATCTTCACTACCCTGAGAAACCTCATACTCAATTAATTAGCAGTCGTTCCTCCTTCCCCAGCTGCTCTAACCCAAAGTATACACAGTAACACACTGTTCCTCTAGATTCACCTGTTCTGAATGTGTCATATAAGCAGAATCTTACAATATATGTCATCAGTGATGGGCTTATTTCAGTTTATGTGACACATTCCAATTTATTGGTGATATAGCATGTTTCTGAACCTTTTTCCTTTTTTACTAGTAACTATTACATTTCCCCAACTTTTAAATTGACATACTGGAAAACACCTGAGATTTTAATAGCATCTCAGAGTAGACTTTGGAAAAGGATCTGTCAAAGTAAGGTTTACTGGATTGTGATTTCTTTCTTCCATGAGCCTGAGGAAGGAGGCATGACTGGCTGGTCACTGAGTGCTGTTCCTCTAAGAAGAATAACTTGTGACTCATGACATTTCAGGAGTCCACTGTGGGACAGGTGAATGTTATAGTTGCAGAGATGGGCAGTATTTGAAAAGAACCCTCAAGCCAGCAGTAATGAGTATGGGTACTCCAGTGGACCCTCAGACGTGAGGCAAGGCAATTTGTTCTTTACTTTAGCATCTAATACACTGGATTCAGTATCAGAAATGAGGTATTTGTACTTACATAGTAGAATTAGAGTAGTAGTCACAATTTTTTTTAAAAAAGCTTATTTCTCAAACATAAACATTCAGAATATCTAAATTGTGTTAGTTTATTTTCTCTGAGAATATTCACTTATCATTTGTTGGTAACTTTATAGAGAGCACTATAATGGGATGATAATTGAGAAAGTTATGTAGGTTTTGTTATGTAGTGATATTTCATTTGTATTTTGATAAATAAAGCTTGCCTGAAGATCAGAATGCAAAACAGCCACACCTAGTCAGCCACACAGGCCAGGCGGTGGTGGTGCACACCTTTAATCTCAGAGAGAGGAATATAAGGGAAGATGAGACAGGAACTCACTCTCTTTCAGTCTGAATATTTCATAGGGGTAAGAGCTCTCTAGTGGCTGGCTGCTTTGCTTTTCTGATCTTCAGGTTGAATCCCAATACCTGTTTCTGGGTTTTTATTATTTGTGCTACATTGTTATTCATTTCTGCCCCTATTAATATTGTAAAGATTTGAAGCCAAGTTAGTATTTACCTAGTGTCAAGCTATTCATTAAAGAACTTATAATCACTTACTATTCTTTTTGTGTGAGTACAGAGCATCAGGGTCTTGAAATAGTAGTTATTGTCTCTTGCCTCCACACAGGCACCAGAGCAATGGAGCTGTCATTGCCCGCTGTGGACAACCGGAGGTTAGCTGGTGGGGCTGGCGGAATGCTGACGATGAACATCTGGTGCAGTCAGTGGCCAAAGCTTGTGCTTCTGACTCCCAATCAAGTATCAGCAAGGGTTCCACTAGGAACAGTTGTCGGGACTTTCCCAATGGCGGAGATCTTTCTGATGTGGAGTTCGGTAAGATGCTCTCTAGGCCCATGACAGCAGTATTTAAAAGCACCTGGGAAGCTTTTGTTAAAGTGGCCTTTTCTTAGAAGACACAATGTTACTTTGGGTTTTTTGAGATGAGTGTCTCTCCTGGAACTCACTATGTGGAGTAGACTGGCTTCAAACTCACAGAGAACTGCCTACCTCTGTTTCCTGATTGCTGGGAGTAAAGGTATATGCCACCACACCTGGCTATAGCTACTTTTGTAAAAGAGAGTTCAGTGAGATTGTTTGAGGACTGACAGGTCTTGAAAAAGCACTGGAAGACCTTTTGTTTCGAGCTTGATTTAAGAGCCTAGTGTTGTCTTCCATGTCATCATGAACAAATGAAGTGTTTGTAATGAGGATTTGGGTTGTCTCCAGTCTACAGAGAGAAATGCCAGCTGCTGCAGCTGCTGCTTCCTCCTCCTCCTTCTCCCTTCTCCTTCTATTTATTATGTATACAGTGTTCTCCTCCTCCTCTTCTTTCCCTCCCTCCTCCCTTCTCTCTTCTCCTATTTATTATATGTATATAGTGTTCTGTCTGCATGTATGGCTGCAGGCCAGAAGAGGGCACCAGATTTCATTACAGATGGTTCTGAGTCACCATGTGGTTGCTGGAAACTGAACTCAGGACCTCTGGAAGAACAATCAATTCTCTTAACTTCTGAGCCATCTCTCCAGCCCAAGAAATACCAGCTTCTATGAAAGGACTACAGGGGTAGAAATGGGAATAAGAGCCTTTCATTCCAGAACTCAGCAGGCAGATCTCTGTGAGTTCAAGGCCAGCCTGGTCTACAGGACAGGCTCCAAAGCTACAGAGAAACCCTGTCTTGATAAACAAAAACAAAAAACAAAAAAAAAGAAAGAAAAGAAATGGGAGTAAGAGATTGGGCAATATGGGGTCTTCATGTGGTGTGGGAATTGCTTTTGTAAAATAAATCCTTATCGGTTTCTTTTTTTAAAAAATAACTTATTTCATGTGTGTTGGTGTTTTATCTGTATGTATGTCTGTGTGAGGGTGTCAGATCCCTTGGAACTGAAGTTACAGATAGTTGTGAGCTGCCATGTGGGTGCTGGGAATTGAACCCAGGACCTCTGGAGGAGCAGTTAGTATTCTTAATCACTGAGCCATCTCTCCAGTTCCATCAATTTTTTTTTTTTTTTTTTTTTTTAATTTCGAGACAGGGTTTCTCTGTGGCTTTGGAGCCTGCGCTGGAACTAGCTCTTGTAGACCAGGCTGGTCTCGAACTCACAAAGATCCGCCTGCCTCTGCCTCCCGAGTGCTGGGATTAAAGGCGTGCGCCACCACTGCCCGGCTCAGTTCCATCAATTTTTAATCAGAAGGCAAAACAGGGTAGACTTAAGCCAAGTTTGTGTACCAGAGTCTAGTTAGGGGACTTTGTTGATTTGAGTTTTTTTGTTTTTGTTTTTTTTTTTTTACTTTAATATATACCTCTGGTTCTGATTCTTCACAGTTCTAGGAAAATTAGGTTCATTTAGTTTTTAACCTTCTTCTTGATGTCTGCAGATTCCTCTCTTTCAAATACTTCAGGAGCAGAAAGTTTAGCTCTCCAGCCACAGAAACTTTTGATCTTGGATGCACGCTCCTATGCAGCAGCTGTGGCAAATCGAGCCAAAGGAGGAGGCTGTGAGTGCCCTGGTGAGTGCATGATCTGTCCCTTGATGATCTGTCCTTGTCAGTGCAGCTCGCTCACAATCTGGACTTAATTTAGGATAAATGGCAAGGCACATTCCTCACTCTGCATCTAGAAGCCAGGCAGCTCTTTGGACCCTTGACATTGGTGTGCTTTGGACAAAGTGCCAATCATCTTCTTCCTCTGTGCCAACTTTCAGTGATAGGAAAGCTAGTCTTTCTCCAGGTCTGTCAGTGCTACAGTGGAGGCTCTGGTTCTTAGTCTGCTCTCCTGAAAGCACGGTTGTCTCTCACAGTACATATGTGAGTCACTAGCTTCCTAGTACACTTGCTGTAGACTTCTTAGAAAAGTGGGGGTAGGGCGGGAAAGAAAGATTGGAGGTTGGGAGCACTGGCTGTTCTTCCAGAGGTCCTGAATTCCCAGCATGGTGACTTGCACATAGTGGCTTACAATCATCTGTAATGAGATCTGGTGCCCTCCTCTGGCCTGCAGACATACATGTGGATAGAACACAGTATTCATACTAAATAAATAAATCTTTTAACAAAGAGAGAAGCAGGGATGAAAATTGAGGTAGTAAACACAAAATCCTAGTAAGATGCCCGTTCTGAATCTGTCATGCCCCTGCTGTCTGAGTGCTGCTATTTTGTTGCTGTTAAATTTGCTCATCTGATCCTTAAATTGAATGTATTTATGCTTTCTTTATTGTTTTTCTCTCCAGAGTATTACCCAAACTGTGAAGTTGTGTTTATGGGAATGGCAAACATCCATTCTATCCGGAGGAGTTTCCAGTCTCTGCGACTGCTGTGTACACAGATGCCGGATCCTGGAAAGTAAGGCCTGGGCTTTAGTTGTGTGCTTCTTTTGTTGTTACTGCAAAACAACAACAAAAACAAGTTTGTAGATATTCTTCAGGTTTTTTTAAAACTTTTATTTATTTTTGTATTTTCTTTCTGTAGTGAACTTTAGTTATACTTTCAGTCTTTGTAGATATAAGCCAGGCAGTATAAAACCTGAGCTGTTGGCAAAGCAGTCCAGCTCTTCTGCAGGTTTTTTAAAATTTATTTTTTTGGACTTAAATTTAATTTTGAACTTAAAACTTCTTTGTGTTGCCTTGGCTGTCCTGGAACTCACTCAGTAGACTAGACTGGCCTCAGACTCACAGAGATCTGCCTATCTCTGCCTCCTAAGTGTTATTAAAGGCGTGTGCCACCACCGCCCAGCCAACTGGCTACTTGGCATTGGAGAACTAGTTTAGGGACTCCATCTCCATGGAAGACTTTCTCTCTCTGTAAGTATTACCTAGTTAACATTTAGTTCTTTGTCACACGGTGGAACCCTGTGAGATAGTGACCCTTTCCAAGTTAGCATTTCTGTTGGTGGTATACTTGTTCAGATCTTATTAAGGAAGCCATATTGTTCAGGTCTCATGAGTGAAAAACTTCTCTATCACTTCTAGGAGACACAGTCTCGCAGCAGATTTCCTGATCCCCTGGCTCACTCCCTCTTCTACAGTGTTCCCTGAGCCTTAGGTGCAGAAGCTGTGTTGTAGATGTGTCTACCGATTGGCGCTAGGCACTGCACACCCAGCTGTTCTCTACACTCTGGCCTGTTGTGATTTCTGTAATTGTCTCCACTTATTGCAAAGAGACGTTTGTTTGATGAAAGGTGAAAACTCCACTTATCTATGAGTAAATGGATAAGTATTTAGAATTCAGTTGGGAATTATACATGGCGCTTGTGGATTCTCCTCTAAGGTCCATGCTCTCACTACCCTTCGGTAGTTGTTTTCCAGTACCAGTCATGATTTCTCTCCTGTTGAGCAGGGTTTAAATCCAGTGGTGTTGCTGTTGGTTAATGCCAAGACATGAGTGCCACTGTTGCACCTTTGGGGATTTCATGCCATGCTGGTCATTGTTGTGGTTTATAGGTATCACATCTGGGTAGGACTGTTGGTAGCCTCCTTCCTTTTGAAGCTTGCATAGCCCACTTCAGTTATTTGAAAGCTAGTCTAAGGCTTTCAGGGCCAAACATTTTTTTTTTTTTTAAAACTTGGATGCTAAAGGACTCCAACTCAGGTTGTCATATATGAACATATATGAACATCTCTCCGTTATTCTAAATGTTAAACTTGTTAGGTCATTTTTCATTTGTTTGGTTTTTTACATGTTAGCTTCTATTTCTAAAGTAATTTGACTCAGTAATAATGTTATAATTCTATTGCTTATTAAAAATGGATGGTTGGGTGGAATCCTTTTCCTCCTCCAGGGTAAGGGTTGGGGGATGGGTCTGGGGGAGAGGGAAGAGAGAGAAAACTGTTGTCAGGATATAATATATGAGAGAATAATAAAAAAAAAAAGAATAGCTGGAATTTGCAGTGAGGAAGGTAAAGTAGTATCCCTGCAAGGGGATTGCTTGAGTATAAGATAAATTAGGAGCAATACTCTGTAAAACAGATAAATGTTTAAAAGCCCCTTCTCTGTTATCAGGAAGACAGAGATGTGCCAATAAAAATAGAATTTTCTTTTTTAGGTATTTGTACTAAAGCCCATAGCTGTTTCCTTGGGTCCCCTCAGTAGATCTGCATAGTCACATCCAGTTTGTTTTGCATTCTTAACTGGATTTATAACATCAGGTACTGCCTGAAACTGCTTGTGCTGACTCCTGGTTAAAAAGTAATTAAATTGCTGGGTGGTGTTGGTGTACACCTTTAATCTCAGCACTAGGGAGACAGAGGCAAGGGTAGCTCTTTGAGTTTGAGGTCAGCCTGGTGTACAGAGTAAGTTTTAGGACAGTCAGGCTACCCAGAGAAACCCAGTCTTGGAATAAGAAAACGAAAACGAATGAACCAGCCGAGAAAGTGAATAGATTTATCACAGTGGCAGTCAGCCCTGAGGATGAAGCAATGTCCTTTTGGAGAGATGATCGTCTTAGGGTTTCATTGCTGTGAAGAGGCACCATGACCATGGCGACTCTTATGAAAGAAAACATTTAATTGAGGGGTTTGCTTACAGCTCCATTATCATCTTGCTAGGACACAAAACAGCAGCAGGCAACACTGGAGCAGAAACTGAGAGCTACATCCTGATCTGTAGGCAGAGAAAGAGATTCTGAGTTTGGCACAAACTTTTGAAACCTCAAAGCCCACCCCTAGTGACACACTTCCTCCAACAAGGCCATAACGTCTGGTCCGTTTAGCCCTTCCAAATAGTGCTACTTCCTAGTGGCTAAGCAATAAAATATGTGAGCCTATGGGGCCATTGTCATTCAGACCAGTGCACTGACCAAAGAACAGCTGACTACTTTCCTTTGAGGATTATCCATTTGCCTCTGGCACTAAGCTCCAGGGCCCAGGTACTTCTCTTCCCTAAAGTTGGTGTGAGGACTCCGAGGTGGTGTCTTTGGCTATGTAGCTTAATTGCTCAGAATCCCTTTTTATGTAAAACAAAAAGACCAGATGAGTACTGAGTAGTCTCTAATACCTTTTATATATATATATAAATTATTTCTTTAAAAACTTGATTTTGAGGCCAGAAAGATGGTTCAGTGGTTAAGAACACGTTCTTGCAAGGGACCCAGGTTTGGTCTATAGTACCCACATAGTGGCTCACAAGTGTCAGTAATTCCAATTCTAAGGGATACAATGCCCCCTTCTGGCCTTTACTGGGAACCATGCTTGTGTGTGTGTGTGTGTTTGTGTGTGTGTGTGTGTTTGCGCGTGCTCTCTCTCTTTCTCTCTCTAGTAAAATATAAATACTTAAAAACAAGATTTCATTTTGAATGCAAGAGAAATTAATTAGCCTCTTCCTAGTCCAAGTGACTGGAGGATTTGTTAAAGAAATAATGCTTTGTATTTGGGTATTTTAATCTTTATGGATAAAAAGAAGCTGTAGCAATGATGGACACTATTGAGTAAGCCATCCATTGGGGCTGTGGCAGGCTGGAGATGATGTGTTTCTGTTCCAATTTGACATTAGCACAGAGGAGTGCTATGACATCCCCTCTGGTGGCTGGCTCTGCAGCACAGTTTCTCTCAGGCACAGACACCACTGGCTGCTAGTTTGTAACCATTCAATCAGGTTTAAGAGAACTCTCCGCTGGAGTCTTGTTTACTGCTTCTTCAGCAGCAGGGAGATAGTTTAATTACTCATCTCTTAAGCCTTTTGATTTATTTTAAGGCAAATTTATTTTCCATCAGGAAAGTATTTTAAGTATATCTGAGATAAATTTAATTTTGAGATAGGAAGTCTCAAAATTGAATTTTACTCATGACAAACTTATATTTCATTAAATAGAAGGAGTTTTCCCTTATACTAGGGGCAAAGCTTGGAGTCTAGCAATGATGGAGATAGTGTCAGCCTCTGAGCCACAGTCTAGTTGTAAAGAATACTTATGCACTGTTCTGTTGTTTGCTGGCCTGGCAGGAAAGATCTCCCTTTCTTACTTAGACTCTTAATGAAAATTCACATTCATTCTTCAGGTTTTAATAGACCAGCTTTGTCCTAGAGGCCTCATCCAAACTCTACCTTGACAAAGCCATCTCAGAGATACTGGACAGAAGTTTTTATTCGTTCTCTTTCAGTGTTTGAAGGGCTAGACTTTCAACCTTAAACCACAAATCTGGCCACATTTGGGGGAAAAACAGAACTTGTTTGGGGGAATGAGGGGTGGAAGAAGTATATGAACTGTTAAAATAGTTTGGGTGGTGGTGGGATATGTGATCTTCTGCCAAAGAGACAGTTCTTTTTTATTTGATAACTCCTAAAGGATTTTTTTTTTAAAAAAGGGAGGGGGGGTCCTTTCTGAATTCAATCTGAATTAACTTAGCAATATTATGTAGCCATTGTATCACTTTGCATGACTCTAATCGTCTTATTGGACTTACCTGGTTTTAATCAATAAATAGTCAAGACTTAACACTGGTTGGTGTTCGGACATGGATCATAGGTAATGTTTGTACCATTTTTGCGTGTAGCATCCAACTTATATCTCATCGTAAATATATTTGTGTGTGTGTTCTTTATTTTGTTGTCAGGTCAGAGTTGATAATAAATAGCTTCTGTAAAATCTCTTATGGGTCTCAGAAGTGTGCATAAGAGCTATTTCTTTTACTGTATGTGTCTGTATAGGATTACTCTCCCAAACCCACTCCCATTTTGGCAGATTATCTGTGAGGAGCTAGGTATAGTGGTATATACATGTAAATCCAGCACTTGGAGGCTAATCTAAGAGAACTGAGTTCCAGATCAGCCTGTACTGTATAACAAGACCCTGTCTCAAGCTAATAAATGTGTGTGTGTCAGAACCAGGGTTGGGGTATAGATCAGTGATAGACCACTTAACTAACAAATGTAAGACCCTGAGTTTCATTCCCACCACTGCAGGGGAAAAAAGGGGTGTGGCTAGGGAACTGGAGAGATGGTTCAGAGCACATACTGCTTTTTCAGAGGACCCAAGTTTGGTTCCTAGCACTTCTGGCCTCCTTGGGCTTCTGCACTCACGTGCACACCACCTCCCATATACACAGTTAAAAATTAATAGTAAATCTTCTTTTTTTTTTTTTAAGCTCTAGGTATGGTGTGGCATTGTTAATTACAGTCCTTTTTCTAATGTTGTACTCTCTTGTGGAGCTTGACTCTCTCATTTGGACATGCTTTATAAATAGACTTTTTATCATTGTAATTAGAGATAAAGGTCTTGGAGAATTGCTTTTTAATTTGATAGGCATTGGATATGATACCATAAAATCATAAAAATCAGTCTTTTCTTCTTTTTTATAGTTGGCTTTCAGCTCTTGAAAGCACAAAGTGGCTACACCACCTGTCTGTGCTCTTGAAGTCAGCGCTTCTTGTAGTACATGCTGTGGACCGTGATCAACGGCCTGTGTTAGTGCACTGCTCAGATGGCTGGGATCGTACTCCCCAGATTGTGGCATTGGCTAAGCTCCTGCTGGACCCTTACTACCGAACAGTAGAGGTGAGTGTGTTTGAGGGAGGGAGGGAAGAAGGGAGGAAAGGGGCGAGCAAGCATAAGCAAGCATTAAGGATAGGTTGAGGAAAACTTTTAGGAGGGTTGCACTGTCGGTTGGGGACTGGAAGTTAGAGGTCTATGGGAATGGCCACTTTGTTGTGATCATACTCCTCACCTAGAGCTGTGTGGCTGGGGGGTCTCTTTCTTGTTCTTTACCTTGCTCAATAGATCTAAACATGGTTTAGGTAACAGGTACTGAGGACACAGAAACATCTCTTTTGCAGTTTCTCTACTTGAAAAAATTTTGTCTATCTCAGGAAAAATGGGCTTCTGCAAAAGAATGTTCACGCCAGGCGGTGGTGGCGCACACCTTTAATCCCAGCACTCGGGAGGCAGAGGCAGGTGGATCTCTGTGAGTTTGAGACCAGCCTGGTCTACAAGAGCTAGTTCCAGGACAGGCTCCAAAGCTATAGAGAAACCCTGTCTCGAAAAACAAAACAAAACAAAACAAAACAAAACAAAAAAAAGGATGTCCACATGCTTATGATTGTGGGTCTAGAGGACCACACAGCATTCTGGAACATCTGCTCTGAAATAACCATTGTGGGTTAAAGATAGAAGAACAAAAGCATAAAGTGATCTAAAATACAAATATTTATAAAAATCTGTGCTGAAGAATGTAGCTTTGTAAATATAACATCAAAGACAAAAATTAATAAAAGAAATTTGGGTAGGCAGGTAGCATTTATGTAGTAAATGAGAGAGGCTGTGTCAGTGTTCTTTAAATTTTGAATATTGAATTGAGCTGGTGGATTGAGACTTGTGTGTAAATGGTGTGTCATTAGGGAGAGAGCCTTTGGCTCTGAGCCTGGGCCAGAGGGACTTACCAGGAGGCTGTTAAAGGAGATTGATTACCATTGGTGACATGAAGCTCAGGATGTCACAGGTGATGGTACTACACAAATGATCTCTCCTTGGTGCCTCCCTGCAGGGTTTCCAAGTCCTTGTGGAGATGGAATGGCTGGATTTTGGCCATAAGTTTGCTGACCGGTGTGGTCATGGGGAGAACTCAGACGATCTGAATGAGCGTTGCCCAGTGTTTCTGCAGTGGCTTGACTGTGTTCATCAGCTTCAGAGGCAATTTCCTTGCTCTTTTGAGTTCAATGAAGCATTCCTTGTGAGTTTGAACTTAACGATTCTACATTTTGGGAGCCACCTACACTTAGGGGGATGTTGATACAAATGTTAGTGGGCCATTTTCACCAAAACTATGCATTTTCACATTTAATTTGGAGGGACTGCTTTATTTAAAAGCAATAGCAGTTAACAGGCATTTTATTTTTTACTCAATAAATCTAGGTGCACTAGCCTTTCCTCTGTAAACAGAGTTTGTTTTAAACTTGACTTCTCAAGTGTATGGTCTAAAAAGTGGTAGAAATAGAAACAATCTGAATGTGCCATGCTCCCCTGCAGTCCTTCTACCAGTGCTGTCTGCTCCGTCTTCTTTGGTGGAAGGTGTACTCTTCCTGCTTCAGCCCCTGTTCTGCTGTCCTTCAGTCTACCTCCTGCATTAGAATGTCTTTGACATAGCAGTGCTGGTGGTTAGGTCAGGCCCTGCAATTGTAGACTGCCTATGCACATACACCCCATATCCTTGAGTGAGCTGAAGTGTTCTCAGGGATGTCATGGTGAGTTGTTCACTTGGTCTGACCTCCTTTCCAAGACCATGTACCTTACTGTTTGATTTTGCCTGATGGACTTGCGCAGGTGAAACTGGTACAGCATACCTATTCCTGCCTCTTTGGGACATTCCTGTGCAACAACGCCAAGGAGAGAGGGGAAAAGCAGACGCAGGAACGAACATGCTCTGTGTGGTCACTTCTTCGGGCAGGCAACAAGGCTTTCAAAAACCTACTGTATTCATCTCAGTCAGAAGCCGTATGTACCCTTGAGCCCATCTCTGTGATCAGCAGAAGTGATTTGGGGATGGGGTCACCATGTGAGAGCCGGTTTGGGTAGTGCCTGTTTTTGCAAAAATACGTCTTCCGTCTCAAGGTCCTGGTTCCCGTTTTCCATTTCCCACCATTTTGTCTAAGCAAAGCCTATTTTTCTGATAATGCTCTAGCCTGCCCATGACCAAGCTGGGTTCAAGGTTGTTGGTGTAGCACACATCTCTACTTTGCCACCTTAGACATGAATCATTGCCAATACCTCCTCCAGAGCTCACTGCATTCCTAGCATGTTTCAGCTCAGCAGAGGGAAGGCACTGAGCACCTTTTCAGATGTCTTTTATGGCTAAGAAGGGTCAGCTACCTGCTACTGTCCCCGTGAGCCAGACAATAGGATCCAGTGCAGCTTTCTCTCTAGACACAAAGCTCTTTCTGAGGCTGGCGTGTGTTTGTCTGTGATTTTTTTCCACGTGGAGAGCTAGTACGCCTTTTAAGACTTTGTTCCCCCCAAAGAACACCTTCTGCTAAACAGAGAAAAGCAGTACATATGTCTGTGTATCAAAATATATTAATGTTCCCTTTGTCAGATGCATTTTAAGCCCTTAGAAATCAAAGCAGGCTAATCAGAGGTTATTCTCATTACAGTTAAAAGATGTATGCTACTTCATTCCTTCCTTCACTGTGCCTCCTTGGGAAGTGACAGTAAGGGAGGGAGATTCCTTTATTTTTCATGATTAAGTCTGTAAACCAGATTTGACAGTTTCCACTGAAACTGAACTTTGAGGAGACAGACACTCACCATCTAACAGAATGGTTCTTAGGCAGTAAATGAGGCTAATTAAAGTCAGTCATTCAGTAAAGATCACCTGAGATAATAAGTCGGTCTTTAAAGGATCCATTAGGTTTTCATGCTCACAAGAGGCTCTTAAGTGAAAACTGTTGTCAGAGAGACCCCATGGTTCTGTACCTGTCCTCTTGGGAGACAGACCTTCCTTTACTGACACTACCTACTTGTTTATCTGTAACCCACCTGGGTGTGCTTGTTCTTGTTCCTTATTTCTAGACATTTCTAAGAGACTTTGGGAATCTGCATAAACCTGTGTCCTCCCCATCTCCTCAGGTGCTATACCCTGTGTGCCATGTGCGGAATTTGATGCTATGGAGTGCAGTATACCTTCCCTGCCCATCTCCATCTACTCCCACAGATGACAGCTGTGCACCATACCCAGCCCCAGGCACCAGCCCTGACGATCCTCCCTTGAGCCGGTGAGCTCAGAGCCACAAGTCTCAAGTTCTGTGTGGTGGGATTCTCTTTCTCCCTTCTTCTCTTCCTTCTCCCCCTTCTCCCCCTCCTCTCCCTCCCTACTGTCCCTACCCTCCGTTTCCCTCCCAAGCTGACCTCAGACTTGCAGTGATGTGATTTAATAGCATGAACTGCCACATCTGGCTGAAGTTTGGCTGCTGCTGCTTTTTTTTGTTTTGTTTTGTTTTTGGTTGTTTGTTTCAAGACAGGGTTTCTCTGTGTAGCCATGACTGGCCTGGAACTTACTTTGTAAACCAGGTTGGCCTTGGACTCACAGAGAGCCACCTGCCTCTACCTTCTGAATACTGGGATTAAAGGCATGTGCCACCACTGTCAAGTTTTTTTTAAAAAATACTTATTTATTATGTATACAATATTCTGTCTGTGTGTATGTCTGAAGGCCAGAAGAGGGTACCAGACTTCATTACAGATGGTTGTGAGCCACCATGTGGTTGCTGGGAATTGAACTCAGGACCTTTGGAAGAACAGGCAATGCTCTTAACCACTGAGCCATCTCTCCAGCCCATGTCAAGTTTTTTAAGGAAGATAG
The DNA here is from genome assembly GCA_028555095.1 of Dicrostonyx torquatus. Classification (NCBI taxonomy): domain Eukaryota; kingdom Metazoa; phylum Chordata; class Mammalia; order Rodentia; family Cricetidae; genus Dicrostonyx; species Dicrostonyx torquatus. The sequence goes on along the minus strand of JAQHUG010000234.1, from coordinate 1,860,300 downwards.
TAAGGCCTTATTTCTAGAAGTGAGTTGGCCTGTTGCTACATTATTCTACCACATGCACTGAGAAGTTTCTCAGTGATGGACCACATACTTCCATTGAGTCTTTGTGACTCTCTAGTTTGTTTACCCACTACTCTCTGCTTCTTCCTCTGGGTCCTGATTGGTCTTCTGATGCTATTGAGATGAGAGAAATTTTAGCCATTTGTGAATTAACTTTATTAAGATTGGAGTGATAGATAATAGATGAACTTAAAATGTGTAATACAAAGAACTAGCAAGCTACTCTGCCACTACCTGAGAGACACAAAACTTCATGAAGAATGCTTGTTGAAGGCTACAGTTGGTAGAATACTTGCATGAAGCCCTGGGTCTGAGCCCCAGTGCTGCATAACCCTGGCATTTATGACACATTCCTGTGCTGTCAGCACATTAGTGGCAGAGGCAGAAGATCGGGTTCAGTGTCATTCCTAGGCTATGTAGAGAGTGTGAGGCCATTCTGGGATACATGCGTCCCTGTCTCAAAAATATAAAAAAAAAAAAAAAAGGTGGGGGGAGAAAAAAAATAATGACTTTATGACTTTTAGAAATATGTGCCAGGCAGTGGTGGTGCACATCTTTAATCCCAGCACTTGTGAGGCAGAGGCAGGCGATCTCTTGAGTTCAGTACTAGCCTGGTTACAGATTGAGTTCCAGGATAACCAAGGCTACACAGAGAAACCCTGTCTCGAAAAACCAGAAAAAAAGAAATGGTATATGCTTTTAGCTTATGTGGGGGCAGGACTGACAGTGGGGCAGTGCTGGTGGAGATCCCTGCCACTGCAGGAATCTGAGCCTTGTTTCAGAGATGTTGCTGTAATAGTCCACTTGTGAAACAGTGACATTTAAAAACCTGTTGTCCCTACTGCACTCCGAATAACCTCTAAGATTCTCATTTTCCCCAAACTCTTTTCTTCTAGGCTACCCAAGACTAGATCATTTGACAATCTGACCACAGCCTGTGATAATATGGTGCCTCTGGCCAGCCGGCGCAGCAGTGACCCCAGCCTGAATGAGAAATGGCAGGAGCATGGGCGCTCGCTGGAGCTGAGCAGCTTTGCTGGCTCTGTGGAAGAGACTCCTGCTATGGACAGCCTGCGGAAGCCCAGCAGGCTGCTTGGAGGTGCTGAGCTATCTGTGGCGGCTGGTGTGGCTGAAGGGCAGATGGAGAACATTTTGCAAGAGGCCACGAAAGAGGAGAGTGGGACAGAGGAGCCTGCCCACAGGGTGCACACTGAGGTACCAGATGTCAAAGAGGAGGCACTTCTAGCAAAGGAGAGCAGTATGGTGACTGAGGGCTCAGTTGTACTTCACCAAGAACCAGAGCTAGATGATGCCACTCTAAGAAACCATCTAGACCCCAGCCTGCCTTTGTTCTCACAGGATGTTCCTGAACGGCAGGATGGACACAATGTTCTCTCTAGTTCACTCCAGGCTCCCCTCAGAGGAGAGGACTCCCAGGAGGTCCCTGTGGAGCTGCCTCAAGTAGAGAATGCTGCAGAGGACAGGGAAAATGTAGCTCCCGCTGTCCCAATAGATGCAAAAGTTGGCCTTGGTACCTCACAGTCTAGTTCTCTGCTGCCTTCCCAAGTCCCATTCGAGACAAGAGGACCATACACAAACAGCTCCATGCACACGTTACTAGAGGATAAAGTGAAGTCAGAGAGTGCGTCCCAGCTCCATCACAGACCTTGCCTGGCAAACAGTGGTAGGTTCAGTGGCAAGGACATGCTTCCCATGGCTCCAGAGCCCAGGTCTGCTGAGAGGCCCCAATGGGATTCTATGCTATATAGGACTTCATCCCCTGGCAACACCCTCAGCCTGATGCGGGCTCCTTGTGCCTTGCCATTAGACAAATATAGACAGGGAATTGTGTGCAACGGTGCCCTAGAGACTGAAAACAAGGCTTTAGAACAGCCTTCAGGGTTTGGCACCTTTCAGAAGTACCCCACACCCAATGGACACTGTGCCAATGGGGAGACTGGGAGGAATAAGGACTCACTGAGCCACCAACTATCTGCCACAAGCTGCAGCTCTGCTCACTTGTACTCAAGGAACTTGCACCACAAGTGGCTGAATAGCCACTCAGGGAGGCCATCCACTACCAGCAGCCCTGACCAGCCTTCCCGCAGCCACCTGGATGATGATGGCATGCCTGTATACACAGATACAATCCAACAGCGCCTGCGTCAGATAGAGTCTGGCCACCAGCAGGAAGTGGAGACCTTGAAGAAACAAGTCCAGGAGCTGAAGAGTCGCCTGGAGAGCCAGTACCTGACCAGCTCTCTGCGCTTCAATGGGGACTTTGGAGATGAAGTGGTAAGTTAGGTCATGATTCTTTTAAAGCTATCCAAAGAGATGACACTAGTACCTGAAGCATTGGTTATTGGAACAGATTTTGAAAGGACTAGAAAGGTCTTAAGTTGCTGTGTGGAGAGAAATTGTTTAGGAATTAGCCTTGGCTATGGAGACAACAGTCTGCCTTTTTTCTGCTGTATTGACTTTCCATTCCCTTCTAGGCAGTTAAGAGAATGGGAGGGAGTTAATGCATGACATGGGGTCCTGTGTCAATCAGGCTTTGTGGCTCACGCCTGTAATCAAACAGTTGAGAGACTGAGGCAGAGCATTTCCACATGTTGAAGCCAGCCTGAGCTGCATAGTGAGTTTCAGGCTAACCTGGGCTACAGAGTGAGACCCTATCTCAGTTCACTCCACCCCCAAATAAAAATATTGTATATTTAGAAGGGCTTGCACGTCTGTCCACAATGGCATTTGTAGAGCAGTACTGATATTGTTATGTTGGAGTGTTTGTCCTGCCTCACTCACTAGTAAGCCGCCTACTTTCCCAGACTTCGGGAACTCTGAGAGCTTTGCTCTTTTGAACAAGTGTTTATACCCACTCTGTGGCAGGTGCTGGCAGGAGAAATGGAGAGATGTGGGCTTAGCACTGATGAGGCTTGGTGGCTAGAAAAAAGGGTGTCTGCATTCTTGGGTTCCCAGAGGGGCTTTCTTCTTTGATGGGTCTACCATTACAAGTGTAAGGCAGGTTCTGGAGTAATCATTCCAGATCTAGTGACTTTACAGCCAATGGAACTTTTAGCTTTTTCTTCATACTAATTAATAATGGTTTCTCAATGTCCCAAAGAGTCCTTCAGAAAAAGGCAGGCATATCCAAATCACTGTTTTCATCTAGATCACTATGTCCCCCAGAACAGATGACACAGGGAGTTCCTTCTCCATCTTACTCACTTCCCTTGCTCTTTGGAACCTAAGGCCCGTCTTTCCACTCAGTGTCAATTCACAAAATCCATGTAGCCTTCTGAGCCCAGCTCTGCCTCTGCACCTGGTCAGTCTGTCTGGATGGCTGGTGTAACTGCACATTTGGCACCTTAGCACTCAGACCCCAGTGCTCTGTTCTTCCTTCGGGAGGAGACAGGTTCATTCTGTTCAGCTGTGTTTGTTTGCCAACAGACTTCAATCCCCGACTCGGAAAGCAATCTGGATCAGAACTGTTTGTCTCGCTGCAGCACAGAGATTTTCTCTGAAGCCAGCTGGGAGCAGGTGGATAAACAGGACACAGAGGTACAGGCTCAGCCCCTGCTCTGCGTGCCATCCATACAGTTCTTCTCCACTCCAGTCCCTGCCCCATGCCCCTCACCAAAGAAGGAAACTCACAGTAGAATCGAGCCTTTGCATCTGTGTCTGGGAACCCACATCCATCAACTCTAAGCCAGGGACACTCTGTAAGCTGGCCCTCTCTCTCCATTGCCTCTGCCAGCTGTCATGGCAGACCAGGGTGCCATTGCTGCCATGTTGTCTTGGGGAGAGCAGACAATGTTGACAATGGTTCCTGGAACCATTGTCAGCAGGCCTGCTGTGCTGGTACCACTGGAGCCTATGTAGTCCCTGTGACTCTTGCTCTCCCTGGTGTGACTCTGTTGACTTCAGCTGACTGGCCCACCTCCTGTCACTAACCCGGTCCCATGTGTTTTACAGATGACCCGTTGGCTACCTGACCACCTGGCTGCCCACTGCTATGCCTGTGACAGTGCCTTTTGGCTCGCCAGCAGAAAGCACCACTGCAGGTGCCATTGGGGTGGCTTTTAGGGTGGAAGGTGAACTTTGACATCTTACCAGCAGTGTTCTGTGTGAGCTACCCTTGGGGTCACATTTTTGTGCCTTCCAGAACTGCATTTGGAAACTCTGTTCCAGTTCAATGATCACTATTAAATTTTGAAATGTGGGCATACTTTGTTTCATTTCCCAGATTGGTGAGGTAACAACTACCATGTAGATCTTCATTTCTTATTTCCAGCATAAAACTGATCATAGCTACTTTGAGCAAAAACAGTTTTCAGCTGTGGGCAGGGAGCCTGGTTTTCCTACTTCTTTCTGCTCCCTGCTCCCTCTGCTACTGCTGAGAAGCTGTGGCTGGGGAATAGTAGACATAACTAAGGGCAATCTCCAATCCTTGCTGCTCCTAACTTCTTTCTCCCAGGTTAAGCAGTGAGTTACTAAGGCTACTTTGTCCTGGCAGGGGTAACTCTCTGGTAGATGTTTAGTGTTCTTAGGATAGGAAGTTTATTAGAATCATACGGTGGCCCATATGTAGAAGTGAGCCTGGATTGAAAGTGATGGAAAAATCTCTTTGTAAATAGATGACACTCTTAGGACTGTAGGTCTCCCCCACCCCATACCCCTAGACCAAATGGCTTCTCTTCTGAGCTCTCTTTCCCCTCCTTTCAGGGACACTGACCGTGTTGATCAAACGTGGTGAGCATTTGCAACAACTTGTCTGTGATGTCTGCACACCCACAATAACTTCTCCACACTAATGCTGCCATTCCCTTCTCTGCACTCATTGGCCTGAAGTCTCGTAAGGGAGAGCACAGGCAGGCAGGTGGGCACGGGGATCCACAGCAGCTGGTGAAAGAGAGTGCCAGGGGCATATCTGCTGTAGCCTTGTGCTCCCCTGTGGACTGTACAGGCCAGCTGGGCTGTTACACTCTGGAGAAGTGGTGCTGATCTTTCGGGGGAAGCCAGTAGGTTCCAGGACTTTTTTGAGGAGGAGAGGGGACAGTCATTCATTGACGCTAAGATGGTGTCAGTAACTTTCAAGTCAAATGGCATTGCTTCCTTGTTTTGTTTTTATAGAGACAGAAGTGACCAAATATGATCTTTCCAGAGAATTATTTAGCATGGATGACTCCACTTAGATCTTTCAGGGTCTCCCAAAGGAAGTCAGATAGAAAAGCTTACTTGATCAAAGTCATGTCAGGCTTTGAAAAAAGCTGAACTTCAGCAGGTATGTCAAACATGTATAGGCATCCAGAGATTTCCTGTTCCTGTGTTCAAGAATCACAAGTTCTTGCTGACTTGTGCTTCTTAGAAAGTTGTGAAGTGCTTCCTACATTCTAGAAATGAAGGGCTTTGTGCTCTGTGTCCCACCTTCCCTTCTACAGTGTTGCTTTGTCTCATGCGGTTGTCAGTGTTTGCTTCTTCTGTGCCCAAGTGGTTCCTACCCAGTGTGGTCTGCATTCTGAATTGGGTGACTGAGAAATTAGCTCAGAGGAAGCTTTCCTATTAACTTCTCTTATCATCTCTGGAGAGCTGTGTCAGGTATCTTGGAGTTTCCTGCGCTATGCTGATTAGTGTTGGTTTGTACTTTAGGGCTCAGAAAATGTAGGATTGTAAGGTAGGCAGGACCCATCGTGTGTTAGTTACCTTTCTTGTGTGTGTATGATGGGTGTCAGCCTAGCTGTGCAGATCAATGCTGCATAGATGCAAGAAGTAGGGGTTTTGGTGGAAAGGAGAGGGGAGCCTGGAGATGCATGGGGCAGGATGGTGAACCATAGCTGACTGACTACTGTCTAATAGGGATGTATATATGCATATTTTTCTTCATGGGCTGTCCTTCCCCCTCCCTTTCACGCTGAGCATGTTTCAAGTGCTGCTTTGGCTTTTGGCTTTGCATGCTGCTGGCAGCAGTCTGCATCCAACTTGCCTCCAAGGTAATGACCATTAGGTAGGGTTCTCCATCCCCAGCTGGGCAGCATAGTTGTTTCTCTTCTTTGAGGGACCCACAGGTCATCTCCTTTTGACTTTTGCCTCTCTATAACCTCAAGCTACCCAGATGGCCAGTACCAAGGTCAGTGTAGCCACTGGGTGTGTCACCAGGCCAGGACTCAGTGCTGTGCTGGCAGCTGCTTCAGTGCTGGGCTCATTCACCCACAGAGAGCTCTCCTAAGCATCTTTCTGTACATCTGACAGCTATGTGCTGGAAGGTGAGGCAGCTACATGTCCTCAGCCTGAATTGAAAGTGAGTCTACTATAGACTTGTCTTCCTACTCAGCGTCTTCCTGCCTGGAGAAGAGAAAATGTTCCTAGCACATCTAGACTATACATGGCAAATGCTTACTGAAGTTGGGTTTTCCCCATAAAAACCTACCTGCTGAAACTAATGTTATTTTATTTCTTTTTGTCTCAAGGAATTGTGGGAACGTATTCTGCTCCAGTTGTTGTAACCAGAAGGTTCCAGTCCCTAGCCAGCAGCTGTTTGAACCCAGTCGAGTGTGCAAGTCTTGTTATAGCAGCCTTCATCCCACGAGCTCCAGCATTGACCTTGAACTGGATAAGCCTATTGCTGCCACTTCAAACTGAAGCTCAGTGACCGGGGCGGCAGAGGCCATGCTGCTGTCCGTTTCACAGGCTCATACACAGCCTGGCCAGTCCGAGAGGCCCATACACTTTGGAATGGGGGCATGGAACAACCTGACCTGTACAGAGATTGGGATGTACCACTGGATTGTAAATTGATTTTTGTTTACCTTCCCTTCCCTTTCCATGCTCCCTCTTTGCCTTCTAAAAAGAAAAATGCCCCCAGTTGTCTTACTTTTTTTTTAAATGGGAGCCCAGAGGTTGCCAGGCCCCTATAACTGCTGAGCTGTGCTGTTTGCTCTCAGGCATACTGGGGGATGGCTCAATGCTTCCCAGTGGAAGGAGCCAGAATGAAGGCCTGAGTGAGCACAACAGAAAGTCAGCTTAACATTAGTGACCATTCCTCACATCACAGCTATGTCAGAGCTGACTGGTAAACCTTTGCACTGGGGAGGCTGGAAGGACCTTTCTGGAGAGTGCTATTCTGGGGAGGGATAGGGTCATCCCACCTCACAGGTAAAAACAGGATGACATTGGGAGGAAGGGCACACAGTGAGGTACTCCACAGGGTTCACTTTGAAAAGTGGGGTCTGTGCTTCTTTTGAGTTACTGAGGGGCTGGGTGGCTGACATGTTGGCCCACACGGATTCTATCTTTAACTTGACCAGATTGGGTAGGGCTTCCTTTGCCTGGGCTTCCAGATAAAGGTGCAGACCGGCCAGAATGCAGTGTCCTGCTGCTGTGCTCAAGACCTGCACTGGCCTACGCACCTGGAGCTTCTTCTGGGCCTGTTTCCACAAACAATCTCTTCCTCGGCCAACACAGGGAAATCCAGACTCAGGGTTCCACAAGTCCCCATTCCCAAAGTAAACCAATCATGCATCTCCCCTTGAGGGTAGAGTCCCACAGTTACAAAGCTCTCCACACGATCAGTCCTCCTCTTCCCCTACTTCTGGGGGCAGCAGGAAGGACCCAGGAGTCCCCTGTCCTGCTTCTGGCTGCCTGAGTGGGCACATGTCTGGCTTTTGCTATGAATGAAGAACCACTTGGTGATTGCAGGGTTCTTAGAAAATGACATGAGGAGTTTTGATGTGGTCCAAAAAGAGCCTTAATGCAGTAATTATCTGTGGTGGAGGTGGGTGTTGGAAGGGTGGAGAGTAGTTTGGTTTGTGCTTTGAATTGTTGGCATCTATTTGTGCCTGCTCCCATCCCCAGGGCCATGCTTGGCTCTGCTAAAAGCCACAAGCTGATAACAGAACGGATTGTAGTGTGAGGACTGGGTGTGGTTGGACGGACACCTCAGTTCTAGCCTAGTCTGTGTCCATGCCCCTCTCCTTTGGAAGCTGTTACCTGACCATGGGCATTCTGTATCTCAGGAAGGTGGTTCTGCATATTCCTGAGTGTAGGTGCGAGAAGTCCAGAAGCCTTCCCTAGCACTGTTATCAGAGCACTGCTCATTCCTCCAGCAGCAAGTCACACAGAGGCCGACTCTAGTGAAACAGGGTGACGTGCTCCTCCATGCTTGCTGTGTCTGGAGGTGCAGGTAGGGAAAGGTTGGTGTAATTGAAGATTGTGCAGTTCCTAGTGACAGGTGCCAAGAGGTTATGATACGGGTTTCTTGGGTCTGTTGTACAGTGTGAATAAATGCTTGCAGCTCTTAGCCCTTTTTGATCAATGAAGCACTTTTTTATTAATATTTCTTTGTATGTAAAGGAGGAACCGTAACTCTCCGTAGCTGTACATAAAACCCTTTTCTCCTAAAGAGGAGTCAATGCTCCTATATTTTTCATTTTTTTTGTCAAAGCAAGAAGTAAATACTTTAGAATTGTTAAATATATAGATAAAGTGAATAAAGTTGAGTGTCCGCACAGTGGCATCTGCTAACGAGTTCTGATTCTTTGCCCTGTAGTTTAATCTCTTTGTTCTTTTTCCCTTCACATAGAAGTGGTTTGAGGAGCTACTGCGAGTCTGACCTTTGGCAAAGGAAAATGACACATTTCAACTCTAGACCTTGGCAAAGGAACTTCCCAACATGCCCATACACTCTAGACCATTTCTTTAATGATTCTGTCCCTGAGGTCTCCCATGCTGAAAGAGAGAAGAACACTCGGGCATCACAAGGACAAACTGCACATCTGTGGTAGTTAACTCTACCTTTCGTCTCTAGAGTCTCTCTGTCTCTTTTAGGCAGGAACTTGTCGTTTACCACAGGCTGGCACATGACAGAGGCTTTCTCAGAACCACATCATTACTTAGAATTTTTACTGTTTCATACCTAGTGCATAGCAGATTCGTGTTGAAAGGCAGCCGTTGAATTTTATTTTGTTTTTAAGCACCTACTTGTTTTCCAGCAACCAAAGAGCAGTAAGCCTCTTACTGCTTAACCACAGAGTCATCTTTCTAGTCTCTGGGCTGGGGTTACATTTATTACACTTATTTATTCATTATGTGCATATGTGTATGTGGCACACATATGTAGATCAGAGGACAATCTGTAGCAGTCAGTTCTCTTTCCACTATACCATGTGGGATCTGGGGATCAAAATCAAATCATCAGGCTTGGTGACAAGTACCTTTACCAGCTGTGCCATTCTGTCAGCCCAGTCTTTTAAAATACAGAGCTACAAAGCCTCATTGCCAAATCCTGGTCCCAGCTTTTTTATCAGAAATCTTAGAACTTTAAAGGTGGGCACAGAAATAGTTGAGTCAGTGAGAGATGACACTAGATGGCATGGGGCTCTTCTTCCAGCTTGAGTCCCTAAAGCCTGAAAAATGGAAAGCAAGTTCTTGAAATTTCTGCCTACAGTAGTTCCTGCCCTTCTTTTGCTGATCTCTTCTTCTTCTTCCTCTTCTTCTTCCTCTTCCTCCTCCTCTTCTTCCTCCTCTTCTTCTTCCTCTTCCTCTTCTTCCTCCTCTTCTTCCTCCTCTTCTTCTTCCTCCTCTTCTTCCTCCTCTTCTTCTTCCTCCTCTTCTTCCTCCTCCTCCTCTTCTTCCTCCTCTTC